>CM069241.1:46439215-47039215 GCA_035582765.1 Acer negundo
CTTTGAGGTGATTTTTTTTTTTTTTTTGAACTTTTATACTTCAAACTTCTCAACCATCTCCGATTTACTTGAATTTGTGTAATATTTTTGTGAAAATAGTTTACATTTACATAATAAAACATGTGTCTTGATTGAATTTGATGTTGTTGTAACCAATTTAAAGTTTATACTTAATTTTTGAGTTTATTTCTTGTTAAAATGTCTTGTTTATTTCTTATTAAAATGTCTTATTTATTTAGATTTGTGATTTAGAGTTCTTTATTTTTGTGAAAATAACTTACATGAATGTAATAGAGTATGAGTCTTGGTTGAATTTGATGTTGTTGTGGTCAATTTAAAGTTCACAAGCAAAATTTTTAGTTTATTTCTTGGTAAAATATGTTATTTACTTAGATTTGTTGTTAGGGTTCTTTATTTTTGTGAAAATAGCTTACATGAATGTAATAGAGCATGGGTCTTAGTTGAATTTGATGTTGTTGTGGTTGATTTTCCATTATAGTATTGAATCTAGACAATTGAAACTATTTTTTTGGAATGTGTCCATCACTGTTTTCCCAACAGCCGTTAGGAATTCCCAACAGCCATTAGGAATTCCATAACACTGTTAGGAATTTTCAACCGCCGTTAGTTATTTCCAATGGTGTTTGTAATTTTCAACCACTGTTAGGAATTCCTAACGGTATTGGGAATTCCTAACGGTGTTTGGAATTCTCAACCGCCGTTAGGAATTCCTAACGGCGGTTGGGAATTCTTAACAGTATTATGAAATTCCCAACGGCTGTTGAAAATTCCTAATGGCATTAAGATTTCCAAACAGTGTTTGGATTCATAATATTTTGTAGATTCAATGTACCATGAATTTATTATATTTGTTTAGGAATTTAATTATAAATTTCCTATGCATTTGAAAGGTGGGTTGCATGGATAAAGTCCGGTTTGTTGTTTTATATGACGGTGAATGAAGTAAAAGTGGTGGGAAGTTCAAATATCAATCTGGAATGTGTAAACTAATTTCAGTTTCAAGGGAAACGTCATATGAATTATTACATGACATTGTATCTCGAGGTGAAGAAATTGTACATCAGAAGTGTGGTAGCTGCTGAGGATCAGGACACAATAGGCAGAAATATAAGGCACCGATTCCTTTATCCGATTAAAATGGAAACTCTTAAGTTATAATAAATATGTTTTATATTGTAGTTGACAGTTGTTGATAGTTGCTATTTAATTTTTTGAAATGATTAATTATGTTGACTATGTATTTTAATGATATATCATTTATTTTTCCTATTAATTTTACATGTTTATTTGTAGGTGGTTGGATGACACGAGACATTGGTTATGTAGTATTCAAAGGTTACAGACCGGGTGTTTATGAGTGAATGAGTGCGAAGCACAAATCAACAGATTTGATGGAAGTTTTGTGAAGTCATACAACTCCTTATCGGAGGCATATAAGGTGTATGATTTATACCCTCCTCGATGGAATAAGGAGCGTGTATGTAACCCAATCATTACCAAAACCACATATCATAAAAACAAGTGGTTCTCATACGTGATAGGTTTACTTATGGGAGCCGTTCTGGCTATTGTTGTTTTTCTTATGCTCCGTTAAATTGTAATGTTTATTGTTGTATAATGCAAGTGTTGTTTGACAGTTTTGTGTAAAACATTTCACACAATTTTATATGTTGGTTTTGAGGGATTTAATTGCTGTTATTATGAATTTAATTGCTATGAAGTTTGTTGACCGTATTTTAATTGCTTGAGATGACAGTGTTGATAGTGTTGTTAACTTGTTAATAGTGTTGTTATATGTGGCTATTTTGTTGTTTGACAGTGTTGTGTAATAAACAGCCCTTGCATTTTAAAAATAAAAACAACCCTTGCAATTCTAACAACAAAATCAGCCCTTGCATTCTAACAACAAAACCATACCTTACACATCCATAAAAGACATAAATTTCTGCATTTTCACAACAAAAACAAACCCTAAATTGAATAAAATCAGCCCCTACATTTTAAAAACAAAAACAGTCCATGTATTCTAACAATAAAACCATGCTTTACACATCCATAAAAGACAGAAATTTCTACATTTTCACTACAAAAACAACCTCTAAATTGAATAAAAACAACATCTACATTTTAAAAACAAATTTAAACAAAAACTGCCCCTACATTGAATAAATGTAGAAATTTCTGCATGTTATATTTAAGATTCCTGCTGGCTGCCAAATGTAGAAATTTCTGCATGTTATATTTAAGATTCCTGCTGGCTGCCAAATTCAGAAAACCATCCTTACATCTAAAACAAGACTACAAGATATAGAACTTTCAATATCATTTTCATCAAAAGACTACAATATTATTTCTACTGCCAAATTCATCTGAACTTTAAGATGATCATTTTCTCAAAAAATACAAGATACAGAATCATAATAATTCTTCAAAAGACTACTACTCTGTTGTCTAAGTAAGAGATGATGTACTAGCTGCCCGGAAAACTTAAGGTCATTCATCTCTAGCAGTTTCCCAAAGCATGTTGTGGGGAAGAAGGATAGTTGCGCCTCTGTCAACTTTTCCTTAATGCACTTTACCGCAACCATTGACGAAGTGCTGTTTATCTTTGCTGGGAAATGTTCTACAGCCTTTACTGACAATTCCACCTCTTCTCCCATTTAATTATCCTGAAATATAACATAAAACCATAAAATATTTATATCAGTACAAATATTTTAACCGAATAAACAATTTAAGGTAATATTTGTTACTGTAATTTAGAATTCAAAACGTTGTTGGGAATTTTCAATAGCAATTGGGAGTTCCTAACTGCTGTTGGGAATTTCAAACGGCAGTTAGGAATTTCCAACTGCAGTTAGGAATTTCCAACTGCAGTTAGGAATTCCTAACATGTATTAGGAATTCTCAACTGATGTTAGGAATTCCCAACGGGTGTTAAGAATACCCAACGGGTGTTAAG
The DNA here is from genome assembly GCA_035582765.1 of Acer negundo. NCBI lineage: Eukaryota > Viridiplantae > Streptophyta > Magnoliopsida > Sapindales > Sapindaceae > Acer > Acer negundo. The sequence continues at coordinate 46,442,199 of CM069241.1, forward strand.
AATACCTAACGGGTGTTAGGAATACCTAACGGGTGTTAGGAATTCCTAACAGCAATTGGGAATTCCTAACACCAGTTAGGAAACCAAAATGCAGTATAGAATACCAAACCTAAGAGTATACAACCACTACAAAATCCAATCCAAACATTCAAACATCACTAAACCCAGCAATATAGGAACTCAACCATAACAATGAGATGGTAAAAACACCAGCAATAGTTAGGAATTCCTTCAAACTACAACAACTGAAGCATTCACCTTCAACACCACAAAACAACACCACAAAAACTACATACGATTCCATGAAACAACACCACAAAAACTATCATCTATATGATTTTACATATCACAAAACAACACCACAAAAAAAAAAAAAAAAAATTCCATTGAAATAGACTGCACCAATAGGCTTGTGAGACAGGAATGATTTGATAGTAAGTTTTGTTACAAAAGCAAGGTTGAATATGCTTACATGAAGTCGGGAGGAAACAAGAGTTTAAAGGACAAATTTGATGCCATAGCAATCACAGTGTGTGCAAATGTTGTTTTATATGACGGTGAATGGAGTAACAGTGGTGGGAAGTTTAAATATCAATTTGGAATGTGTAAACTAATTTCAATTTCAAGGGAAACGTCATATGAATTATTACATGACATCGTATCTCGAGGTGAAGAAATTGTACATCGGAAGTGTGGTAGATGATGAGGATCAGGACACAATAGGTAGAAATGTAAGGCACCAATTCCTTTATCCGATTAAAATGGAAACCCTTAAGGTATAATAAACATGTTTTATATTGTAGTTGACAGTTGTTAATAGTTGCTATTTAATTTTTTGAAATGATTAACTATGTTGACTATGTATTTTTATGATATATCATTTATTTTTCCTATTAATTTTACATGTTTATTTGTAGGTGGTTTGATGGCACGAGACATTGGTTATGTAGTATTCAAAGGTTACAGACCGGGTATTTATGAGTCATGGAATGAGTGCGAAGCAGAAATCAAGGGATTTGATGGAAGTTTTGTGAAGTCATACAACTCCCTGTCAGAGGCATATAAGGTGTATGATTTATACATTCCTCGATGGAATAAGGAGCGTGTATGTAATCCAGTCATTACCAAAACCACATATCATGAAAACAAGTGGTTCCCATACGTGATAGGTTTACTCATGGGAGCCGTTTTGGCTATTGTTGTTTTTCTTATGCTCCGTTAAATTGTAATGTTTATTGTTGTGTAATGCAAGTGTTGTTTGACAGTTTTGTGTAAAACATTTCACACAATTTTATATGTTGGTTTTGAGGGATTTAATTGCTTGTTATTATGAATTTAATTGTTATTATGAATTTAATTGCTATGAAGTTTGTGAACCGTATTTTAATTGCTTGAGATGACAGTGTTGATAGTGTTGTTAATTTGTTAGCAGTGTTGTCATATGTGGCTATTTTGTTGTTTGACAGTATTGTGTAATAAATAGCACCTACATTTTAAAAACAAAAACAGCCTTTACAATTCTAACAATAAAAATAGTCCCTGCATTCTAACAACAAAACCATGCATGTTGTATTCAAGATTCCTGCTGGTTGCCAAATTCAAAAAACCATCCTCACATCCAAAATAAGACTACAAGATATAGAACTTTCAATATCATTTTCATCAAAATACTACAATATTATTTCTACTGCCAAATTCATCTGAACTTTAAGATGATTATTTTCTCAAAAAATACAAGATACAGAATCATAATAATTTTTCAAAAGACTACTACTCTGCTGTCTAAGTAAGAGATGATGTACTAGCTGTCTGGAAAACTTAAGGTCATTCATCTCTAGAAGTTTCCCAAAGCATGTTGTGGGGAAGAAGGGTAGTCGCGCCTCCGTCAACTTCGTCGGGAAATGTTCTACAACCTTTACTAACAATTCCACCTCTTCTCCCATTTAATTATCTTGAAATATAATATAAAACCATAAAATATTTATATCAGAACAAATGTTTTAACCGAATAAGCAATTTAAGGTAATATTTGTTACTGTAGTTTAGAATTCAAAACGTTGTTGGAAATTTCCAACAGTAGTTGGGAGTTCCTAACTGTTGTTGGGAATTCCAAACGGCAGTTAGGAATTCCTAACTGCAGTTAGGAATTTTTAACGTGTGTTAGGAATTTCCAACAGCTGTTAGGAATTCCCAACGTAAGTTAGGAATTCCTAACAGCAATTGGGAATTCTTAACACCTATTAGGAAACCAAAATGCAGTACAGAATGCCAAACCTAAGAGTATACAACCACTACAAAATCCAATCCAAACATTCAAACATCACTAAACCCAGCAATATAGAAATTCAACCATAACAATGAGATGACAAAAACACCGGCAATAATTAGGAATTCCTTCCAACTACAAAAACTAAAGCATTCACCTTCAACACCACAAAACAACACCACAAAAACTACATATGATTCCATGAAACAACACCACAAAAACTATCATCTATACGATTTTACATATCGCAAAACAACACCACAAAAAAAAAAAAAAAATTCCATTGAAATAGACTGCACCAATAGGCTTGTGAGACTGGAATGATTTGATAGCAAGTTTTGTTACAAAAGCAAGCTTACATGAAGTCGGGAGGAAACAAGAGTTTAAAGGATAAATTTGATGCCATTGCAATCACAGTGTGTGCAAATGCTGAAGATTTTACAATATTTAATTAAAACGAATGCTTGCGTAGTCAAGAAGCAAGAAGATTCTTGAATCAAATGTCAAGATTTTCGAATTCACAGCCCGATTGTATTCTTCTTTTGTTTAATGAAAGTTGTTTCATTTAAAAAAAAAAAAAACTATTTGCAGGGAGTATATTTTATAGAACATATGATCACGAGACTTGAACATTAATTAAGTTGTGTGGTTACAGATTACTCCTAAGTTATGTCTATGAGCACTAGTTTGTAAGAGACGTTTAAGGTATCAATACCAATAATAACAGTGTATAAACGTCTTTGGTTTCCAAAATTTTAAACATATTTTCAATGAGATATCAAGACTGGTGTTTAAGATTTTACTGTAAAATTAAGAAGACAGTATAGATCCCACAACCTGGTATTGTATCCACTCTGTTAGACTGTTTAGTCTGGCAAGTGTTGAGTTAACCCAAGTCTTCCGCATGCATAATTTCATCTTATTTTTCGGTCTGCATTAGGATAAAAATAACGCTAGACATCTCAATCGGAAAAAAGAAGATAACAAATTCAATTGTAATAAGGCAGGCAAATTCTCACCAACATTATACTCATAAAACCATACAGTAATTCCCTAACATAAATCCTCATCAAACATCACACAATTGTTATAAGAAACTTAACAAAATATCTTCAAATTGTTAACATAGTACAATTTCATGTCCATTTGTTCAAGTAACTAAATCTCTCTTCAGCCAAGCAATTAAATTGTGTTACGATTTTGTTTCAGTTTCTTGCAACCCAAAGCCATTCACTCAAACCTCCTATGCATTTTATCAGAACCTAAAAACATTATCTCACCAACTCAACCAGACTCTCATTGAAAAAAGTGTATTGAAACAAATATCAGAGAAACAGAACAAAATGACATATGCAGAGCACAGACACACTTCAAAACACCCAATCAAATATTATCCCTTCAATAAAAAAAACTTTATATTCAAACACCAACCAGAGTCTCATTTGGGAGGAAATGAAATTATATAAACACACGCACAAACATGTCTAAACTAAGCAAAAAATTACAACAGAGACAATAATAATAATAAATTGAACAAATAAGAACCTGTTTAGAAGGGGAGTGTTCAAGTCAAGCTCAAGGGGAGCGTTCCTTGACCCACACATTTCCAGTAAGTTCACGTTTTTTAGAACAGTATATACTTTTGTTGCGTGTGATTTAATTTAATTTTGTTATACTCTTTTGCAGCATGATGAACTGAAGCCTGAAGCCTTTTACCAAAAGTTTCACCGACTCTCTAAGCGAGCTTGGAATCTGAAGGTAGATAGATATCAGTTAATTGAGAGCAAAATTAATCAACTAAGAGAAAGTAAGATCCTATTGTCTGATTTACAGCTTGAACACTTGCCACAAGACAATAGTGGATCTGCCCTCACACTGGAAATGGGTGGGTCAAGGAACGCAACAACAAGGACAGAACCCACACCAAAGAGACACAACAAAAAACTGTCAATTCAGGGATTTTTGAAACTCAAAAATAAAACTAGGGTGGTAATTCAAATTAGGGATTTGAATAACTAAAGAAATTAGGGATTTGTTCTGATTCAACACAACTAAAGAGAAAATCAATAATTGAAAAACCATTCACCTTATGTTTATCGAACTTTCCCACATGCCAAATGGAGTTGCCATATCTTCAAGTTCACTAAGCGTCGTCGTCTTCAAGGTTCCGTCACGCCGTTGTAGTCTTCAAGGTTCCATCGCGCCATCGTCGTCTTAAAGTTTCCTCCGCGCCATAGATGTTTTCAAGTTTCCTTCATGCCGTCATAGAAGGCTTGGTCGATTTTACAGGATGGGTCCATTTTAGAGAGATTAGGGATTTGCCTATTTCAAGAGGTTTTGTCTGTTTGAGAGCTTTGGAGTGGTTTTGCAATTTTCAGAGGTGTGGTCGATTTGAAAGGGAGAGGGAAGGGATTTAGAGTGCAGTGATAGGAATGTAATTTTATGTATTTAAAAGGGCAATATTATTACACAAGAGTTAGTTTTGCAAGTTTTTTAAAAAGAAGTTAGTTTTCAACTTAAACCTTCTAAAGAGATTAGTTTTCAATAAAACCCAAGAAAAAAATTTGAAGAGAGAAAAGAATGAGGGTCGGCTGGGAGGAGAGGAAGAAGTGGTGAAAATAAGGAAAAAATAGATATATAATGAATAAAAGAGAAAAGTTAGTAAGTAGGGATAAAATGGTACTTACGCATGAAAAAAGAGTTAGTTTTGTAAGTTTTTCAAAAATGAGTTAGATTTCAATTTTAGGCTCCCAAATGGGTTATTTTTCAATAAAACCCATGAATCTTATAGATTTGTTCAATCAAACGATGGGGATTCTAACTCAGAGGCCTCTGATCAAAGACCTGGCTATGTTCTTGTTATTGGAGCCACAAATAGACCGGATGCTGTTGACCCTGCACTTAGGAGGCCTGGAAGATTTGATCGTGAGATTGTTTTGGGTGTTTTTATGAGAATGCAAGGGTAGAGATTCTCTCTGTGATTACTCGAAATCTTGCCATGAAGAGAATCATAGACCAAAGGAAGTCTGAGTTTTCTGGTGAGTCTACGGCTGAGGAACATTCTGATGAATGGTGGAGGCAGCCATGGCTATGTTACAAGTTAGCCCTGGCCTTTAGCCATTACAATGAGAATATTTTTATATGCTCACATGCTATGTCCGCTTCATACAAATTTTAGTTCCAGTTTTAGCTGGACTTTCACGAATATGTTTCTCTATAGTTGAGCCCAAGTGATGTCATCAGTTATGCTGTCATCATCTTTATAGGTTGTGACGTTCTGTCATGCATTTCCTTTAAGGGTTTTATTGAAAATTAACCCATTTGGGAGACTGAAATTGAAATCTAACCCCTTTTTGAAAAAATTACAAGACTAACTCTTTTGAGGTTGTTAAAAGACAATATTGTCCTTGTAAAATTGAAAATCCCCTATCTAATCCTTCTTCTAATCGACCAAATACTCAAAACACTCTAAATCACTCTAAACCTCTTTCAATTCAAAATCCCTAATTTCTCTCAAAATCCCTCATCTGCGAATCTCTCTCAAATGACCTTCTCATTTTCTCTCTCTGTCTCCTTTTCTCTCTCTTTGTCTCCTTCTCTCAAACAACACAGTGGTAGATGTGCAACCATGCTGACAACGACGGAAGCTTGGAGTTGACAACGGCACGATGGGACTATAGCTTGCAGTCGACGACGGCGCGACGGGACGGCAGGTTGAAGTTGACGGTGGCGCAACGAGACAACAGGTGAATGGCGGTTCTTCAATTTTTGATTTTTTTTTGAATTAGAACCCTAAAAGTTTTGTTTAATGTGTGTTGTTTGAATTTTTGTTTACTGTTTTGATTAAAGGATTTCAGTTAATTCTGTCTTTGTTTGGCTTTTTCCCTTCTCTTTTTCTCTTGTTTTTCTGGTTGTAGAGAGGTGTGTGTTCCTCCTCTAGTCCGCTTCCTCTGCCTGACTGGTTTGTGTGTGGTGTTCTGGTCTGTGTTGCTGGGTTGGTGGGTTTCTGTTTTGCTGGGTTGTTTTGTTGTCAAAAACGACAGGAGATTGATTTTTCAGTCTTTACTATGTCTCTAGAACTTGAGCAGAAAAAGATTTTGACACAACTCACTTCAGGACAATTTAATTGATAACCTTTGATGAATTGATTTTGACATAGAAATTGATATTGTACGTTTTCGTTTCATGTTATATAGGCTTTATGGAATTGAAAATTAGCAAAAACATTTTGCATTAAAAAAGCACTGAAAGTCATTAATTGCGGGAAAAGAAAAAGATAATTCTATTTCATAGCAATCGTTGAAATAATTCAACGGTTGAAATTTAGCATCCAAATAAAAAAAAAAGACGCAAATATGCGTACTGGATTAAGTATTAGAAACTCATTCAGCCTCGCACTGCAGGTGATATATGTATTAAAAAAAAAACTATTAGAAATTACTCAACTTAATTCAATACTTAAAATTAAGTATAGATCCGAATAGATCTAAGAAAATTCTCATGTACAAAGAAAATAAAACAATATATTTCTTTTCTGGTTGCTGGTGTTGAGTGTCAGCATGCAGCGACATGGTGTTGAGTGTTGTTCTGCCCCTGTCGCAGTTCTTTGATGTTGTTTACTTTAGGTCCTTCTGTTCCCTTTTATTTTTGAAATTTTAGTATACATTCATTTTGATGTGGTTTATTTGAAGATGATAATAGCTTGAGATATTCTTTGACAGCGGAAAGATAAAGATATATAGCTTTGGACTTACAAAAATTTGTTATACTTCCAAACAAAATCATGACATAAATAATCTACTTTGCTGTTTGCTATTGATTGGCTACATGCTATGATAAGCAATTGACACAATTCTTGGAACATTATATATATAAATTGCATCCATGCATTTTACCATGTGACTGTCTAAGGAGAATGAAACACAGAAGAAATAGATATCATTAATTTTGTAGCTCATTCCTTGATGATATCGCATGAAAGTTACCAATGAAACAAAGCTAATTTGGATTTGGTATATTAATTATCTGATTGAGTCTTTAATTGCATAGAATTATAGAGTGACTTGTGTCTACAATTCATTATTATATATAGGAGTAATTGCACAGCTAGGTCTAGATTTTCATTGTTATTTGAAATTTTTTTTTTTTGTTGGATCCTGGTTTGATCATTGATATGTATTGGTAGGCTCATCTTGTGTTATCAAATATAGATTTGTGCATCATCAAATTGAAGACCCGGATTTAGAATTAGACCCACATTTTCTACTGTTCATGTAAACACATTAGGTCTTACCAAAACCTGACATGTCAATCTAGCTCTCAGCATTTGTTCTAGTTGTGTTATGGTTATGTAGTTTTATGTTGTGTTCAATTCTGTCAATCAATTCTGTCAAGTGTTGAAAAAATTGGTCCCGGTGTAACATAAACTTTGTTAGGAATCAAATTATCGTCATTCTTGATTAGTTAACATGCCTAGAAGATAAGCTCGGATAGGACTGGTGTGTTGTGCATGTGAACACTTATAGGATATGAAACAAAATGTATGGAGAAATAACTTGAAAAACCACACACATAGCTCTTTTATTTATACCACATGTTCCTTTGCTTTCTTTTATTTTTGTTTACTGTTTTGATTAAAATGAGGTGACGGTAACTTCTTATGGGTGTTTTGGCTTTTACTCGACCTTTGTCTGTTTGGGTCATTACTGACTGAAATTTGAAACTATTTCATATCTTTAAATGTGATTGATGTTTAGTTTCTGATCTATAAAGGAAAGGATGTTCATATGCCATAAGTTGAGGCTTATTTTATTGGTTGCCCTTCTGTATATTTTTACTAGGACGGGGATAATTTAAATTGTTGTTATTTGGTGTTGTCTCCCTACAATTGAAGTGGTTGGTTGGTGTCCTTTTCAATTGAGATATACATAAATTGCATCGAGGGGATGAGGTTATAGATTTTATGATTATGATAGGCTAGTTTATTCATGTGATATATTTGTAATAGTTGCTTGTTATTAGTAATGAATTTATCAAGACGGTACAATTTTAATGGCATGTGTTGAGGTTCTTATTCATTGTATTGCTGTTTGCATTAAGCCCATCACCCATGATGATGACGAAGGAGGTTCTTATTCATTGAGCAGTGTCTGATGAGGAAGGAGGTGCAGATGAAGATGACTCTGATGATGACGAAGACGAGGATGACTCTAATGAAGAGACTCCCAAGAAGGTATACATGTGAAAGCTGTATTATGTGTGGTTTTTAGGCCTCAATTTTTCCAAGTCATGGATTCCTGGATGACGCATTGAACTTGTAATTTCCTGCTATAATTTGTTTTATTTTCTGTTGTAAAGGTTGAAGTAGGAAAAAAGAGGCCCAGTGGATTGGCACAAAAACCCCTGTTTCAACTAAGAAAGCAAAAGCCGACACTCCTCAGACTGGTAATTTTCTTGACACAATATTGTATATGCATTTTGATACTTAAATGTTGTTTTTTTTTTCCCCTTTTAATATTTCACTATGCTATATAGTACATTATAATAATTAGCAATATGCAATATCCTTGAATTGTATATTGACTGAAATTATGGGTTTTTTGGTAGATGGTAATAAGGGAGGTCATGTTGCAACTCCTTACCCATCAAAGCAAGGTGACATACAGTAGCTTATATTTAGTTATTCTTTTATTTGCAAGTGGAGGTTATGCATATGTTGTTCTAATTTTAGCATTATGATGTTTGGTTTTCGATATTTGTGGGTTCAAAGTTCCTGAAATCATAACAAGTGTATTGATTGGTGTTTTTACAATGTGATTAATTGTTATGATTGTGTGGGGTGTTGGTGATGACAGCAATGTTTGAGTGTTTTTGTGTTTGGTAATTTTGGCTTAATGATGTTTGATTGCTGGTGTTTTTGTCATCTCATTGTTATGGTTGAGTTCCTATATTGTTGGGTTTAGTAATGTTTGAATGTTTGGATGTTTGGATTGGATTTTGTAGTGGTTGTGTACTCTTAGGTTTGATATTCTGTACTGTATTTTGGTTTCCTAACTGGTGTTAGGAATTCCCAACGGGTGTTAGGAATTCCCAACGGGTGTTAGGATAGAAATTCCCAACTGGTGTTAGGAATTCCTAACGGATGTTAGGAATTCCCAACGAGTGTTAGGAATTCCCAACACTCGTCCCAACAGTTAGGAATTCCCAACGGGTGTTAGGAATTCCCAACACTAGTCGTTGGGAATTCCTAACACCCATTGAGATTTTTCAATCAATGTCTCGATTATATATATATTATGTTTTTACATTTCCTTGATTATATGATAATTAATTACTTTGTCTTTGTTAATTTTTTTTAGGTGTTGAAGAAATTGAGATGGATAGAGCAACTGATAAGGTGACTGTGAAAGGGGAAAAAGCTGATCCGGTCAAAATTCTTGAGAGAGTTCAAAAAAGATATAGCAGAAATGTCGAACTTCTTCATCCAAAAAAAAAGTTGTAGAGAAAAAATGTCATCCATATTTACTAGATCATTGTCAAATCTTTAGTGATGAAAATGTTAATTCTTGTTTCATTATGTAAAAATAATTCCACAGTATAGTTAATTTAGGGTTTTAGGGATAGGAGATGGACATGTACGACTTGAACCACAATCTCAATTAGTGGTGTAAGTATGAGGAACATATCAACACGGTCAATAAAAATGTCATCCATATTTACTAGATCTAAAATACCTACCGTAAACTATACAAATTTCAGTTTTTTAGTAATTATATTAATAAATTTATTTGGAAAATTTGAATTAGCTAGCTGTAATGTAATTTACTCTCATGGAAATGGAAACCCATTTGTGAAGACTATCTGGGAAAGTTCAAATGAATGACTCTTATTAAATCTGTTTTGACACCATGTTGTTCAAACAAAGGATCCAAGAATATTGCAAGTTAATTATTTGAAGATAAGGTTTTCCATTACAACTACTGTTTTTGGAATAATCAATACATACATGATACATACAACTAACCACTCTCTTACTATCTAGAGCTCTATAACGCGTAGAGATCCCATTACATCGCCGACAACTGCCTGGTTTTGCTGCTATTGCTGGTGTTGGTGCTGATTTTGTTGGGTTTTTTGTCCCGAGAGTTTCGCCGCCATATAAAACAATAAACCAGACTTTATCCATGCAACTCACATTTAAAATTCATAAGAAATTTATAATTAAATTCCTAAACAAATATTATAAATTCATGGTACATTGAATCTACAAAATATTATGAATCCAAACATTTGTTTGGAAATTCCCAACAGGCGTTAGGAATTCCCAACATGCGTTTGGAATTCCCAACAGCAGTTAGGAATTCCCAACAGACGTTAGGAATTCCCAACAGTTGTTAGGAATTCCTAACGGCGGTTAAGAATTCTCAACTCCTATTGGGAATTCCTAACGGATGTTGAGAATTTCCAAACAGTGCTGGATACATTCCAAAAAAATAGTTTCAATTGTTTATATTCAATACTATAATGTAAAATCAACCACAACAACATCAAATTCAACCAAGACCCATGCTCTATTACATTCATGTAAGCTATTTTCACAAACATAATGAACCCTAATACACAAATTTAAGTAAATAACACATTTTACAAAGAAATAAACTAACAATTCAGGTTGTGAAGTTTAAATTGACCACAACAACATCAAATTCAACCAAGACTCATGCTCTATTACATCCATGTAAACTATTTTCACAAAAATAAAAAAACTCTAATACACAAATCTAAGTAAATAAGACATTTTCACAAGAAATAAACTCAAAATTTGAGGATAAACTTTAAATTGATCACAACAACATCAAATTCAATCAAGACTCATACTTTATTATGTAAATATAAACTATTTTCATAAAAATATTACACAAATTCAAGTAAATCGGAATTTCGGAGTGTAAAAGTTAAAAAAAAAAAAAAAATCACCTCAAAGCTTCAATGGAAGGAACTCTTGTGGAGTTGCTCAATGGTGGAGTTACTTGTTTCTACTTGCTCAATGGTGGAGTTGCTTAGTTTGTACTTGCAAAGGAAGAGAGAGCAAAAGAAAAAAAAAATTGGAGAGGAAGAAGTGAGAGTCGCTGGTGTGTGGTGGTGAGGAGAGGAAGAAGTGAAGAAAATAAAGAAATAATAGGTATAGAATGAGTTAAAGAGAAAAGTTAGTAAGTAAGGGTAAAATGGTACTTACGCATGAAAAAAGAGTTAGTTTTGCAAGTTTTTCAAAAATAAGTTAAATTTCAATTCCAACCTCCCAAAGGGGTTAGTTTTCAATAAAACCCTTCCTTTAAAGCATAGTGGCTGGTTTAGTGATATCAAATGGATGATTATGGGATTCATTTACTGACTCTTGAATTTGTTTGCTTCTTAAGGAACTCGGAGTTGATTTGGAGACAGGGTTTTTGCTTTATGGTCCTCCAGGCTGCGGTAAAACACTTATTACCAAGGCTGATGCTAATGAGGCGGGCGCCAATTTCATTCACATCAAAGTAAATGCTTACACCGGAGCTTTTTTTTTTTTTTTTTTTTTTTTGGGTGCATGCTTTTTCTGAATTTGAAAGTTAAAAGACTTGTTGATGCTTTAGGGCCCTGAACTCTTGAATAAATATGTTGGAGAAAGTGAGCTGGCAGTTAGAACATTATTCAGTCGTGCAAGAACATGCTCACCATGCATACTTTTCTTTGATGAGGTATGTGGTTGTCCGTCCTTGTGGTGAACTTTCTTTGCTCTGTCTTGTAATATATTGATTTCTTTTCATTATCTTAGGTGGATGCTCTAACCACAAAGCGTGGGAAAGAAAGGGGTTGGGTTGTTGAGCAGCTTTTGAACCAGGTTAACCATGATCTGCAACGACTGTCTTTAAACAGACTCATACTCTCTCAGTCTCTCTATTGTTCTTTTCATACCAACAATTGATGTGGTTGATACTTGATAATGAAGTATGAAAGTTTATTCCCTTTGATTTCGTTCCCGGTTACTATTCTTTCCATGAATGTCTTCTTCGATTTCCTCTGCATTTGTTAGTCATTTCGTTAACATAATTTGGCTGCACAGCCACAAGTTCTTTATCTAAACAAATACATCTAAGAAAGCTATGATCAAATGGTTACAACATTCATCTGTTCATTGGAAGTGCTATGATCAAATGGTTAATTAATAAATATAGAATATGGAGCAGAACCCACAAAGACAATAAAAGCATTGTGATCGCAGAAATCAAACAAAAACAATAATGAAAAGTAGCAATTTTACATCACTTGTTTGTTAAGGCGAAAATTTACCATAAGAACACTGACATGAGTGAGCAGCTCTCCCCCATTCCTAAGGTGTTGAGCGTGTTCTTTCCAATCACAGTTTTGTGCTGCGTATGCTAACATTTCCAACCACACTTCACTTATCATGTCCCATCTTATTTTCCCACCACTCTTAAGGCCTCTAAAATGTAAGTCGAGACCCTGTGCTAGCTCGAACAGACCCTGTGCTTGCTCATCTTGTGCTTGCTTGAACCGATCCTGTGCTTGCTTGAACAGATCCTTTGCTTGCTTTAACATACCATGTGCTTGCTCACCCCGTGTTTGCTTGAGCAGATCGAATGTTTGCTTGAACAGAACCCTTGCTTGCTCGAACAGACCCTCTGCTTGCTCACCCTGTGCTTGCTTGAGCAGGCCCCGTGCTTGCTCACCCTGAGCTTGCTTAAACAGACCCTGTGCTTGCTCAACCTGTGCTTGATTGCACAGACCCTGTGCTTGCTCGACCAGCAAGGAATGGCAGTTGTTTGCTTGCTTGAACAGCGAGAAATGGCAGTTGTTTGATGTTATTCCTTTCCTAGCTCTACGTCCATGTTTGGATGGTGGTACTCCATAAGTTCTTGCAGCATCAACGTAAGTATGATCATACCTTATCTCACTGATCCCTTTGGGTAACATGGATGGACGGAAAAGCATAAGATACAACATATAATCCGATAGCCATTTACTAATATTACGATTCCGTTTGTATTTGTAGCATTTATTAGCAATGCCATGGACAGATTGATTGAAATGGTCGTTGTAGCATATTTCAGTAACGATGTGCCATATAATAATTCTCTGATCGAATTCATTACCAAATAAAGGATCACCAAACCCGTAATGTTTAGGGCATACTCACCTTTATTGAACAATCGTTCATCACGTAGCTGGCGAAAAGAATCTACATCTTTTTGGGGCAATTCATTGGCCATATTTTCTAGATACTGGAAGATCCTTTCTTGCAAACTGATATCCACATTTTTCCATGTCAAGTAATGGTAATTCTCTAACAATTTGCTTGTGTAAGAAAACTTCTCGAGTACAGGGTACGCGTGTTGCCATTCTTTGCGGACAGAATTCTTTAGATTGTACTGTCCCATGGATTCTGACCACCTTTTCTTCGAGGTTGAACATGAATGTAAAAAACTTGAAAACGTCCAGAATTTGACAACAAGAGGTTTTGAGATCTGCTGGTGTGCTGCAACTTTGAATTTGATTAACCAGAGCTTTGTCCGGTCCGAGGAAAAAACTACCATGAATGCATAAATTTCCAAAAGAACAGCACCAGCAAGCAACAGATATGTTACCGTGATGTCGATCTGCGGGTAGGAATGTTTATCAATGATGATGGAGAAGAGGAATAATGCAGAAACAGAGGAAACGAAGCTGATGCAGCGGAGAGAAATTCCAATTCGAGAATAAACAATAGCAGCCTTCGTGTAGAGCACATCGTATATGAGTCCTAACTCTATTGCTACCAGTTTGAATGCATCCTCTGCTGACTTTCCAGCAATGATTTCATAGTTGTAATACCAGGACTCATCGATAATTTGGTTCGCGAAGAGATATAATAATCTCTTGTATGAATAATAGGCATGAACCAGATTATGATCCTCTCCTTTAATTCCTTCTTTCAACATACGGCAATAACTATGAGCTTGTTTATCAAAAAAATAAAAACAAGGATCGGGTTCGGAAGATGAGCCTAAAGAATCCTTAAAACGTTCGCTGCTCGAAGACCAAAGTACCCAAGTCCTCTCTCCATACTTGATGATTCCAGTAATGAACACCGGAATAGACAGTAACGTGAGGACGTTGCTGCTCCAAAACCTCAAAAACACATAAAATGCCACTCCCACCTGGACGATCAGCCCAAGAAAATGTCTCAACCATAACTCATTATCTTCTAATGAGTAAGCTGTGATAGTGTCTGGACCACCAAGATGCAACAGGAGAAACGGTGCCCAAAAGGCCTGCAGCGAATCAGTGGCCTTGGACGAGACTTGTCCGCAATCTGCCTCGTTACTTGCCATGACACTCAATGCAACTGTCGCCACCCAATCTGCTGAGATATACGCGCACCAGACGATTACATTTAAAAGGATCCCGATCCAGCTGTGTGAGTTGTTAATCTTTCTCCGGGAACCAAATACGATGAGGATGATCTGCAAAGAAATGCTGAGTAATAGCAAGCTTCGAATCTCCCACAAGTTCCATAGTTTCTTGAGTGTTTCTGGGAAAATCTCCATGTTCTCTGCTCTTCACAGATGTTGATTCAACCACAGGCTAAAAAGTAACAACTGATCAAAAGTATAGAGCTTCGCGCTTCTCTCTATCGAAATGATTTAATTATTGTTAACACAAACTTTATAAAAAGGAATGTAGAATGACAAAACACTCAATAAGAATAAAAAATTAAAAACACAGCCTTCGACGAAATATCATGACAAAGTTTCTTTGAATTCCTTACAAAAGAAAAATAAAATGAAAAATGTCAATCGACCATCCCAAGAAAAGCAGTCTTCCACGAAATATCGTGACAAATGCCACCCAAACTTCGACCATTATCTTCTAAATAGTAAACCGTGGTACTGCAGAAAATGATTCAAATCATCCGTTAAAAAATAGAGTTTACTTTTGTTTACTCTTTTCTAAAAACATGACATGTGTCTATGGGAGGGAAGCATTACCCCCATCCTCAACATATGACATGTGTCCAGGTCATGGTTTTTTTCTAAAAAACAGTGTTTTAATTTGTATCTAATCAATCAAATTGAATCATGTGTGCACGCTTTTTAAAAAAATAATTAAATGTAAATGCTCGTATACACATGGCCTAATTTTGGTGGTTGGTCGATACAAATTGTGGTACTATTTTTTGACATGTGATTTGAATCTTGTGGAGAAACAGTGTCCAAAAGGCCGGTCGTGGTATACGAAGCTAGCTTCTTTAAATTTAGAGGATTGGGTCATGACGAGAAATGTTTTAAAATAAATGGGGAGAAAGTCAAAAATAGCCTTCCAAAATATTCGTTTTTAATAGCATATAAATGTTTAACTGTTAATAACCACGTTTTTGAGAAATTACCTAAATATCCTAGTATAAAAACTCTCCCCAAACTCTTATCTCCTCTATTCTTTCTCTCCTTTTTCCCCTCACTCAACTCTCTCGCTCATTACCCACCTTCGTCAGGACGACGCTGCCTAGGCAGAGCCTTACTTGGGTAGCGAGTGCCGCGCACGCCCAAGAAACCATGTGCCCTGGTGTGCAACAAAGCCAGAAGGATGTTTTGGTAATTTGCTTATTCCAAAAAGTTAAAAACATAATTTTAGGAAAGTTTCTCCTTACAATCCACAAATTATTTATTCACACTCAAAATTGAATTTTTTTTTTATTAATGACAATTTTAATCTAAACTAAAATTACTAAACTAGACAAAAATATTTTAAAGACGTTCTAAACTAATTAAATTATTAAAAAAAAAAATTTCTCTCATAAATCATTAGATCATTAAATATTACATATTAAACTCTCTTCCATAAATATGTTATTGGGTTATTACTATATTAAACACTCTCTCCTGATTAATTTCTCTCCATTTAAAAAAAAAATAATAATATCATATTTCCATACTTTCTCTATCAATATCTAATTAATAGTTAAAGAAAAAAAAACTTATGAATATTTTAGTTTTTTACTAACAATAATATAAATATAAATATATATATATATATTAAAAAATCAGATTTCAAAAAAAAAAAAAAAAAAAGATATATAAAAACTTGAATTGTTTCAACTAGATTCAATTAAACTCAAAATTTCTATGACTAATGAAAGAATTAAAGTTTTCTAGACAATCACATATCAACAAGAGTAACAAAAAACATTTTCATATTTCGATTTTTTTTATTAAAAAAAAAAAAAAAAAACAAGGTACTTGTTTTTTGTTTTTGTGTTTTTTTAATATATATATATATATATATACATATGGTTTCTAAAAATCAAGCTTACTTGTAATTTTTTTTTTCTTAATTGTTAGTCTTACTTGAGAAAGAATGAGGATAGATGATGCGGCGGATCAACTGACATTAGATTATTTAGAGGGGTGGGATTTGAAACAAACCAAGTAAGGCTAAACCCGGGTGGCGGAATCAGAATGATTTGAAATTTTGACAGCTGATGCGTTTTGGCGTTTTCGGAACTACTACGCAGCTTCGCTGCGTAAGCACGTCTTTTTTTAGGCAAATTCCGTCGTTTAGGCCTTGAAGTTGCAATTTTTGCCGTTTTAGGAAAGTTTCTTTTTCGCAATAATTTGAGTTTCCCAATTCCGAATCGACTTCCGTCAATTCTGGAGTGTTTAGGATTCTCAGTAGAATTAGTTTTTGCTTTAATTTCGTTTTTGCCTTTTTTGGTAAATTTCCGTTTTTAAGTCGTTTTTCTTGCTTTCCAAGGAATTCGATTAGGTTTAGGATTTATTTTGCTTTAAATAATGATGTAGGCTGAATTGGCCATTCAGCTTTTGATTTATAAAATTTTAGAGTTTTCTCTAATTATTCCAATTTCGGTATTCATCGTGAATCAACGAATTGAAGCCTAACTTTCCGGTATTTGTGCGCAAATCAACGGAACTTTAGTAGGTTGTTTCTAATCGTTTTACGCAGGTTTTTCTCGACAGAGCTTCCGCTACATCAATAGAAAATTTGAGATATTTATTGGAAGAGAGAGTTTAATATGGTAATTAAAAATTTAGGAGAGAGTATTTAATATGTAATAATTAATCTAATGATTTAGAAGAGATAATTTTTTTTTTAATAATTTAATTTTAAAAAGATAAAAAGAATAATCTTGTATCTAAATAAAGTGTCTTTAGAATTTTTTTAAATTTAAATTTTGAGAATTGAGTGTTTTTAGAAAAGAAGTGTAAAAAGAAAAAATTGGATTGTCAAAAGAAGCTCTCTAATTTTAGATGAGAAGTTTCAGGAATTTTTTCCTTTAAAAAATGTAAACATTTCAATTTTTTTCTTCAAATTTCACGAATTTTTTCAATATTTCACTTTTTTTTTTTTTTTTCCTTGAGATATCATTCGGCGGTTTCGCTTTGATTCTTAGAAACCAAAAAGAAATACGAAATCATCAAAGAAGGCTGTAAGTTTGTTAATCATACTATTGTTTTCTATTTTTTTTCCACTTTCATTTTTATATAGATATTAT
The DNA here is from genome assembly GCA_035582765.1 of Acer negundo. NCBI lineage: Eukaryota > Viridiplantae > Streptophyta > Magnoliopsida > Sapindales > Sapindaceae > Acer > Acer negundo. Next base: position 46,460,012 of record CM069241.1, read on the forward strand.
ATGATAGCAGATATATATAAGAGTTTTTTTATTTTTTTATTTTTTAAGTATTACAATAATATTACAATAGTACTGCCGACGGCCAAGATCAAACAATACATAACAGAAGATAACTATTCCCATAAACCGGGAAGAAAACTCCCCACACATACATTGTAAAATGTGTATGGTGGGATTTGAACCTCTCACGGTCTCACCATATATATGAAAGGAATGTGCACTACTAACTCTGCTAAGATATGATGTGCATATATATGAGTATTTGATATTTGGTAACAACATTCGTTTGTTTATTGAAAGTGCTATGATCAAATGGTTGCTTGCTAAATATTTTTGGGGCAGCATCTATAAATCTCTATAAGTTGTACACATTTGGATTTAAGACACTTTCGAATATTAAATCACATCTAATAAGTAATAATGCAACATTCACTACAATAAAATGTGGCTTTAAAACAATAATCAAGACTATTACTTGGACACAACATGTTTATTAAGGCCAAAATTTACCATAAGAACACCGACATGAGTGATGCTCTCCCCCTTTCATTATTCGTTGACCATGTTCTTTCCATTTGCAATTTTGTGCGGCATATGCTAACATTTTCATCCTCACTTAATTTATCATCTCCCATGTTTTTTCCTGACCATTCTCATCATCGCCTTCCAACTGTGAGGCAAGGCCTTTACCTTCTCAAACACCGACTGAGGACATATATTCGATTTTTTTTTTTTACTAAAATTCTTTGTCTGGATTGTGGCAATTTGTATGCTGCATCAATGTAAGTATGTACAATCAGTTTTGAAGTTGAAGTTCTGGTATATGAATTTACCGGCATTTGTGGAGAGATTTCTCCTGTCATTGTACAACTAGTTTTTTATGAAAATTCAATTTCATCAATCTAAATTACTATGATCACATTAAATAGTATAATATGTAAATTGACTAATTTAGGGCAAGTTTAGTATTACTGTGACTTTTATAATAATTACTGTTAATTGTGCTGAAGAAATAATCAGCCGTGAAGTTAATTAACAAATTTTGGTTAATTATACTTTAAAAACTACTGTATAACTTAAAAATAGTATACATACGTTTGGTAATTTTATTTCAAAAGTGCTAATTAGTTATGATGACTAAAATAGACATAATTTTATAACATTATTTCATTTTTTTATTAATTATATTATATTAAATCAATATTTAAGTAGAATATTTAAATTGGAAAAAAAAAATTCATAAGAAAAATAAAAAGATTTTAAAAAATATTTTAATAAATCAAATCAATATTTAATTAAAATCTTTAATTTTTAGATGAAATAATATATTTAAATGATTTTAATTTGATTTCATAAGGATAATAATGATATTTTAAAATATTCATTAAATGCTGAAATAGATTATTTTATAATCACTTTCAAAAAGTAATCCCCCCTTACTTCTCAAAATCACTGTCAAAACTTACAAGATTATCAATTAATCACTATTGGAAGTTTTACCAAACATCGTTTTATGTCAAAATTATAAAATAAACTGATTTTAATTTTTCAAAAACAATATCAAACTAGCCTATGGGTGGCAACGGGACGAATCGGGGCTGGATCGGCCTACCCCAAACCTGAAACCCGGTTTTAAAAAATTACCCCAAACTCGACCTGTGACCTGACCGGGTCAAAAACTCCTACCCCAACCCGACCCGTTTGGAGCAAGGGTGCCCAAACCCGCCCCGTTTTCCTCTTGTATTTTGTTATATTCTTACCTATATCAATGATTTTAAAATAAAAAAACAAAGAATATATAATTCTTTCATAGAGGAAAAGACAAACAATTTTTTGTAAGGTGTGAGTGTGTGACACTCATGCCTATATGGCTATATCACCATTCACCACCCACTCTGTTATATTTATTTTTTGTCCTTTTATTTTTATTATAAGATATATATATATTTTTTATTTCTCTTGAACAGATTGTAATCAGATTTATATATATATATATATTTCCTCGATCAGTGTTATGACTTTATCTCCTCTCCTCGATCAGGGTTTTTTTTTCTTTTCTCATTACAAGTATGTCAAGTTTTCAGATACTTTCTCTCTCCATCTCACTCTTTAAAGTTCAAAGTTCAAACTCCATTCTTTTTAGGGGGTGTATTAGTTGAAGATTTTATTAGACAATTTGGGGAAGTAAAAGTATGGTGATATTGGATTGAGACTTTTTAATAAGTTAGATAAGTCTGGTGCTATTCGATTAAGACTTTTAAGATTTTTTTAAAAAGTCCATATTGTCTTATGGTATTGGATCTAGACTTTTATGATTTTTTTAAAAAAATACATATTATCTTGTGATATTGGATCTAGACTTTTAAGATTTTTTTTAAAAATCCATAATATCTTGTGGTATTGGATCCAGACTTTAAAAAAGTTCATATTGTCTGGTGATATTGGATTAAGATCAAGATTTGTAGGAGTTCATGACAATATAGATTGTCTAGACTTTTTAGTGATAAATATAAATACCAAGACCCCAAAATTGTCTTGCCCTTTCACATCAGACTTTTCATGCTTGCTCAAAACTTTTCAGAAAATAGAAGGCATTTTGACAGAAAACCAAACCTCAAGCATAGGACTATTCTTCATGATATTGCAAGCAACAATCACATTGAGACCGGTCTTTAACATTGCAAATGAACATTTATATCAGCCCAAATGCCCAAAAAAATTAATAAACCTTTTAAAGCTATAAAGCACATCAGAACCATGGCTACAATATCATACCTAATCTTCGAGCAATGCCAGCTCCTGTATTAGCCGAAACTCCTCCAAGTATTGAACTTACACTCACTGAATTGTTCTGTGCATCATCATCAACAACAACTACAATATTACACAATTTAAATCGATATGATAAACAAACTGGTTTAAAAAACATTACGCACTTGAACTGACAGGATAATATCTATTAATTAAACGGATTTGTTATAACTTACAGGCTGTGTAGGTGCAGCTGCATACAATCGTCCCAATTTCGAAGAGCTGCAATCAATCCATGCATATATCTATCACAATTTTTTTTTTTCACAAGTAAAAACAAGAGAGAAATATTAAAATCAACATCAATATCGTGTGAATATATTACTATTACGACTCACAATTCTCTACGGTTGTGTGTTTTAACAATACCTAATTCGCGAGACGGATAATCCGGAAATGGAAAGTGACGTCATCGACTAGGTCGGTGAAGCACATGATTTGCACGTTGCTGCTGCTACTACCGTCACCGTTTGAGTCCTCCTGCTTCGTATTTTCGTCAACTTCAAGCGTTTCGACTGAGCTAATAACTTTGAGCGTTTCAGTTAATTTGATTTTTTTTAAGTTTGGGTTTTAGTTCGAATATATGATTTTATAATTAAAAAGTACTATGTGGAACGATCAACAATTTTTTTTTTTCAATAATTAGATGACTTGATAGATATCAAACAATATGATACCTATAAAATGGATTTGTGCTTGTTTTTTAGAATTTCGAATGTGTTGATAGCTATTATTCATACTATTATGATATTTGTTTATGTACATCTTCATTATGTGTTGATATATGTTCTAAAAGAATTTTTTTCAGCTCAAAGAGTCCAAAAAATCTTTAAATAAAGTCTAGATAATCATAATAGCATATTAAAAAAAGTCTAGATAATTATAATACTCTATAAATAAAGTCTAGATAATCATAATAGTCTATAAACAAAGTCCAGAGACTCTTTTTAATAAAATTTTAAAATCCTAAAAGTCTAGTCCGTATAATCTTAATAGTCTTTAAAATCCTAAAAATCCTAAAAATCTTACCACCAAAAAATTGTCTATTAAAATGTCAACATATAAAATAAATATAATAACCAACAACCCATCTGATCAGAACGATTTATACAATTTTTAACGTCTCCATTTCCTATCGTTTGTTCTCGTTTTCAAGTGTTTTTGTGAATATAATATATTTTATGAGACTTGTGCAGGTTCATTTTGTTTTGAGAATTCATTGTGAGGAAACATGGTGTTTCCGAGCCAAAACGCAACGTGAAAGAATGAAAGAAATTTTTGTTAAAATTTTCCAGATTTCGTTAAAGCATACCGCGAAAGACTGAATTGCATATAGCGACCTGTACCGTGAAATTCAGTAGAGGACACCAAAAAGTGTTTCGTCAAACAGGTCGTTAAAGCGTATAGCGACCCGTACCGCAACCTGCACCATATTGCATTTTTTAGGGCTTTTCTTGAGGGGTATTCATATCTTTTCACCTCTATTCTTGTACCCTAACATCCCCCACTATAAATACCCCCATTTCTAACCATTCAAGAGACCCTCTCCTCTCCTACACCCAACTATTCTCTCTTCCACTTTCTTCCAATTTGTTCATCTTCTTCACATAATAAGGAGACCCTCACCATATATCTTCACCACCCTTTCTCACTTCATCCATCCATCTTAGAGCAAATTGCAAGGAATTAGGAGCCAATTTCGAGCTAGGAAAGCTATGGAGCATCTTTGGAGGATTGTCTTCTAGCGTTTGCTCTTATGTACTCTTTTCTTTGTATATTTTGTTTCTTTGATGTGTAACCTCGATTTGGGTAATAATGTAAACCTTCACATATGCTATATGTATATATATGTATTTTGTTCATAAATTCGTTTGGGTTTTGCTTTACTTTTTGATTTATGTATGTTTAATCTCTTATTGTGAAATTCATGTTTGTAGAGGTTAGAAATTGACATGTATGCTTGAATGGAATTAGGAGTAGAGTAAATTAAATTAGGAGTAATGTAATTTAGCATCCTATAATTGTTTGTATGTTGATGGATGACCAAAATACCATGTTTAGAGTAATTTGAGTGTTAGGGATTTTTTCTCCAAAGTGTAGAAAATGATAGTTTATGCATTTAGTTGCTAAACTATCAATTAAGGAGGCACGGGTCTATTATATACTTGCACATTGAGGGACTAAGTGAGTCTAGCACTTAATTAGAAGGATTGTTACGGTTGAATCGTTTCCCTAGTGTAACCACATTTCATGTCATCTCTCCATTCCATCCTATCATGTAAATATTAGTTTATGTAATTTAGATATTTATAGTATTATTTACATTTCTCTACAAATGCAACACATGAGTTCTCTCGACGTGTTATAATAATAGCTAGAACCAGTGACAGTCGACAGATTCCACCTTCCTACGGAATGATACCCTTACTTACCGCTGTGCTAGTCTCTGTGACTCGAGCACTAGCGAGGTTAAACTTAATTGTTCATCTTTTGACCGACAATGCAACGATGTGTCGTAACCATCCCACACTACCTCACTAGAAAGGACATGAAACAAATGAAAAAATAGCTTGAACATTGAAGTATTTCTGTTTGGCTTGTTGGACTTCATTAAATCATATGTTATCAAACTCTAATATTCACTGCCCTGAAAGAGTCTTTGAACTTTATTTATAGACTATTAGGATTATCTAGACTTTATTTCAAGACTTTTATGGATTTGCAAGACTATTAGGATTATTAGAATTGTTAGGACTATACTTTCAGGATTATATGAACTAGACTTTTAGAATTCTGAAAGAGTTTTTGGACTTTATTTATAGACTATTAGGATTATCTAGACTTTATTTCATGACTTTTTGGACTTTAAAAAATATGGACTTTCAAGAGTCGATTGTAGTTCCCAAGTTCCGATGCTCTATAAGCTTGTTGAGGATAGTCACTGAACAACAAAAATTGAATGAGAAACATGTATAAGCTATGAAGAGAAGTAATAAAATTTTAAAATGCCACCAACTAACACATAACCTTCAGCTGGTTCATATGGTGCAAAAAATGTCACCATATGAAATAAATATAATAACCAACAACCCATCCCACACTACCTCACTAGAAAGGACATGAAACAAGACATTGAAGTATTTCCGTTTGGCTTGTTGGACTTCATTAATTCATATGTTATCAAACTCCAATATTCACCGCTCTTTAATCTTTTTTTTTTTCTTCTAGTGGTGTGTGCAGTGTACGTCCCCTTTTCATGTTAGTCATAGATGATTCAAATCCGGTGAGATGAGTTGATATACAAAGCATTGGTTAAATTTGTTTTCAACTCTGTTCAAGAGCTTTCTCTAGACGTTTTTTCGCAAGTACCATTTCAGTTGCCTCCTTGTCAATCATTGATTACTTTAAGCTTGGGATTCGACTCCCTTTGTATTTTGAAGCTGCCTACTTTTGCTGGTTTTAGCCGGCTCAAGTCTCTCCATTTATAGATGGTTATCTTTATAGATTCTAGCATGCTTGGAAATTTTATTTCAAGTAGTCCACTTCTGAAGAATTTGAATATAGAACAGAGTTTTTTTCTGTAATTTCAAGGTTTTTGAGATTTGTTCTACTAGTTTAAAGAATCTGATTGTACATAGTGGTGACGAAGATGAACCAAATGGAATTGGAGATGGTTTAGGCAAATGGAGTTGCCCAAGACTTGTGTCTTTGAATTTCGTAACTCCATCGACATAATTCTGCTTTCAGGATATGTAAACTCTCTACAAAAGGTTTTCATTTACTTTTATCACGACCCCAAGCATGCAACAGCTGAAGAAAGTCGTTGTGTATTGAGTAAAATCCTTGAAGGACTTTGCAATGTTACAATATTGAAACTATCGATGGGTTTTTTTTATGGTATGTGTTCATATTTTTTTCATGGTACTGAATTTGTTGTTTTGTAATAATAACTGCATTCCTAAACTCACATAGGCATTTTATCGGTCATTTGGTATTTGACTTTTAAGTGTAATTTTATGCTATCTTTTACATGTTTAGCCACCACATTTATTATATACCAATACACCCACTAAATATCTGAAATCAAATAAAAAGTCTGAAAAGTATTGAGGGAGAGGGCAAAACAATTTTGGGTTCAAACTATTTATACATATCACTAAAAAGTCTGAAAAATCCATGTTGTCATGAAATCCTAAAAATCTTGATCTCAATTCAATACCAGCAGACAATTTGCTGCCTCTTGAAAGTCTATATCCAATACCATAAGACAATATGGACTTTTTAAAAATATCTTAAAAGTCTTAATCAAATACCATTAGACTTATCTAACTTGTTAAAAAATCTCAATCTAATACCATCAGACTTTTACTTCCCCAAATTGTCTAATAAAATCTTGAACCAATACACCCCTCTTAATTTTTTTTTAATATTATTTATATTTATTACTTTTACCTTTTATGTTTAAAATATATATTAAAAAAATATATATTATATATTACGGGTCAAATGGGTCGAGGCAAAAGAGACCAACCCATACCCAATCCGATAACCCGGTCTGGTTAAAAACTTTGCCCTAAACCCACCCGTTACCCGTTATTATTGCTCTAAACCTGCCCCAAACGGACCAGGGCCCCATGGGTTTGGGGCGGGTTGGGGATTTTTGCCGCCCCTAAACTAGCCCTTAGGCCATCTCCAACCAGTCTTTAATTTTTTTCTTCAATTTGAAGACTAAAATGGAATATTCCATCTTCATAATTTTACCACTCCAACTATTCTTCATTCTACAATCTCTAAACAATAATATATATATATATATATATATATATTTTACTTTATAAATAGTATTTTAAACTTTCTTTAATAAAATTATTTTCTCTACTTTATCTTATTAGATAATAATTAACATATAGTCAATATTATACTCGGTTGAAAGATCTCAACAAAATATTTCTAATGGTATAATTTTTATACTAATTACATTTATAAATCAAAAATTATATGTGATTAACTGAGTTTAATTAAAAAAAAATCAAAAAGGAGATGGAAAGAAAAAATAATAATATTTTAATCAAATAGTGAAATGAAGATCCAATCAATTTTGAAGAACCAAAATCCATCTTCATTTTGAAGAATGGTTGGAGTTAATATTTTCTTCATTTTGAAGAAATGAATGATAGTTGGCGAAGGCATATGAGGAAATTGGATATAGTATTGATGAATTTGAATAACGTATTAAAGATTGATTGATATCTAGTAATATTAACAAGAATTTTAGTCTTGATAAATATTATTTTACATTTTTTTTTTTAAAATGACATATAGTGACACTTTTTTTTGTGACAAATTTAAAATGTGTCATGGTAGGTATTATTTTGTAACAAAATTTGGGGCATTGTTGTAAGCTTTTGACTACTTGGGGTATATTTGCAATTTTGGTCCTCCAATAGAGCAATTTTGCTAAAATCCCTAAAAATAATTGTCACAATTAGTTTAAAAACTTGATAATTTGTGACAAATAATATAATTAGTCACAAAAATACCCTATAAAAAGGGAAATATTTTGTTTTATTAATAATTAGATTTTTAAAAGGTATCGGAATCAATAAATTTTATTTTATTTTAAAAGAAAAACCCACAATCGTGGTGCAGTTTTTTTTTTTTTTTCCTTTATTTCATTTTCACATGTCTCTTGGTTCTCCCCTTGGCACTGTCATATCTAGATTTTCTCTTTTCCTTAAACACACTTTTTAAGTTTGAAACAGTGATTCATTTGTAGAAGTCATAAGATTGTAAATTTTTTTACCTTGATAGAAAAATGTAAGCTTCTCTTGATTTGAATTTTTTTTTATTTTTTATTATTTTTTATTTTTTATAGTTTGTTTTCTTTTACTTGTTTTTCAGGGTTGGAATTTCAATTTCGAGTTTCATATAATAAAAGTTTCTTTGAATAAGATATGTTTTTTTTTTAATATAGAATTATATATATATATATATATATATGTGTGTGTGTGTGTGTGTGTGTATGTGTTTAGGGGTGTTTCTTAATTTTAATTTGTTTTTAATTTTTCTCTCTTTAGTTTCTCTTTTCCTTAAAAACACTTTTTAGGTTTGAAACTTTGTTTCATTTCTAGAAGTCACCAAGACTGTAGAGAAAACTTTGCCTTGGTAGAAAAGATAAGCTTATCTTGATTTTTTTTTTTTTTAGAGTTTGTTTTCTTGTACTTGTTTTTCAGGCTTGGAATCTCAAATTCAAGTTTTATTTATTGAAAGTTTCTTTAAACAAGGTATGCTATATATAGAATTTTATATTTATGTTTAGGAATGATTCTTAACTTTAATTTGTTTTTAATTTTTTTTCAAGAGCCCATAATTATTATTTCATGATTTATAGTTGTTTGTTCTTAGATTTTCACAGTACATGTCAATATTAGTTGATGTGCATACTAATTGTTGATTAAATGATTCTTATGGAACAACTAATTGTTTGATACAGAATTAAAATATATATATATATATATATATCTAATTGAGGTGTTAATAATATATTTTCATCTATTGGAGATTGTATCTAGACGAAAAGTTTATTCCGATCTTTCCATTAATGAAAGTGTTCTAATATTGAGGCTTGAAGAATCAAATTGATGTAATTGACAGTTATCATGATATAATTGATGTAATGCATTTATCTCTAAATTTGTAGCAAATTGGTATATGTACATTAACAATTTTGTAATATAAATTTTTTTCACTTTTTTTTCTTCTTATCTTTCTTGTGTTCTGATTATCTATCCCCTATTGTACTTTTTGTATTTAAGTTTTCTTGTATTATTTTAAAAATAAAAAATAAAAAAATAAAAAATAAAAAAAAACAGTTTTCTTGTAGTTAATAATAGTTGAATGGACCATTATATTAACTTTGATTAAATTTGTAACTTGTTATTTTCCAAAAAATTATCACTAAATTTATGTAAAACAAACATAATTTTTATATGGTTAATTGTCACTAGGTTTGCGTATAGTGACAATTTTTAAATAATTAATTGGCAATAAGTTTATGTATATTGACACAATTTTAACATGGTTAATTGTCATGAAGTTTGTGAATAATAACACAATTTTAAAACAATAGTGACAAAATAAATTGTCACTAAAAAAATGTATAGTGACAAAATCTTCCAACAGTTAATTGTCACTAAGAAAATATATAGCGACAAAATCTTCAAATAGTTAATTGTCACTATATATAAATTTTGTGACACAATTTTTATTTTGTCACTAATTAAGGTTAAGTGATAATATGTCACTAAAAATCATGATTCGTGACAGGTATCAAAAAACTGTTATAAATACTTTTAGTGACAAGGGCAAAAGCGACGAATTGTTAGTGACACTTTTTTATATCATAATATTGAAATTGTGACAATTTCTTTACTTATAATGACAAATAATTTTTGTAACTGTATGTCACTTTCTTTTTTTTTTTTTTTTTTTTTTTGTATAATTAGCCTTTAATAATTATCACATGAGATAATGATTATTACTACCGTTCATGTGGCTCAATGATAAGAGCATCTCTAATGCAAAAATGGCTTGCATACCAATAATTGTTGACATGACAACAATATCAAGAGACTTGCTTCTTATGTGGCATAAAGATAGACTTGATAGACAATCAACTCAAAATTTGGTCTCCAATGCTTCCGTCTAAAACACAATTTTTTTTAATGATATGTCCCATCTTTTTTTTTCCTATTTTATTTTTTATTTTATTTCCTTACCAAAAATATATGAAAAATTAATGTCAATTTTAAATGTTTGCTGAGTCAACCTAAAAAATAGTTGTGCAACAGACCGTCTGAAAGTAGACGGTCATGTTGACATTGTCTAATATTTTTTTTTGTCATGTCAGCTTGAGGTTGAATATGCACGGTTGCATTGGAGATACAATTATTAACATAATGTCTATTTATCCTATGTGGCATCTTTTTTTTTTTTTCACAAGCCACGCTTACATTGGAGATGCTCTAAGAGCATTCATTCAATCCAATAATATTTCAATTCAAGTCGCCATCATTATAAGTGGTATATATAAAAAAAAAAAAATATATGAGATAATGATTATCACATGAGAAAATAAGTGAATAGACACAAGAATATAAAAAATCAAGTCGGTCTTTATTCAAAAACCAGAGTCAATACCTAATAATTTAATTCCAACCAAATGCTAAAATCCAAAAATTAAGTATTCAAAAGGCTAACACAAAGAACAAAGTCATGATAAAAATATTAGCTAATACATTATATAATTAAGTTGGCTTTCAATTATAGTATGAACACGATCATTACCTAATTAATTGATATTATATTATTTGTCTTTTTAGTTTACCCACCCTTGGCCTTGTAAACTTCCTTTGATCTCTATAGAATTGTATTCACAACCTATAGAATTGCTGTAATGTATGCTCAGTTATAAAATTCTTAGGTTGTATGCGTAAAGTTCATCCAACAGGTAGATGGTCTGGCGAATACCATCGAAATCAAGCATTGCATGCGCGACCTGAATATTTACATCTCTCCCATTAACAAAACAATTGTGAATTGAAACCTCATGCTTCTGAAATCACAATAAGCTTAATGAGTTTCACAAAAGACTATAAAACATTACATGGTTATCAAATTCGATCTAAACAAACACGTTAGCTTTTCCTTTATAGATTAAACATATGATGTTAATTTTCACGTGTATACTGTTCATAAATTATAACTCATTTAACCGAACCTTTTATTAGGCCCAATATAATAGCTCTCTTAACTTATTGGGCCTTGTTCGGCCCATTACAGGACTCCACATATTTTTGCTAAATGTACCCAAATCGGCTTACAACCGATTTAACCGTCGAGACTTATTGAATCTTAATCAAATGATGAGAGTAGCTGGAGCTGGAGCTCTCGTCTGCCCCACCCCGCTCACAACTCAATCACCGCCACCCCGCCATCCCAAGCAAAAAGAAGAGAAGTTTTAAAAAGGTAATCTTCGATAAAACAGTTGCATTTACATGTACTTTATTTGATGCGGCGGATCAACTGGCATTAGATTATTTGGAGGGGTGGGATTTGAAACAAACCAAGTAAGGCTAAACCCGGGCAGCGGAATCAGAATGATTTGAAATTTTGACAGCTGATGCGTTTCGGCGTTTCCGGAACTACTACGAAGCTTCGCTGCGTAAGCACGTCCTTTTTTAGGCAAATTCTGTCGTTTAGGCCTCGAAGTTGCAATTTTTGCCGTTTTAGGAAAGTTTCTTTTTCGCAATAATTTGAGTTTCCCAATTCCGAATCGACTTCCGTCAATTCTGGAGTGTTTAGGATTCTCAGTAGAATTAGTTTTTGCTTTAATTTCGTTTTTGCCTTTTTTGGTAAATTTCCGTTTTTAAGTCGTTTTTCTTGCTTTCCAAGGAATTCGATTAGGTTTAGGATTTATTTTGCTTTAAATAATGATGTAGGCCGAATTGGCCATTCAGCTTTTGATTTATAAAATTTTAGAGTTTTCTCTAATTATTCCAATTTCGGTATTCATCGTGAATCAACGAATTGAAGCCTAACTTTCCGGTATTTGTGCGCAAATCAACGGAACTTTAGTAGGTTGTTTCTAATCGTTTTACGCAGGTTTTTCTCGACAGAGCTTCCGCTACATCAGTTGGTATCAGAGCCGTGTTCGTTCGGGACGACATCATCATGCCGCCGAGAAGACGACCAGACCAGATTCCTGTAGACCTAGCCATCGAACGTGACCGTGTGATACAGTTGGAGCGACAGGTGGAGCAATTAACGGCGCAACTTGCGGCGTCAAGAGCCAACCAAAACCCGTTTCAGGCCTTACATCCTGAGACAAGTAGTGACGAAGTGGAAGGGGATCCGCAACCACGACGTCGACAGAGAGCGCCTGTGACTGATGACAGGGTTGATGACAGAACTGAAGATGTCAGGCGATGGGAGTCAGGGATGCGGACTGAGGTTCCGGAATTCCGTGGAAGCATGCAGCCAGAAGAGTTTCTGGAATGGATTGGAATCGCTGACGAGATTCTGGAATTCAAAAGAGTTCCTGCGAATGAGAGGGTGGCATTGGTGGCCACGAGGTTTCGGGGTAGAGCCGCGGCTTGGTGGCAACAATTTAAACTCGCTAGGAATCGCGCTGGAAAACCCAAACTTTCTGACTGGGAGAAGATGAAACAAAAGTTGCGTAAAGAGTTTCTACCTCACAATTTTACGAGATTGATGTACCAGAGGTTGCAGAATCTGCGTCAAGGTATGAGGTCTGTTGATGAATATACAACCGAGTTCTATGAGTTGTTGGTGCGAAATGATATAGAGGAGACACAAGATCAGTTGGTGTCGCGCTACTGTGGTGGGTTGCGTACACAAATCCTTGATATGGTTAATCTTTTCGATCCCGTGACAGTAACTGAGGCGCATCAGAGGGCTTTACAATTGGAGAAGACATTGTCGCGAAAATCTAATAGTGGACAGACGCTGAATTTCGGAGGAGGAATGAGCAGTCGAAACAGAGCAAGTAGTTCCAGTGAAAATACTGGAAGTCGACCAGGTGTTAGTGCTAGCAGTGGTTCATATACTGGTCCACGGAACTCGACAAACAACGTTCAAACTCCCAGGGCAACCACTGGCGGATTTCGGTGTTTTGGATGTGGAGAAACGGGTCACAGGCTGTCTGAGTGTCCAAGACCAGCAAAGAGGGTATTATTTATTGACCCGGCAGAATTTAATGAGGAAGATGCGGAAATAATTGAAGAACCACAATCAGGAGCGGAGGAAGTGAGTGAAGAACTGGTAGATGGTGACACCGGAACGATGTTGATGGTGCGACGTACCTGCTTGGCACCGAGAACTGGAGAAGGAGAGTGGCTGCGAAATAACATATTTCAGTCTACTTGTACCATCCTTGGTAAGGTGTGTCGGTTTGTCATAGACGGGGGGAGTTGTGAGAATATTGTGTCAGTCGAAGCGGTACGAAAGTTAGGGGTGACGACAGAAAAACATCCAAAACCATATAGACTAGCTTGGCTGCAAAAGGGGGGTGAGGTGACTGTATCACAGCGGGCGTTAATTTCGTTTTCGATGGGAACTAACTACAAGGATCGGATGTGGTGTGATGTGGTGGACATGGATGCATGTCACTTACTGCTAGGGAGGCCGTGGCAATATGACAGAAAAGTGTATCATGATGGGTTTAAGAATACCTATTCTTTCGTTTTCCATGAAAAAAAAATTGTGCTACTACCGAGCAAACCATCTGAGAAGATTAAGGCGCATAGCGATACTACTAACCTGTTATCATATGCAAAATTCGAGTTGGAGATAAAGGAAGTAGAAACGGTGTATGTGTTAATGGGAAAAGAAACACAGGCTGATATGGAGGTTCCTAGTGCGGCAGCTCCTCTGATTTCGGAGTTTGCTGATGTGTTTCCGGAAGAATTACCTGAAGGACTACCACCTCTACGTGACATTCAACATCATATCGACCTAGAGCCAGGAGCTATGTTGCCAAACAAACCACATTACAGAATGAGTCCCACTGAGCACGAAGAGTTACGAAGGCAGGTTGAGGAGCTTCAGTCAAAGGGGCATATCCGTGAGAGTCTAAGTCCATGTGCTGTTCCCGCCTTGTTAATTCCCAAGAAAGATGGAACATGGAGGATGTGTGTCGACAGTCGCGCAATTAATAAGATCACAGTAAGGTATCGCTTTCCAATTCCGAGACTAGATGATTTGTTAGATCAATTGAGCGGGGCACATGAGTTCACCAAATTGGACCTGAAGAGTGGGTATCATCAGATTCGTATTCGACCTGGGGATGAATGGAAGACAGCGTTCAAGACGCGAGAGGGGTTATATGAATGGCTAGTCATGCCATTTGGGTTGTCAAACGCGCCTAGCACCTTCATGAGAGTGATGAACCAAGCCCTTCGACCATTTATCGGTAAGTTTGTTGTTGTTTACTTCGATGATATCTTAATTTACAGTGCAAACCCCGAGCTGCATCTTCAGCACATTCGGGAAGTGTTATGTGTGTTGCGTAGAGAAAAATTTGTTGCTGCAGCCAAGAAGTGCGTTTTTATGACACCAAAGGTGTTATTTTTGGGATATGTTATTTCTGGAGAGGGTCTACAGGTGGATGAGTCCAAAATAGAGGCAGTGAGGCAGTGGCCGCAACCGAAAACAATTACTGAGGTACGGAGTTTCCATGGATTGGCATCATTCTACCGCCGGTTCATCCCGCACTTTAGTAGCATTATGGCACCTGTCACTGAGTGTATGAAAGGAGTCAAGTTTCAGTGGACGACCGAAGCTGAAGAAGGTTTTCAGCAAATCAAAGAGAAATTGACAACAGCCCCTATACTCGTTCTACCAGATTTTTCTTAACCGTTCGAGCTGCATAGCGATGCTTCCAAGGTGGGCATCGGAGCTGTTTTGAGTCAAGGTGGGAAACCGGTGGCATATTTCAGTGAGAAACTGTCGGAATCTCGAGTACGTTATAGCACATATGACATAGAATTCTATGCTGTGGTCCAAGCGGTGAAACATTGGCGGCATTACTTATTCCACCGAGAATTCATTCTATACACCGATCATGATTCATTGAAACATCTCCACAGTCAAGAAAAAATTTCTTCCCGGCATGCTTCATGGTCAGCTTACCTTCAACAATTTACATTCGTCCTGAAGCACAAAGCAGGTGTTACGAACCGGGTGGCTGATGCCCTGAGTCGAAGAGTCAATCTGTTATCAACAATGGTTGTCCAGGTTCCAGGTTTTAACTCTTTTCGTGAATTATATGATTCAGATCCACACTTTTCAGAGATAATGGTTGCTGTTCGAGAGAAAAAAAATTCAGAATTTGTATTGGTAGATGGGTTCTTGTTTCGGGGAAATCAACTTTGTATTCCCGAGTGTAGTTTGCGTCTGCAAATTATTACGGAAATACATGGGGAGGGTCACATGGGCAGAGATCGCACGCTTCAGTTAGTTAAGGCATCGTACTTTTGGCCAACAATTCGGAAGGAATTAGAGAGATATGTGGAACGTTGTCGGATTTGTCAAGTGTCCAAAGGGAAAGCGACTAATGCTGGTTTGTACAGACCATTACCGATTCCTACTCAACCATGGACGGACTTGAGCATGGATTTTGTTTTGGGACTGCCAAGAACCCAACGTGGATGTGATTCCATCTATGTAGTGGTTGACCGATTTTCCAAGATGGTTCATTTTATCCCGTGCAAAAAAACTACTGATGCTGTCAAGGTCGCCCAATTGTTCTTCCGAGAGATTTATCGCCTTCATGGTTTACCTTCGTCAATTGTTTCTGACCGGGACACTCGATTCCTTAGTCACTTTTGGCGGAGCCTTTGGAAGATGGTCAATACAAGGTTGGATTTTAGCAGTGCATATCACCCGCAAACTGATGGGCAGACGGAGGTGGTGAACCGAGCGCTCGGAGATTTACTGAGATGTCTGGTAGGAGAAAATGTTCGGTCATGGGATCTGAAGTTGAGCCAAGCCGAATTTGCCCACAACCATGCTGTCAATAGGAGTACCGGCTTCAGTCCTTTTCAGGTCGTGTACTCACTGGTTCCTCGAAGCCCTATAGACCTGATTCCTCTACCTAGCAAGACTAGAGTTCATGGGAAAGCTGAAGATTTCGTTCAAGGGTTACATGAGGTTCATAAGCAGGTGCAAGAAAATTTGTTGCAATCGGTAGAGAAATACAAGCTGGCCGCGGACAAGAAAATGCGTCATTTGGAGTTTGAGGTGGGCGATTTTGTGTGGGCAGTCCTCACAAAGGACAGGTTTGCTGTGGGGGAGTATAGCAAACTTGCTGCTAAGAAGATAGGCCCGCTGGAAATTGTGGAAAAAATTAATCCAAATGCGTATCGCCTGAAACTACCCAGCCATATTAGAACTCATAATGTCTTCAATGTCAAGCATTTGATTCCTTTCCATGGCGACTCCTCTGATGATGACACCGCGATAAATTCGAGGACGAATTTTCTCCAACCTGGGGAGAATGATGCGGCGGATCAACTGGCATTAGATTATTTGGAGGGGTGGGATTTGAAACAAACCAAGTAAGGCTAAACCCGGGCGGCGGAATCAGAATGATTTGAAATTTTGACAGCTGATGCGTTTCGGCGTTTCCGGAACTACTACGAGCTTTGCTACGTAAGCACGTCCTTTTTTAGGCAAATTCCGTCGTTTAGGCCTTGAAGTTGCAATTTTTGCCGTTTTAGGAAAGTTTCTTTTTCGCAATAATTTGAGTTTCCCAATTCCGAATCGACTTCCGTCAATTCTGGAGTGTTTAGGATTCTCAGTAGAATTAGTTTTTGCTTTAATTTCGTTTTTGCCTTTTTTGGTAAATTTCAGTTTTTAAGTCGTTTTTCTTGCTTTCCAAGGAATTCGATTAGGTTTAGGATTTATTTTGCTTTAAATAATGATGTAGGCCGAATTGGCCATTCAGCTTTTGATTTATAAAATTTTAGAGTTTTCTCTAATTATTCCAATTTCGGTATTCATCGTGAATCAACGAATTGAAGCCTAACTTTCCGGTATTTGTGCGCAAATCAACGGAACTTTAGTAGGTTATTTCTAATCGTTTTACGCAGGTTTTTCTCGACAGAGCTTCCGCTACATCATTATTTTTGAAAAGCACACTACCAAGCCGCACAAACAACAGGAAACAAAAGCAAAAACCCGAAGTGACAAAAAACCGCGACAGAGGCCGAACAGACGCTGTCGCTGAGCTTTGACAGGGCAGCAACACCAGAAAAGCAAAAAACAAAGCCCAACCACTGCTGCAAAAACAGCAACACCGAGCACAAAACACCACCACCTAGAACACCAGGAAAAGAGCCACAGCAGAAAGCTACACCAGGGGAGCCAAAAACAAAAGCAAAAGCACACCAAAAAAAAACAACAAAAACAGAGGAGCCAAGCACTTCAAACATCACACCAGATGATAACATCTCCCTCACCACCAGTTCCTTTTTTTGCTAGAGAGTCCGCAAGGTAATTCGAAGCCCGAGAGCTGAATTCCACACTAGTCTGGCCCAAACGACACAGCATACTGCGAATATCGTAAATCAAACCAGCATACTTTAAGTTGCCCAACTGGCTGCTATTTATCCAAGAGACGGCAGTCAAAGAATCGCTACTAATAACCATGCTTATTCCAAACAGGTCCGACGTTGAGATACTCAGATCACAAGCTTTGGCAATAGCTTGATGAGTTAAATGTGATGTAACTGCAAATTTTGTGCAAGAATTCAATTGTTGCATCCAATTAGTATAATATTATGATTCATTAATTATTTGATTATATGATTCACTGTTTTTCAAAATCAGAACAAATACATATTCTAAAATGCCATCAAATAGTTTAACAATAGTTTCTAAATACAATCTCTTAATCGTTTATAAACCAATGATTCTCTGCAAACCATAATTAGTAATATATATAGAAGATATGAATAAAAATGTCTGGAAATATGTATATATATATATATACGCACGCACACGAGCTCAATAATGTATATGAGCTCAGCTCAATAATCTACTCTTTCTAGGTTTACAAAATGTGTTAATGAATGCTTATAGAGCTAGCTCGTATTATGAGGTGTGTTTATATAATTATATACATCAGTTCGCTTTGTGAAGAGCTATGTTGATAATTTTGGATGGCAAGGAGTATGCATAATTTTCTTGCAACTTTACTACGTGCAGTCACGTGTGGGATTCACGGAGATCAGATAAACGCGTTTGTCTGCAATGTTGTAGATGTTTGTTACCCTGGTAATTAGAGTGGGCACAGTGCCCTTAATATGATATAGAATACCTGAGATGGTTTTGAATTTTGATATATCTATAATGTCGAAGTAATATGTCACATGTTTAATGAATGACAGTGTGCATCCTTGTATTATTGTCGAAACTGGTCAACTTATTAGGCGAAGCTTCGAGATATGAATCAGATGATTAATGGTGAAGGCTTTTATGTCTGAGGTGATGATGGTACTGTACTAACTCTGTAAGAATATGCTTGCAAAATGTTATTCCGGTGCTAATTTTTTTTTTTTCTATGATAATTTCTTGTCAACCTTTTTTATTGAAGCTGGCTTGAACACCGTACCGTTGATGTAAATGTCTGCTGCAGACAAATTGAGAACCATTCTCGGCATGTAACAAGAATGGCGCAGACCTTTGATTGGCAATATCCAACTAAATCAGATTTTGGAAGGAGACAAAGTGTTGTTGGAAGATCATTTTTCCTTGGAAGAAGTATGGACGGCATTGTGTGAATGTGATAGCAATAAAGCACCTAGACCCGATGGTCTCAACTTTAACTTTATCAGATCAAACTGGGAGGTGATAAGGGACGATTTTATGAACTTTATGAGGGAATTCTATAGAGATAGTGCGGTGGTGAGACATTTGAACACTACTTTTATAGCTCTAATTCCGAATATTAGGAATCCGTCTTCCTTAAAAGACTATAGGCCTATAAGTTTGGTTGGGGTAGCCTACAAAATTTTGGCGAAGGTGATGAATAAGATTATTAATCCAAACCAGATGGCATTCGTTAAAGGTAGGCAAATTGTGGAGAGCTTCGTGATTGCCAGTGAGGTTATTCATTCTTGGAAAAAGGATGTTAAAGGTGGGTTGCTAGTGAAACTTGACTTTGAGAAAGCCTATGACAATGTTGATAATAGTTTTTTGCTTGATGTGTTGAAGAAAATGGGGTTTGGGTCAAAATGGATTGATTGGATCAAGTGGTGCATATCCTCCCCATCTTTATCGGTATTGGTTAATGGTTGTCTGACAAAGGAATTTTCTATGGAAAGGGGTTTACGTCGGTGACCCGCTATCCCCCTTTCTCTTCAATTTGGTGGTAGAGGCGCTTAGTAGGATGTTGAGGGCTGTGAAAGAGCACGGGCTGATTAGAGGACTGGGGTTTCAAAACGATGTTATTCATCTTACTCATATTCAGTTCGCCGATGACACTATACTCTTCATTGATCCTTGTGTGGACTATCTTTTAAATGCAAATAGGATACTGAGATGCTTCAAGTTGATGTCAGGTCTCAAAATAATTTTTCGCAAATCTTGTCTAGTTAAAGTGGGTAAGAAATATTTAGGGGAGGAAGATTGAGCTCGAATGTTTAGATGTGCTTCGTCCTCGTTACCAATAGCTTACATGGGTCTTCCGCTTGGTGGGAATGCTATAAGGGAAGCTCTATGGTATCCGGTTATTCGTAAAGCGGAAGAAAGACTGGCTCTATGGAATAGAGGTTTCATGACTAAAGGGGGTAGATTTGTTCTTATCAAGACTGTCCTCTCTAGTCTTCCGATTTATTTCATGTCGGTTTTTGGTATACCGGTTGCTGTAGTGAAGAAAATTGAAAAGCTACAAATGGACTTTTTTTAGAACGATGGTGTTGTAAAAAAAAAGGTCCATGCAGTGGATTGGGGTTCGGTTTGTAAAAGCAGGAAGGATGGCGGTTTGGGAATAGGTAGGATGATAGATACAGGTGATAGTTTGATGGAAAAATGGATTTGGAGATTTGGGAGGGAACATTCTTCTCTATGGAAGAATGTGATCTGTGCTAAGTATGGTTTGCAGAATAATATACTAGTCTGGGGTTTTGATGATTTAAAGCGATGTTCTCCTTTTGTCATAGGTGTGTGTAGATTGAATGATGTTAGCTGCAGGTCTTCTAACATTATTAAGAATGGTTTCCATATTGTTGTTGGGTCGGGTGAAAGTGTGAGGTTTTGGCTTGATTTGAGATGGGATTCTGTTCCATTAAAAAGTGCGTTTCCGATAATTTTTGCGCTTGCTGTTAATAAGGAAGGTATGGTTAAGGGATTTGGAAAATATGTGGACTCAACTTGGGTTTGGGATGTGAGTATACGTAGGGAGCTTTTTGATTGGGAAAATGATCAGTGGAATAGTTTTCTGCTCTATTTAGAAAATATAATTGTTCGGAAAGATATCCCAGATGCTTTGGCTTGGTCTTTTTGTCCAAATGGATGTTTCTCAATAAAATCGTTTCGGAGATGTTTGGAGGATTCTTATGGGACAAATGCTGAGGTTGTTTTTCCTTTTCTGTGGAAGGGTGTTTGTCCTCAGAAAGTGGAGGTCTTCTTGAGGCAGCTCTTCAAAAGGAGGATTCTAGTTAGAGGAGTTCTCAACAGTTTTGGCATGGCTCAGCTGGCGTGTGTTGAATGCCCTTTGTGTGGTAAGGATGTTGAGTCAATTGATCACCTTTTCCTTTTGTGTGATTGGTCTTGGGAGCTGTGGTTAACTTCCATGAATTGGTGGGGGATTAAATCATGCTGTAACTTGGCTATCTCAGATTGGGTGCTTGGTTGGTCAGGATTGTGTCTATCAAAATCCAGGGTAAGGGTATGGAATGTGCTATTTTAGTAGTGTAGACTATTTGGGAGTTTCACAACAAAACAGTGTTTCAAGGGTTGGATGCTAACATTCCTATGGCTTTAGATTCGGTAAAATTCAGAGTGGTTTGGTGGTTCAAAAATTTTGGGTGTGGATCTAGTGAAGATATTACTATGCTTCTTATTGATATTGAAGGGAGATGTGTTGACAGGAAATCTGCCAGCGCCTATAGTCTATGTCCTTGGTGTCCTCCTCATGCTTCCAATCTTTCCTTTTTTTGTGGATGGCTCATCTAGAGGTAATCCGGGTTCAGCTGGTATTGGTGGTGTTCTTCGTGAGGCTGGTGGAAAGGTGCTGTGCTTATTTTCTTCCACTGTCGGATTAGCTGATCCTATTACAGCTGAAGTATTAGCTATACACAAAGCTTGTTCCTTGATCTCTTCTTCTCGGCTGCTTGATGATAGAATGATCACTATTTGGAGTGATTCAAGTTTGGCCGTGTTGTGGATCAATGGCGATGGTTTTGGCTCAGTCCGGTTAACTTGGTCCATGATGTTAGGCAATTTATTTCGTCCAGGATCTTGATATCCATTAAGCATACACCTAGAGGGTGCAACTCCTTAGCTGATAGTCTTGCTAAGGCTGGCGCAGTTTTCCAGGATGAGAGGCTGGAGTGGAGCATTTGATGTTCCCTATTGTCTTTGTTGGTTTTCTTTCAGGTGTCTTGGCTTCTTGGGCTTCGCCCTCTATTTTTGCTGTTTGTGCTTAAGCTGTTTAGGTCTTTTCCTTAATGCCTAGGGGTTTGGTTTTGTTTTCTTTTTCTTGTATTTCGGACATGATTGTTCCTCTTGCTGTGTTGTTTTGTTATTTGTTGGTGCCTTTTAGGCTTTCTTCAATACAATGGCTGTTTCAAAAAAAAAAAAAAAAAAAAATCTTCTTAATTAGCAATCAATAATATTGTCTTATCTCTACATGAGCAATAAGCCAGTAACTATATGACTCCATTACTTATCACTAGTGTTGCAGAAAGCGCTAGTCAGGTGGTGACCTCCCGCCTAGGGCCTAGCCCGCCTAGTCCGGTGGCCGGAAGTCGACCTGCGACTGGCTGGTCGAAATTTTTTAAATATATATTTTTGTTGTAATTGAATAAATGTTTATACTATTTCATATATTGAACCTCAAATTGAAAATAAAATTCCAAAAAATTTAATATTGAGAATCAAAATCCTTAAATAACTAAACAAAATCTAACAAACTTAATTAAATTCCAAAAAGTCAAAAAAAAAGTCAACCTAATCGTTCAACGGCAATTAGTCATTGACTTTGACCGACTAGGTCAACTAGGTGGTAAACCACCTAGTCACCGCCTAGGGACTAGGCGGTTCCTAATCGGCCCTAGTCAAAGACTTTTGCTTTTGCAACACTGCTTATCACACAGATAAATTAATAGAGGAAAGTTGGGTACTTGAGAATAATCACATCTGATAAAAAATCCACAACATAAAATTCAAGTAATAAAGTCATCCTCCGGCTCCAAGGATCTTATTCAAAAACAGAAATAATACTCCGATGATACAAAACAAAACAAACGTCTTCTAAAAATCTGGAGAACCAACAACCATACTTCACCGAAGATACTAATCCAATCTGCATGCGTGTTGAAACCTCACGCATCTGGAATCACAATAAGCTTAACGAGTTTCACAAAAGACCATAAATCATCACATGGTTATCATATTCGATCCAAACAAACATGTACATTAACGTTTCCTCTACTCATTACCACATGGAACTTAAGTATCATATCACATAAAAACCAGAGTTAATTATCTGTTTGTAACAAATGTATGATACTAAACACTCATACCAGAAAGTAATATATAGTTAAACACTCATCATGATCACGGAAGAGAGCTTCTACAAATATATACTACTACTTTTACACACGAACGTGAAGACTCATTAGTCCCTAAGGTACCGTTGAGACATTTCTCATCGTATTATCACACACAAATGACGAATCACATATCACTCCACAAAGTCGCAAATGTGTCTACTAGCAACAATGAGTTCAGGTAAAATCATGCTTAAACATATCTCGTCATATTATCAAATGTACATATATATTCAAGCATTTCCAGCTAAAATACTTTATATAATCACCTCTAAGCCATCCGTAGCAGAGCAAGCCTTCCGTGAAGTTAACATCCAATCCTTAATCTAAAGTCATATAATCATACACTTCAAATCTCAAAACGATATCTTATATAGGACCAAAAATACGGTTGTCAAAATGTACTTGAGCCTTAAACCAGAGCTAATTAACCGGTGCTATTATGGAAACAGATCGAACAATATTCGGTCACATGTTTTTAATAAAGAGAATTGCATGTATTTTGATGTAACATACACAAGCAACAATGAACACGATGAGATTTGGAATGTGAAGTAGCTTGAGTTTAAACCTGATATTGATCAGCATCGTCGGTGGCTTGGTGGTGTATTCACGTGGGTCTGGGGTAGGGAGCGATCTCAATCTTTCTGGAATTTTCACCTTGAAGTTCTCTGGGATCCTCAAACTTTTAAGCCTAAGCAAGGCTCCTTCTTCTACTTGCTACTCCTCTATTTGAAACTTATGCTCATCGAACAGTAGAATTTCAAGCCGACGAAACCCATTGGCGCTGCACATTATTTTCTTTCTGCTGTAAAATCTGTAGCCCAAGTGAAGAATCTTGAGGTTTTGTAAATTCTCCAGTAGAGGCATTGGGTCATCCCTGAGTCGTGAATCCCTTAAGGAGAGGCATTCAAGGTTTGGCAAGACTCCATGTATGTCTTCTGGCAAGCTCTACATCTTCCCTCGTAATCTCAGTTCTACTAGATGGTGGCAATGAGAGAGTGGTTGCAGTGACCCGAAAGAATCATCATCATGACCGAGTTCAACTGACAGTATTCGGAGACTTGTTAAATTGGACATAGAGTCAAAAGAGAACACCAGCAAGCCTTTCAAGGGACCACCGAGCCACAACTCTCGAAGATTAACCAACATTTCAGTTTTGATTTCAGTCCAAGCTCTGTTCGTTATAGACCTCAGAGTTTGAAGTTCTGTCAAACTCTCTATCACAGCTGAAGTTTCCAATTAGATGTCTCAACTCCTGTGACTCACAAATTTCAGCCGGTAGATTGACAGGAAATACAGAACGAGGCACATCCAAAGTTTGTAGTCTCGGCAGGTAGAAATCAATTGACGGTGAGAGAAATATAAATGAGTCTTTTAACCCCAGATACTTTAAGCGGATTGACTTTCTTGTCATATAGTCATTGCTAATGGAACCGTCAACCAGCACGTTTAAAAAACTGAATCTCTTGCACATAGATACCGAAAATTCATTTTCCCCACATAAGAAAAGGGAACGCAAGCGAGGATTACATTTCTGAAGCCACAAAGAACTTTCTGTGTTGGAATAAATAACTTGTCGTGGACATGAACGATTACCTTTATTATAAATGTCAAGAAAGTTATTTTTTGCCTTTTCAATTGCAAGATCATGAACAATATTGTGGACTTAGACATGTCAAAATCCTCCCCCAATATCTCTGTCCTACTTGAATCAAGTTTTTGTTAATAAACTCATCTATGTAATCTTTAGCCACCTCTTCCATAGTAATTAATGGTATTTTGTCCAAAAACAATGGAAAAATGACAACAAAAAACAACAAAAATTTTGAGAATTGATAAATTATTCAAAATTTTATACACCGCTATTTAGGAAAAGAAGCCTTACTGAGTCTAAATCTCGGAGATTATACCCTCGACCTTTACTTGAGAGTTCTCCGGGTCTATATCTGTTTTTTTTTTTTAATCTCCTTGCCCATATTATACTTCCTGACTATTTCCTTGCTTCCATAAAATTCAACACAACACACTTCTTCTTGAAAGCATCCCGGCTTTCTTTGGACTTTGAGATTGAACATATATAAGACATCCTCAATATCATAAGCAAGTTCTCTAATTTCGGATACCCAGTTGAGTATCCTAACATCTCCATATTGTCTTTCTTCTGCATCTTTTAACAAAGTCATCAAGTATTTCAGGTCATTACTCAGCTCATTCACTTCACGTCTGTATCCTTGTAATAAGGGTACTTCTGCCCTTATTACTTGAGCCAAACTTTCGAACACTGCTGAGACTATTACTTCAGCCATCAGTGCTCTCTCTCTCTCTCTCTCTCTCTCTCTGTGTACCTGAAACGAGGAAATCAAGAGCAAGTGATGAACTCTCTCTCTTTAAAGTTCGTTAGCTGAGACTATTACTTTAGCTGGGAATGCTTTTCTTTTCTCGGTATGTTTTTCATTTCTTTTCATTGTGATGTTTTTGTGGGTTGGAGATTAAATGCAACCAGACAACAATTTAGGAAAAGAAAAGACAACACCAAACCCAAAATTGTGACTAAGTATATGAAATTGCTTAGTACTTCCCCTATGACCAAAATTGTGACAACACCAAACCCACGGGACAAAAACATTTACTTAGTAACCTTTAGTTTAGTACTTCCCCTATGATAGTATGATCAAATCCTGGTTTCTCCCCTGGAAATGGTGATGGATGCAGGGGATGGGAACTCCATCTAAAACGGATACATGGATTGGGGTATTCGTTTCCATACCCGTATGCAATCCGCTGAATTGTCATCCTTAACAGTACTAATAATGTTCCACTAGGCTATATGTTTATGGACAGCTTGAATAATAAACACAGCTCTTTTCTTCAGGCTAATGATCAGAAGAAGCTCAAGTTGCATGTTAACTCATCACCTAATTTCTAATAGATATCAGTAAGTTCCTTAATAAAAGAAAAGCTTTCGAAGTGATTCAACAACATAAGAATATCAATGAAATAAGTAAAAATTATGCAGAGAACATCGAACATTTATGAAAAAATCACTCACCGGCCTTTGCAGTAATTTCCAACAGCAACAACTCCGGCCAGCTAATTAACTTCAATATCAATAAGTAATAACACACACATCAAAATTATTTAACCATTTCATATATAGAGACAGATAGATAGTGATAATTGAAAGCAAAAGAAAATTACACTGACTAGTAGTGTTTGATCATACAAAATACCTTCCTGAAAGAAAACTTCATAAAAGAAGTTCGAAGAGGCCAGCAACTACAAAAATCTTCCTTGATTAGCAATATGTGCAATAGCCTATTCAGCCCACAGTGTCTGACTTGCATATATTCTCATTTGCCTGAAAACAAACGTTTGATCATACTAATATGTGCAATGGGAGAAACTTCACCAACTCAAATTATAGTCCCTAACATTTTTAGTCTCTAACGTATTTGGTCCAAAAATTTTGTAGTCAACCATCATAGAATCATCAAAAATCAAATTTCCCCTTGGACGTCTTTAATTGAACAAATAGAATTACGGTTTTACCCTCAAATTATGAAATACATTTAAAAAAAAAAAAATAAACCTATAAAATAATTTAAACTAAATTATAAAAATATATATTAACATTTATAGAATAAAAAATAAAAAGAAGGTTAAAAATGAGAGAAATACTAATAGAAAAATAAGAAAAACAAATTACAAAAAGAAATATGGATCTTCAATATCCATCAAATATTGATGATGGAGATTGGAGAATATAAAATACAAAAACAAAACTGAAAAATAGAAAAAAAAGATCAATGTCGATCCAAATTAGATCTCTACCGTTGATCATCGCGGCGATGGGATTTCCATCGCCTAAGATTAGATCAATTGAGATCCAATCCAGATTGGTTGGCCTTCCTTTTCTTTTAAAATTTGAGTTTGATCTCTAGAGAATGAGATGATAGTGGAGATCCATATATCTATTTATTTTCAGTTTTTTTATCAGTTATGTACATATGATACGGTAAGACTAAAATACCTCCAAAATTAATAAATTTGACTAATGAGAAATTAATAACGGATCAAAATTGAGCTATTTTGGATAATTGAAGGACCAAATCAACCAAGAAAGCAAAGGTAAGGAAAAAAAAAATGATGTTTCTAAAAATGTTAGGAACTAAAATAAAGTTCGCCCTAAATAAAAAAGATATATTTTTAATTATATTGTCGTCAAAACAAGGGATAGACATTTTTCCATAGGAACCCACCCCCTACCGGGCACAATCCCCATTTGGGGGCAAATTTTACTCCAAATCCTAAATGGGGGAGGGGGAGGGGGCGGGTGCAGAGGCAGAGGAACCTCCCCACACTCTCATTCCCACCAAATGTATATATGTATATATATTATTTTCTTTAAAAAAAATCAACTCTAAGTCTCTAAACTAGTAGACCAATTGATATATATATATTAATTTTTTTAATTTTATATTTTGTGTATTTATTTTAGATTAAATTAAACCAATTATATTTTTTCGATAGGATATTTTAATTATTTTTTGGATTGAATATTGAAAAAGAATGAAACGAAAGATTGAGATAACTGGATTTCAAATTCCAAATTTCAGATTAAAAATTGAGATTGAAAATGGAGGAAAATGAGAGAAATGGGAGACAAAGTAGGGGTAGGGGAACCTCCCCCGGATACCACCCTCCCCACTTACGTACCTCAAATGGGGTTTTGGGATAAGGTGGGGGAGAGTAGAGGAATGGGGATAGTGGTAAGGGTGGGAGGACCCTCCCCGCCCCAATGGACCCCACACCTATCCCTAATCAAAATCGAGTCATTACCGATTATTTTAATTCCAGCCTAATGCTAAAATCCAAAAATTAAGTAGTTACAGGCTAACATAAAGACAAAGTCATGATAAAAATATTAGCTGATACAAACAATCAATATAATCAAGTTGGATTTCAATTCTATTATGAACATGATCATTAATTCATTACCCAATTAATTAATAAATTGATAATATTATATTATTTGTCCTTTTAGGTGACCCACCCTTGGAAACTTTTCCTTTTGTCCATAAACATAACTTTTTCCAACTGATTGACGAGATGGAATATACTAAGGTCACTTGTCTTGGTGGTTGAAGACTCTAAAATGAAGCTTCACATTCAATGTTAAAACACTAGTATTGTAAATATAATTATTGAGTCAAACGGGGTTGGTCGGGGCATAATGGTTTTCCATACCCGACCCAGTTACAAAACTAGGTCAAAACATTTGATTTGGCTTTGACCAGATCCACGTTTGTGCTCCAAACCTGCCCCAAACGGATTGGAACCCCACCGGTTTGGGGAGGGTCAATGATTTTTGTCATCCCTAATCTTATTATGTCCCGACAGACCATTGCCTCAAAATGATGTCAACTTTCAAAAAAGAAAAGAAGAGGATGAAATATTAAAATTGATCTCTTGTATTCACATCCTATAGAATTATTGTAATGTATGCTCGGTTATAAAATTCTTAAGTTGTATGTGGTAAAGTTGATCGAATAGGTAAAGGGTCCTTTTTTTTTTTTTTTTTTAAAGGCATTGTATTAAAAAGGACGATAAAGGTCGCCCCAAAACACCAAAAAACACCCCAACAAGGCAGCACAGCCCCAAAACAAAACAGAAACATGAAAAACAGAGCAAGAAAAAAAGAAACCCCCTAGCAGACACAGAGGAGACAACAGCATCCCAACCTACATGGCACAAACCCAACTCTTACAGAAAGAAAGCTGAAAGAAAAAAAGCCAAGCTCAATAGTCTCAAAAGTCACTCCAATCCACAAAATCTACCGACAAGCTTGATCCCATCTTTGTCAAACTATCCATAAAGGGTAAAGGGTTTACTAGAACCTACTAAAATCAAGCATTACATAATCGACTTAATTTTTTACACCTATTGTAAACAAAACAATTGCAAATTAAAATGCTAGAATTTCATAAATAACCCCATAAATATTGAAGTTTTGTTTTTTAACCAAAAACAAAATTTGATTGTTAATAACCATGTTAGAGTTGCAACTTGCAATTACCCATATCCCCTAATTAAAATGATTTCACATTTGGTTTCAAAAATTTTACGTTTCAATGATTTAACGTTTGGCTTCTAAAATGATTTCATGTTTCACTTCAAAATGGAAAAAGGGAGGAAGACAATGCAAGTGGGTGAAATGAATTTTTACAATGAGGCTACTAACAACTAAAAAAATGCGGGGTGATTAAAAGTTTGCCCTAAATAAAAAGATATATTAATTTTATTATAAAAATATCAATAATTAATAATTTTTCTTTTCATATATCACATGGCGGCAACTCGAACTTGTTACATTACTATTGACTGAATGACTAATGAGTGCTTCCGAGCAGTGGTCAATAACTAATAATTTAATTGATGACTCTATTGTCACACATAAATTATCTTACTACACCCATGTTTTAATAAAACTTTTTTATTTCTAAAATACTCTTGCATTTTATAACTTAAAAGTGCATGATTTTATAATTGAAAATTTAAATTTACTTCCTTCACCCCATAAGTTAAACATCCAATATAACATAAACCCTAATAGTATATAATTAATCAAAACAATATATCATAAACCCTAATAATAATCAGTTCTAATGTGGCTATAAAGAAGACAATAATTATTGACAGTGATTCCTCCGTTTTTAATTCTTAATTGACTGTGTACTCTTTAGTAATTTTAATTTGTTTCCTAAAGTAATTTATTTTTGAATCTCAAATTATTAGATATTTACTTTTGATTCTCAAATTATTGACTGCGCAATTTTTTTTTCTTCATAAATTGACTGTGTATTTCAATAGATTAAGGTTGATAGATAGACTTAGGAAACTTGATAGTGTTGTTATGCCAAGAATTTTCTGAGGCACTGTACCAGTGAGTTTCATCATCAGTTGTTTTATTTTATTTGTTCGATTGAATCGGCGGATGATGCACGTAAAATTGTTCTTAACAACAAGGGTGCACTAAGAAAAATGAGTGCAATGAGAAAAAAATATATGTTTAAATTTATCAAAAGTACTTAAAAGTATAGATTTGGTATTTTCAAGGGTTTAGGAAGTAAAATTAACAATTTTAATATATTTTAATATGGGTGTACGTAGGAATAAAAATGGGTGTAATAAGATATTTTAAGGGTAGAAATATAGCCACCCTAATTAAATTTCAATCAAATGCTAAAATCCAAAAATTAAATAGTTCAAACTTAAAAGGCTAACACAAAAAACAAAGTCAAGATATAAATATTAGCCGATGCAATCAATCAATATTTAATAATCAAGTTGGCTTTCAAGTTTCAATTGTTTGTTCTGTTGATTTCTTATTAACATTCATTTTCTAAAAAAAGAAGAAGTTGGCTTTCAATTATAGATTGAACATGATCATTACCTAATCAATATTTATATCCTGCGCCAACTATGTATTATTTTGGAGTGGTTTCAACTGAGTTTGTAATGTTTTAAAGAATACTCCAAAGGAGCATTCTCACATAAACCACCGGACATAACAATGTTAGGATGACTCGAGTTGCATACCGGTAGGGGCTTACCCAAGAAATATTTGCTGCATGAGCTAAATTATATGTATAAATAGTCTTTGTTTTCCTCATTACACACTAAAATTACAAAGGCAGCTCATTAGCTATCAATAATTAGATTTATCTACTTTTGTTTAGTTAATATATTATAATACTTAACTGATGGTTAACAAACTCTCACACTAAATTTGTTAAATTCAGTATGCAATTTAGAAAAAACTCTTGTGATTTTCCTCTTCAATGGACATTGATATAATAAAGTTATTGCAAGAAATGTGAGCCATTGATTAAGAATAACAAACTTCTTATATGATTCTTGATGAAATTATTTGTTTAATTTTTTAATAATAAGATGACACTAATTCAATAATGGACTAATCAAAAATATAAATTACACTGTAAATGATAGGTTTGGTATATATCTTCAAGGATGTAGAAAATAAAATTAACATTTTTAATATTTTTAAATGGGTGTAGCAATAAAAAATGGTGTAATAAGATATTTTATGGATGGAAATATAGCCAACCTAATTTAATTTCAATCAAATGCTAAAATCCAAAAATTAAGTTGTTAAAAGGCTAACACAAAAAAAAAAAAAAAAAAAAAAAAAAATTCATGATATAATATTAGCTAATACAGTCCATCAATATATAATAATCAAGTTGGCTTTCAATTGTTTGTTCTGTTGATTTATTATTAACATTCATTTTCTAAAAAAAAAAAAGAAAAGAAGTTGGCTTTCAATTATAGGTTGAACATGATCATTACCTAATCAGTATTTATATCTTGTGCCAACTATGTATTATTTTGGAGTGGTTTCAACTGACTTTGTAATGTTATAAAGTATAAAGAATGCTCTGGAGCATTCTTACATAACAATGTCAGGACTTGAGTTGCATACCGGTTGGTGCGTACCTAAGAAATATTTGTTGTCTGGGCTAAATTATATATATAGTCTGTTTTTTTTTTTTTTTTTTTTGCATTACACACTAACACTCCAAAGTCAGTTCATTAACCATCAATAGTTGGATTTATCTACTTTTGTTTAGTTAATATATTTAATATTGAGATATAATCAATTTCCCCCATGGAATTTGTCATATTAGACACTTTGCCCCCTTTTAGTTTTAGTCTTGGCCATTCTCCCCCTTGAAAACCAAAATACTAGACATTTTGCCTTCTACTGTTAGGAATTTCGTTAGTCTAGTACTTTGACAGTCAAAAATGATTTAAATGACCTTATTACCCTTGAATGCATGAGTTATCCCCCATAATGATACCACTAATTATTTTTAAAGAAAAAAATTGAAATTAAAAAAATAAAAAACTAATAAAAGCATTTAAAAAACTTAATTGAAAATAAAAAATTAAACAATTTATTTAATAAAACATTATTATAAAGAATTAAATGTAAAAGTAAAAAAAATTATTTTAAAAACATTAATATAAATAATGAAATGTAAAAATAAAAAATTTATTTAAAAAAACTTTAATATAAAGAATAATAAAATAACATTATTGTAAAAATAAAACTAAAACAATATTAAAAATATTATTTTGAAATATTGAATTGATTTTTTTTTAAATACTGAATTTTTTTTGTTGCTTTTTTATTTATTATCTCCATTGTCATGGACGGTGGTGATCCCTTTTTTATTTTTTATTTTCAATTTTTTATTATATTAAAAGGGAACACCACCGTCTATGACTGTGGAAGATAATAAATAAAAAAGCAACAAAAAAATTCAGTATTTCAAAACAAAAAAAAAAATTCAATATTTCAATATATATATATTTTAATATTGTTTTAGTTTGTTTACAATTATATTATTTTATTATTTTATTATTCTTTATATTAAAGTTTTTTTTAAAATAAATTTTTTAATTTTTTATCTTCAATTCTATTTGTTTGATACTTTTATTAGTTTATATTTTTTTAATTCTGATTTTTTTGTTCCTTTAAAATCAATTAGTGGTATCATTAGGGACATAACTCATGTGTTCAAGGGTAATAAGACCATTTAATTAATTTTTTGATGGTCAAAGTACTAGACTAATAGAATTCCTAACGGCAGTGGGCAAAATGTCTAATATTTTGGTTTCCTGAGGGGAGAATAGCCATTATTGAAATTAGAGGGGGCAAAGTGTCTAATATAGCAAACTACATGGGGGAAAATGATTATATCCCTATAATGTTTAATTGAGGGTTCACAAACTCTCACACAAATTTAATAAATTCGGTATACAATATAGAAAAAACTGTTGTGATTTTCCTCCTCAATGCACATTGATATAATAAAGTCAGTGCAAGACATGAACCATTGATTAAGAATAAGAAACTTTTTATATGATTTTTGATGAAATTATTTGTTTAATTTTTTAATAATAAGATGACACTAATTCAATAATTGACTACTCAAGAATATTAAATACATTGTAAAATTTAATGCATAAAAAATTATTTAAATTTGTAGTTAAAAAATATATATATAAACTTACACATGACTTAATTCTATATTATTAAAAGCCGTAATATTGTGTGTATTTTTATGACTTATTTTGAACAACAAAGTATTTACATTTCATTAAATTTAGACAAAAATATCATATCCATGTTAATCTTTTATATATTAATCTCATTATTCG
Source organism: Acer negundo (assembly GCA_035582765.1). Lineage (NCBI taxonomy): Eukaryota > Viridiplantae > Streptophyta > Magnoliopsida > Sapindales > Sapindaceae > Acer > Acer negundo. The sequence goes on from CM069241.1 coordinate 46,493,431, forward strand.
GCCCCCGGCATGGTTGTATACCGGTGTGGGAATAAGTGTAAATTTTATTTACACAAATCTCACACCGATTGGAATTCTAATTAAGACCTAACAAAATATCAGACTTGATTAGAGAACACACACACACATATATATATATATATATATTTATATATTTTACAATGATGCTTTTTATAATACACATTTTAAGTATCTTTGTTAAAATTTAATGGAATATATTGAATATTGATATGATTTTTTATATGGATGATAAAAAAATTGAAATACATTTGTGGAAAAAAAAATTGAAAATTTTTCAAGTACACAAACTAATTATTTCCGACTTTTTTGAAGATAAAATATTTAAAAACAGGGGAATATAAGAAAAATAATTCTCAAATCCAAAATTTTTATAATTTTTTACAAAATGTGTATTTTTATTTTCTTATGATGCATACAAAAAATCTTATCGAAAAACATTAAATTTCATGTAATTTCATCAAAAGTGCTCATTGTATTAAAATAAAAAGGTATTAATAAGAAAAGTTTTCATATATATATATATATATATATAATTGCACATTCATATATATATATATATATATATATATATAATATTGGTTTCATAGGATAATTAAGATTAATGGAGGTATATTGAATTGGGATTTTAATAGACAATTTTGGGTGCAAGGATTTTATGGATTTGCAAGACTATAAGGCTATTAGGATTGTTAAGATTATACTTTTAGGATTATTAGGATTATATGGACTAGACTTTTAGGATTTTAAAGAGTCTTTGGACTTTATTTATAGACTATTATGATTATCTAAACTTTATTTCAAGACTTTTTGGACTTTTAAAAATGTAGACTTTCAAAAATATGGATTTTCAAGAGTCGATTGTAGTATTCAATTTTCTCCCCAAGTTCCAGTACTCTATAATTTTATTGAGGGCAGTCATTGAACAACAAAAATTGAATGAGAAACATGTATAAACTATGAAGAGAAGTAATTAAAGTTGAAAATACCACCGACCAACATATAACTTTCAGCTGATTCATATATATGGTGCAGAAAATGTCACCTAATGAAATATATATAATAACCAACAACCCATCCCCCCAATAACTTACTAGAAATGACATGAAATTGGGAAAAAAAAATAGTTTGAATATTGAAATATTTCCGTTTAACTTGTTGGACTTCATTAATTCATCTGTTATCAAACTATAATATTCATTGCTCTTTAATCTCTCTCTTTTTATCTAGCGGTGTGTACAGTGTACGGTCCCCCTTTCATATTAGTGATAGATGATTCAAGTCCGGTGAGATAAGTTGATATACAGACTATGTATGCATCGGTTAAATTTGGAGGGTTGGGGCATGACAAGAATTTTTTTAATATAAATGTAAATAACAAAAAAATTGATATATAAGATTTAATTATACATATTTTAAAATAAATAAAAAAAAAACTCCAAACGGTCAACTAGTGCTTGCTCTCGTTAGGTTTCAGCATACCTTTTCGTTATCGGATTTCAAAAAAAAAAAAAAAAAAAAAACATGTATTTAATTTTTATAGAAACATGGTTTTATGCGAGACTCATATCTTTTTAACTCACTCAAGCAATAAATCAATATAAATTGTGACCATCTTTTTTTGTCTTTGAACTCAATCTACACAAAGGGTGATATTATCAGTAATGGACCAGTTCTTTTTATCAGGTATATATTTATTTATTTATTTTAAAAAAAATCAACTTCCTTTTTATCTTTACTTTTTATCAAATCCATCTTTTATAGATGTAGATAAAACATTTGATCAATTTTTACTAGTGGTCCTAAAGATTTTAGATACTTGTTGTGGTGGTGGGATCATGGAAATCTAGCATAAAACTATTTTTAACTCACAGATGCATTTTATCAGTCATTTGGTACTCGACTTTCAAGTATAGTTGCATGTTTGGCTGCCACATTTATTATATACTAATACACCTACAGAATATGTGAAATCAAATAAAAAGTCTTTTTGGGTTCAAGCTATTTATACATATCACTAAAAAAGATTGGAAAAACCATTTTGTCATAAAATCCTAAAAATCTTGATCTCAATTCAATACCAACAGACAATTTGCTGCCTCTCGAAAATCTAGATCAAATACCACAAGACAATGTGGACTTTTTAAAAAAAATATTAAAAGTCTAGATCGAATACCACCACACTTATCTAACTTGTTAAAAAGTCTCAATCTAATATTACCAGACCGTTACTTCCTCAAATTGTCTAATAAAATCTTGAACCAATACTTTAAATATAGAAGATTCCCACCAACTTGTATTCGTCATTAATTCATGTCAATTGCTTTTGTTATTGATTGGATCAGTTGGTAGCTAGAGGATGACCATGGAGATTTTCTCAGAAACACTCAAGAAAGTTTGGAACTTGTGGGAGATAAGAAGCTTGGTTTTTCTCAGCCTTTCTTTGCAGATCATCCTCATCATATTTGGTTCACGGAGAAAGATTAACAACCCTCACAGATTGATCGGGATCCTTTTAAGTGCAATCGTTTGGTGTGCCTATATCTCAGCAGATTGGGTTGCAACAGTTTCATTGAGTGTCATGGTAAGTAACAAAGCAGATTGTGGAAATGAATCGTCCAAGAACTTGTCCAAGGCCATCAATTCGCTGCAGACCTTTTGGGCACCGTTCCTCCTCTTGCACCTTGGTGGCCCGGACACTATCACAGCTTACTCGTTAGAAGATAATGAGTTGTGGTTGAGGCATCTTCTTGGGCTGTTCGTGGAAGTTGTGTTGGCATTTAATGTCTTCTTGAGGTTTTGGAGCAGCAATGCCCTCACGATGCTGGCCATTCCGGTGTTTATTACTGGAATTGTCAAGTATGGAGAAAGAACTTGGGTACTTTGGTCTTCAAGCACACAACGTTTTAAAGATTGCTTAGATTTATCTCCAGATCTTTGTTTTGATTTGTTCTATTACAAAATGCCTGAACGTAGCCTTGTAATCAAACAAGGTATTCATGAAGATGATCATAATCTCGTCGAAGCCTATTATTCGTACAAGAGATTAAAATATCTCTTTGCAAACCAAATTGTCAATGAGAACAAGTATCACAACTACTCTATCATTAAGCCATTAAGGCAAAAGGAGCAGAAAATGCATTCAAACTAGTTGCAGTTGAGCTAGCACTGATGTACGATGTGCTCTACACGAAGGCCTCCATTGTTTACTCTCGATTTGGAATTTGTCTCCGTTGCATATGCTTCATTTCCTCTGTTTCTGCTTTAGTCCTCTTCTTCATCATCATTGATAAGCATTCCTACCCAGTACCCGACATCACGGTATCTTATTTGCTGCTTGTTGGTGCTGTTCTTTTGGAGATTTATGGATTCATCCTACTTTTTTCCTCGGGTTGGACAAAGCTTTGGTTAGTCAAATTCAAAGTTGCTCCTCACAATCATATCTCACCAACTCTGGTTAACAATTTCTGGAGGTTGGCAAGTTGTTTACATTCACATTTGAGCAACAAGAAAAGGTGGTCAGCATCCATGGGTCAGTAAAATCTAATGAATTCTGTCCTCAAAAATAGGCAACGCACATTACTTGGACTCGACAAGTTATCTTGCACAAGCGAGTTGTTAGAGAAGTACCAGTACTTGACATGGGAAGATGTGAAAGTTAATTTGCAAGAAACCATCTTCAAGTACCTAAAAGAGAGAGCTGATGAACTGCACAAACCCAGATCTTTTCTAAAGCCATAAAGAAGACACTTGATGACCTGTTGTCCAAGAGCGGCGAGGATGTGCTGAAAAGCTATGGATACGACAATGAAGAATATGATGCGAGAATTATTATTTGGCACATTGTTACCGATGAATGCTACAAATTTGATCTCAGTGTCGACGGAGATGCTACGAAACTCGATCAGAATTGTCAAATTAGTAAATGGTTATCGGATTATATGTTGTATCTTTTGCTTTTTTGTCCATCCATGTTGCCCGAAGGGATTGGCGAGATAACGTATGAACATACTTATCTCGAAATTGAGAGATATTATGAAGCAAAACCATACAAACACAAACTTAGAGCAAACAAGGGAATGACATCAAATATCATTCCTCACTCGGTGTTCGAGCAAGCAAACAACCTTGCCTCGGCGTTGAAATACGAGGATGATGAAAATGCGGAGGGTTCGAAGCAAAAATGGGAGATTATAAGTAAAGTGTGGTTGGAAATGCTAGCATATGCAGTACAAAATTGTGAATGGAAAGAACACACTCAACGCCTTAGAAAAGGGGCAGAGTTTCTCACTCACGTCACTGTTCTTATGGTAAATTTTAACCTTAATAAACAAGTTGTGTCCGAGGGCTACTCTTAGTTATTGTTTTTGTTTAATTTCTACTTGTAAATTGATTTCAAAATAAATAAATAAATAAATAAAATAAAATAAAAAATAAAAAATAAAAAAATAAAATCTACTTGTAAACAGCTTGGAAGATTGCATTTTTGTTATGTACAATGTACTTTAAGATGTGTGATTTAATCTTCCAAAGTGTCTAAATTCAACTGTCTACGATTTATAGAGAGTTAATGGTGCTGCCCCATATGTTTAGCAAGTAATCACTTGATCTTAGCACTTCAAATAAATAAAATTTTAGATCCCATGCCATTATTGTTGATACACTATAAAAATCTATATATATATAACTTTCAAAGCCCATTTATAAATTATAACAATAACCGTGTGGGGGAATTCGAATCCAAACACTCTCACACGAATTATTATTATATGGTTTTCTCTTCCATCATGAAATAGTCGTTGAACGATTGCTGGGACATTCATGTTTTACTATTGGTTGATTGTTTTGTTTTTGTATATTTTTTATTAATCAATTTTCACCTTAGATTTTGGTCTGAGATCTTAAAAAATAAATAAATAAATAAGTCTTATTAAATATTATTTCACATAAAAATCTTAAATTTCTTGCTGAGAGGTTGATATAAGGGACAAGGATCCTCTGTTGAACTCTTTCTGTACTGAGCTTTGCCGAGCTTTAAAGAATCCGGTCACATGCGTCATTTATGAAATTTGAATGGTCAAGATTATTTTAAACATTTTTTCTTTTGAAATCCACAGGTAAACGACATCGTTCGTTTTCCATCCCAAAACAAGGACGTTCAATCCAACTCCGCTTCATGTCTTCTCAAGTCTCAACAAATTCAACTAATAAAGTCGAGCAGCCAAATAAGAAAAGAACAATAATGCCGATGCCTACCAAACTTCTTGCATTCAGTCTTTCACCACCAAAAAATCTGAATACTCAATTCTCTCACTACATACTCTCTCTTCTATTTGATTTTTAATTCCTAAACTTATTATAATCTGAATTAGAAAAACTAAGTTCGACACAATTGGAGTAGAAATCTTGAGTTTTAAACCTGTCACTCCCATCAACCGGTTGAACGAAAAGTCGGATTGGGTTAAAGATTTGGATGATGCAGAAGTGGTTTTGCTGGTGTAATTGGGAAATTGAAAGTGGGTTTTGCATTTTCTTGTTTCTTATATATAAGCCCAGAACTTCCTCAAGCAAGAGAAAATTTTGCAGATCCAAGTTTTGACTACCTCATATATCATTCTTCAAATTTTCAACAAAAGATCCTAATCCAATTTTCACAGGTAAAATCTGAATCAACAAATTATATCGAACAACCAACATGGATTTAGTTTCCTAACAATTTATAATGGACAACCAATAGAGAGTCAATTCTTCCATAGCGAGAGTAGATTTCCTGGACACTTTCTGTTTTTTTTTTGATTTCCTTCTGGTGGATTTTCATGGTTTCTAGCAAGCCATCACAGATTTGAAGAGTGATCAAATAGTCTTCTTCTCGAGAATACAAGGGGGAAATCAATAAATATAGTTATCATTCATCATTCTTGTGATTCCTAGTGGTTGGTTTCCGATTCGAAAATTGTTTAAAATCGGCAGAATTCATGGGAGAACCGGAGAAGCAATTGGAGAAGAAGATGAAAAGGGCTGTGATTGTAACGACACTGTTTTGGTAGAAAAAAAAATGTAAAATAAATCTAATTTAGAAAAAAGAAAATGCAAAATAAATCTTGACCATTGGTTTTGTTAATAGCCACATGTATGGGTGATCTTAAAAGATCAGCACAGTTCAGCAGACAACAAATTCAGCAGTGATCCTGATCCGTGTAATAGATGTTAATTAGGCAATTAGCTTTTAATAATTAGAGTCAGTTTGATATTGTTGTAACTTTTATAATAATCACGGCTAGCTGTGCTGATGGAATAATCAGTTGTGAAGTTAATCAGCATATGTTTGGTTAATTGCATTTTTAAAACTACTATATAGTTCAAAAGTACTATATATATGTTTGGTAATTGTACTGCAAAAGTGTTGAGATTAGTTATATTGACTAAAGAATACGTGAAATCAATATAGTATTCATTGAACTGTCTTTCTAGGGCAAGGGTATTATAAATAAATAAATATTATTATTTTTTAATTATATTGTCATAAAATCAAAGTCATTACCTAGTATTTTAATTTCAACAAATAAAATGCTAAAATCCAAAAAATTAGTAGTTAAAGGCTTACACAATGACGAAAGTCATGATAAAAATATTAGCTAATACAATTTAAGATTAAAAAAAATGAAAATGATCATTACCTAATTAATTAATAATATTATATTATTTGTCCTTTTAGGTTACATAATTGTTGTAAGGTTAGAGAAAATTTCATCGATTGATGCTTTCTTGGTTGCATGTAAAATAACCGATGTTTTTCAACTTTTTTGTAGTAGTGAATATTTAAATTAGAAAAAAAAAAAAAAAATTCTATAAGAACAATATAAATATTTTTTAAAGATTTTATAAATCAAATCAATATTTAAATAGAATATTTAATTTTAAGATGAAATAATATATATAAATGATTTTTACCTTGATTTCATAAGGATAATAATGATATTTTAAAATATTCATTAAATGCTGAAATAGATTATTCAATAATCACTTTCAAAAAGTAATCTTCCATCTACTTCTCAAAATCACTGTCAAATTATCAATTAATCGTTTTTTGAAGTTTTACCAAACGTTATTTTATGTTAAAATTATAAAATAATCTGATTTTAATTTTTCAAAAGCAATACCAAACTGGCCCTTAAGAATGTGATAGATTACACTTTATGTAATAATATTTGTAATTACTTTTTTTTTTTTTTTTTGCAAGCTTGTAATTAGATTTATTGATTAGTTAAATTAATGTTTTTTTTTCATTACTTACTTTAGTATTCATTGAACTGTCTTTCTAGGGCAAGGGTATTATAAATAAATAAATATTATTATTTTTTAATTATATTGTCATATTACCTAGTATTTTAATTTCAACAAACAAAATGCTAAAATCCAAAAAATTAATAGTTAAAGGCTTACACAATGACGAAAGTCATGATAAAAATATTAGCTAATACAATTTAAGATTAAAAAAAATGAACATGGTCATTACCTAATTAATTAATAATATTATATTATTTATCCTTTTAGGTTACATAATTGCCGTAAGGTTAGAGAAAATTTCATCCAATTGATGCTTTTTTGGATACCAAATGAGTTAGAGGTTATCAAAAACGTACTACGTTCACGATTAAAAGAACCCTAAACAAAATAAAAACTGACAAGTAACAAATGCAAATTAATTGGTGGAAACTTCGGTACCATGTAAAAGTAGTTCATGAATGTGAAGCCATGAAAATAAGATTGTACTTGTCCTTTTTAGGTGAACTTTCTTCCAAGAGAATTTAATGTCACATTTCATGCTTTATATTGCTCTAAAGTCTCAAGACCACCAACTCTTATAGAGCTCTCCCTTAACAAGTTGGCCCTTATACACCCATTATCCGACTCTTATAGGTCGATCGCAATCAAGAAATCCAAGGCAAATCTATCGGTCTATCATGAAAACCAACACCACTGATATGGTTAGTACTTAGTAATATAGAATACAAAATTTAAGATCAAAGATGTGATGCCGCAAATGGTGATTTTTCAGGCCACCATAATGGGCATGTTGCCTTGGAGGAACAATCTTTCAAAACAATCCCATAAAATTAGAAAACAATAAAGGAAATGGAAATTGTACAAATTCAAAATTTTGAAAATCCTGTAATTAATGTGGAAGACAAAATTGGTAGCATCCAATTATCTCCACATTTATTTGAATTAAATGTGATTGATACTTAGAAAGTGGATTGGGAAACAACAGCCAACTTAGAAGTTGATAAATTTGGGTTTCAAGAAGTTGACCAAGTTCGTGAAGGGCAGTTTCCGATGACGACCAACACATTTAATGCACTTGCAGAAGATCATGATCTAATTGAGAGTTTTTCTCCACTTCAATTTCAAACAACTGAACAATTTCCTAATCAAGGTGTGGCAATTAATGTTAATATCTCCAATAATTTGAATACCAAGTATTTAAATTTGGAAGATAATAATGAGAATCCTCAATGTTCTCTAGAGAATATTTGCATTAATAACTGAGTGATTCTTGACAATCCAAGGATTAGAAGTGATCAGCAGGTTTTGGATCGGATCAGCAAGATATGGATTAGATTTCAAGAGATAAAAGAGGAAATATTAATTTGGAGAATATAATAGAAGACAATCATGGTCCAAAAGATCCCATGTTTGACAATAATTGGATTCCCGTGGTAATCAAATTAAATAGAAAAGTAAAAACAACTTTTAAGATTTTATCTAATTCCAAATCTTAAATGAGTAAGGAAAGTTCTAAGCGTCTCCCTGTAATTGAGACTAAGATTCATACAGATTTTGCGGCTTCAGCGGCCCAAGAACAATTAAGCCTTGTTGCTAATTGGATCTCACAGGTTTATGTTTTTTTTAGGCTTACGTGCCTTTTTAAATTATTGTGTTCTGAGACCTGCGCACCCCTCTACTTTTGTTTTTCTTTTCTTTCATTTATTTATTTATTTATTATATATTATTTTTATTATTATTAATAAAAAAGCTCTATAGAGCTTATTTTCGATTAAAAAAAATGATGTGTTATACTTTATGTAATAATATTTGTAATTACTTTTTTTTTTTTTTGCAAGCTTGTAATTAGATTTATTGAGTAGTTAAATTAATGTTTTTTTTAATTACTTACTTTAGTATTCATTGAACTATCTTTCTAGGGCAAGGGTATTATAAATAAATAAATATTATTATTTTTTAATTATATTGTCATTAAAAAAAAAAAAAAAAGTCATTACCTAGTATTTTAATTTCAACAAAATGCTAAAATCCAAAAATTTAGTAGTTAAAGGCTTACACAAAGACTAAAGTCATGATAAAAATATTAGCTAATACAATTTAAGATTAAAAGAAATGAACATGGTCATTACCTAATTAATTAATAATATCATATTATTTGCCCTTATAGGTTACCTACCCATAGAATTTTTTTTTGAGATAAATGATGCAATCTAATTAAGACAATCTCACCGAATGATAATGAGAACGTCTGAATTAAAGATTTTCTCGAAAATAAGATTGTATTTGTCCTTTTTATGTGAACTTTCTTCCAAGAGAATTTAATGTTACATTTCATACTTTATATTTCTCTCAAGTGTCATGACCCACCAACTCTTATAGAGCTCTCCCTTAACAAGTTGGGCCTTATACAGTTATACGCCCATTATCCGACTTTGACATATTTTTGCTAAATGTACCCAAATCCCAAATCAGTTAAATCGTTTATAATTTTCGGTTGAAAATTGGACATATTTTCGAGGTTATTGCTCTCTCAAAATTAGCCCAATCTTTATCTGTTAAGGTTTTCCAAATATGATCATAAATGTTAATAAAAGAGCATATTATAAGGTGTCTGTGGGTTCGTATATAGGTTCTTATGCACATCATTTTGCTTTGTGAAGAGTGTAGTTTTAAAATACGGTTTGAGGCAGCTGCCTCTCGGCGAAACCGTACTGAGGCGGCCGCACCGGTTGATTTGCATCAAAATTCTGCCTTTGCTGCACGAGGCAGCTGCCTCTTGACCGAATGGCCTCCACTCGCCCGCCACTCAGCTTATTCATTTATATATATATATATATATATATATATATATATTTTTAATTTAAAAAAACATCAAAATGCTGCGTTTAACAATAAGTTAAAGACAGCGTTTTGACAGAAAAAAAAAACCCTAACTCCTCTTCTTCAAGCACAATCATCTATTGTTAATTTGTATTATTGCAAGGAGTGATCATATTTTTGGCCTAAATGAAGCCACATGTGGGATTCAAAGAAGACCGGATAAATACGTTTGTTTGCGTTGTTGTAGATAACGGTCTATCTGAAAAGATTAATATATCCTTCTTCAATTGATGATGACTTAATTTTTATTGTTGAAAGTTGGCCATCTTATAAGGTGGTGATTGGTGATGGCTTCTATGTCCGTGGTGATGGATGTATAAATCATCCACTGGAAATGATTATCAGGACATTTTTTATAAATGGCAACGCAATATGATACTAATGCATTCTTGAGGACAATGATGTTTTCTAATTTCTAGTTTATCATCATTTGCTTTTATAGGTATTAGGTTACTAGTTTATCTCTTAAATTAGTGTGTAAATAACTAAATATAAATCGTAATCGTATCAATAAAGAGGATCAGTGAGTTTATTCCGAAAAATTTTATACTGGTTTGTTCATTTATCTAATACCAATTCTTTGATTTAACCGATCAATGGATATCTAGATTTTGCGATTGATCATGTTAATTACTATTTTGTTCTTGAAATTTTTAATTACATATCACAACTTAAAGGATGATTCTTCTTTTAAGGAAACCTTCCACAATCTGCTAAGTGCTGACCTTGAATTTCTATATACATATAAATCAAAGAAGATCAATCATTTGTATGCTTGGATTTGATTAAAATGTATATTTATTTTTAACAGAACAATACCTCTTCTAGCTCTTCCAGGAAGTTATCTATATCTACAACCTGATTACAATAAAATTCCAGAATTCTTGCTCAAAATGTCTTTCTTGGAAAACCATGCCAGTAAAATGAGTTCAGATTGTCAAACACGGGGATCAGATCCCCACATACTGGGAATTTTTGCCATCCAACCGAATGTGACGGTTTGGGTTCTTGTTTGTAAAATATTTATAGTGGCGATATTTGCACTCCTCAAAATTTGTATGTGCACCCCAAATCAGTATATTTTAAAAATTCCAATATTACCCTTAAGTAAAACTATTTAAATGATTAATATAAATATAACTCGTGCAGCATATTAATTAAATATATACATTTTAGATATTTTCATAAATATTATAATTAGTTAAACATAAAAAAAAAATTACTTTTTTTGATTAAATTACTATTTGTTTATTAATTAAGATTTAAATAGTGATTATTTTAAATTATAAATATTAAGTAACTATTATATATAAAAATTGAGAAGAGAAAATCATTGAAATATATATATATATATATTTTAAGTACATTGAAGTTAATTAAAAAAATAAAATAATATATAAAAAAAAAAAAAATTGAAGCCTGTAACAAAATAACAAGCTCGGGCAAGTCTTCGACAAGACGACAACTAGTGAAAACGGATTTAATGAATGTCATAACCATCGATGAAAAAAAACTTTTATAGAACATTCCTTCCAAAGAGAGAATAAAAGAAAGAAAAATATAGATAAAAGAAAATAAAAAAGAAGAAAAAGCTCCAATGCTCCATGCGTCCATGTCCAAGTTGTGGATTATTGGAGGAGCTCCAAGATTTTGGATTATAGGAGGAGGTGCGAGTCATCCATACTCTAGTTTTTTAAATTTCATTTAATTAATTTATAATATTTTTTTTCCAAAAATTTAGATAAATGGCATTTTTTTTTGAAAGATAAATGACATATTTGGTAATACATGAGGTGTTTTTACGATTTATAACATTTAAAAATTTTTGATGGGGTGTATATACAAAAAGGGGTACACATACGATTTTTTAATGGTGTAAATATCGACATTCAATATTTAAACATGGTTTGGTTTTATAACTTTCATTTGTTTAGTCTAATTAAAACTCTCTTTTTTTTTTCCGTTTAAAAAGAAACTCTTTTTTTTTTTTTTTTTATAACCAACTGAATTTAACAAATTAAATCATGTTTCAGTGGTTTCGGTTGAAGTCGTGTTTTTGGTTTAATTAATTAATTTTTTCACTAATACTTGACAACCCAAAAAATTAGTACATAAACAACTCAAATGGTGCGGCAATTGACAACATCTTCTCATGATTTGTGTGATAATGATAACTCATTTGTCACATCATTTTGGTTTCATTTTTGAGTTGTATAGTATCACTAATCATATTGAATTGAAATTTTTCTTCAAGACCTAAGTGATAATCCATTACACATCAAATTACTCAAATTTTCACAGTGATAATCGTTAGGTCCTTGCACATCACCTCTTAGTAGAGATGGTTGTACACCTCTCTTCCATACTTAGTGGTCAAGGGTTCAAGTCCCACTATGCATATTTTACAAGCATGTGTCGAGAGTTTTCTCCTGGTTTGTGGGAGCAGCCATCTCTCTGATTGTGAGAGTTGTAGTCCATATGTAACCTCTCTTTGATAGTGGGAGTAGTATTTCGGGCCGTGTTTGTAAAATTTAATTAATCTCACTAAGTCCCGACAGTAATTGTATTTCAAAAAAAAAAAAAAAAAAATCCTTAGGTCATAAATAAAAATTTCAAGTCTAATTATGACTAGAGAATATATATATATATATATATATATAATAGGGAAAATTGCACAAACTTCCCATGAGTTTAACCAATATTGTACTCAAATGCAACTCTTGCTAAAATTATAAATACTTCCCCTGCTTTTCATCGACTAATTGTTTAACTAGCCTTAAAATTTAAAATGACTAAATTACCCATAAATTAATTATTATATTTGAGGATTTCATTATAATAAAATTAATTAACTAACCTTTTTTATTTAAACGGTTAGGGATTTTATTATAAATAGAACCTAATTAATTAACTAACCATTTTTTTTATTTAATAAAAAAAATTTCTTAAAAAAATAAAAACAAATTGATAAAAATGTTTTTTAAAATAAAAAAACGGTAGTTAATTAATTAAGTTATATTAGTAATAAAATCACTAACTGTTTAAATAAAAAAATGGTTATTTATTTAATTTTATTATAATAAATCCTCAAATATAATAAATTAATTAATTAATTCAAAGGTAATTTAGTCATTTTAAATTTTAAGGTTTGTCAAACAGTTAATCAATGAAAAGCAGGGGAAGTATGCACAATTTTAGCAAAAGTTACATCTAAATACAATATTGGTTAAACTCATATGAAGTTTGTGCAATTTGCCCTATATAATATAATATAATATAATATAAATATTATATAGGTAGTTCAAGTCAGTGTATCCTACTATAACTTCATCAGGATATTGAATGTGAGTCACTAGTTTTACATGTTTGACTCAAGTGTGTATGTACTTGTCAAAATTTCTCCATAATGAGTATCTCACATTCAATATCCTAATAAAGTTATATCAAGACGTTTTAATCAGATCATGACTAATTATATAGAGTCCTTCTTTAGTCAGATTTGTTCCTGAAGTTTTCTTCAGGACGTAAGGATTATCACATGTAATAATCCATTAACTTTAAATTGTTCGGATTATCACATTATCATGTGTGATACTCCCTATGTCCTGAACATGACCGGACTATAAAATTATTCTATATATGTATCCAGCCCATTGGGCTTTATCGGCCCATTACTGGACATGACATATATTTGTTAAAATGAACCCAAATCGGTTAATTCGGTTATAAATTAACTGAAACCTTGACTTGTATTGAATTTGAAACAGATGAGGGGAGTAGGAGCTCTCGTCTGGCCCACTCACTCTCGTCTCCCGTCGTTCCTCGACAATTCAATCTCCGCCGTCCACATCTGCCACCACCACCGCCACCGCCACTCTCATCCGAAGGTGGTCCTCGGTGCTCAGCAACGCAAATGTCAGTCCTTGGAAGAACACTACCAGCGAAAAGCCACCAAGTACTGGAACGACTTCTACAAGCGCCACAACAACAAGGTCTCTCTCTATCTCTCCGTACACTGTAACCCAAATGCAGCTTTTTATCTCATTTTCTCTAATTTAATTTCTTATTTGTTTCGAATTTAGTCAAAACGTCAGTTCGATTTCTCTAATTGAAATTTTGATGAATGATTCTGGAATGTGCTTGTCTAGATTTTTTGATTTTTTGATTTTTTTTCTATTTTAGAAAAAATAAAATAAAATAAAATTGATTTTTTGGTTGAATGTTGTAGTTCTTCAAGGACAGACATTACTTGGAGAAAGATTGGGGAAACTTCTTCTCCGATGACTCTTTTTCGCCTAATGGGAAGGTCCTTTTCGAGGTACTTTGTTTTATACATAGATGTGTTTAAGTAGTATTAGTTTTCAGTTTCTTATTGCACAAAAGAGGGCAAAAAATGTACATGTATTTCATGAGTTTCTGTGATGTTTACTGGAAATTTGTTGTAAAATTATTGTGTGAAGATAGATTTTGTCTCGCGTTTTGTTTCGGGAGCTGGGATATGATTCATTGTTTCTCAAAGTTTGGAATATGGAGAATCTTTTAGATGGGGTTGTTTAAAAATCGGTTCTTTGTACGTTTCTATCCCTTCCATAGTTTTGGATATTAGAAAACTGAAATCAGACTGTGTCCTACTTCGGTTCAGTCAGTGGTTTAGTTACCTTATTTTTGTATTTTATTTTTTGTAGTAGTAAGTCTTATTCTCCGTTTAAAAGAAGACAATGGTTTATGACTTGTTACTTATGTCTAATAGTTGAAAAAACATTTGGAGATAAAGCATTGCGTAAATTTAATGCTTATGTTATTCGCTGGCAGGTTGGTTGTGGAGCTGGCAATACTATCTTTCCCCTTGTTGCTACATACCACAAGCTTTACGTTCATGCTTGCGATATCTCGCCTCATGCGATTGAACTTGTTAAGGTTTACTCTCTTTTTTACAATGCATACTAATGACTCATTATGTTTCTGTTCTTTAATTTCCTTTGAATTTGGTTAAAACTTGATAACATCACTTGACTACACGATCTATTTATTATCCAAAATGCTTGTTTCTTTGCAATCCACCAGGGAGTTTGTCTAGAAATATATTCGAATTCTTTCCTCCCTTTTTTAGTTCTTGCTAATTTCCAGGTTTTACCCTATTAAATTAGCTCAATCTCCCTTTGTTAAGGTTCACCAAATATGATCATAAATGTTAATAAAAGTGCATATTATAAGGTGTCTGTGGGTGCATATGTGGGTTCTTATGCACATCATTTCACTTTGTGAAGAAAAATGCTGTTGTTAATTTGGATTGTTTGGAGTGTGCATAATTTTGGCCTAAATGCAGTCACATGTGGGATTCAAAGAAGACCGGATAAATGCATTTGTCTGCGATGTTGTTGATGGAAGTCTATCTGAAAAAATTAGTGCTTCTTCAGTTGACGTTGTTACCCTGGTAAGACTGGGCACTTTTTACTTTATTTTCAAATAAGACCTATATGTAGACGAACACCTAACATGTTCAGCAGATTTTTATGTTGTCTGCAGTTTCTCCCAAAAATATGCCCTTAATTTTGCAGAATATTAAATCAGTATTAAAGGTAAGCATATCATGTTACTGGTTTGAGACATTTTCGATATATCTACTATGTCAAAGTAACATGTCATTGTTTCATATACTTGTAGCCAAATGGTTATGTTCTCTTACGAGATTATGCCATCGGAGATTTTGCTCAAGTGAGTTACTTAACTCTTGTACAATATTTAATGTTTCCCTTTGAAGCTATATTCTTTTTTCCCGATGAATTAATTTTTACTAGCAAGAAACAAATGACAGTGTGCACCCTTGCCTTATTGTTGAATGGTGGTCATCTTATTAGGTGAAGCTTCATAATAGGAATCAGATGATTGGTGATGGCTTCTATGTCCGTGGTGATGGTACTGTAAGTATGTTCTTTACTGTGCAATACTAGTCCGGTTCAAAAAATCATTCATTTTATAGTTTCTGTTAACTATTTGATCTTTATACCAGTGCTCATTCTACTTCTCTGAAGATTTCCTATCAAGCTTGTTTCTTGAAGCTGGCTTCAAGACTTTAGATATCAGTGTCTACAGCAGACAAATTGAGAATCGTTCTCGGAATATTACCATGGACCGGTGTGTGTTAATTAGTTACTTATCCTTCTATAATCTATATTTCTTTATAAGTTGCGTTCTTCTTGTAAATGTCAGTCCATGTTGTCTAAAACTCTGAATGATTATTCATGAGTCAGTTTTGGCACTTTTGGTGAGCAACCGGTAGCATTGATCCCTGAGTTTCAAAAAAAAAAAAAAAATCAGAATAGCACAAATGGAAAAGAATTGCTTAATTTTATGCACCAAAACTCCATCAAATATGTATGAACAATATATGACTTGTGCTCTGGAAAATAGAAATTGCTTCTCTTCTGTTAGAACTTCTCTTATTGTCTTCTTGTTTGCTGCTATTTTGACCGCGATCTCTATTGTCAGGCGCTGGATACGAGGCATATTCAAGAAAGAATGCATAGCTCCTGATTCTGATCTAATCCCAGAAGCTAGATGATGGTTGCTGATTCATATATCCGATGTCCAGAACTCAACCATGCACGGAAGCTATGCTTATTACTTCATTTGGACAAATGGAATTGCTAACAGAGTAACGAAATTACTGCACTTGGAACATCAATGTCTTGGAGAATCACCTCCTTTGCTACAATATGAAAAATCATCCACCGGAAATGATAATCAGGTACATTTTTGTATAAATGGCAATGCAATATAATGCTAATGCATTCTTCAGGACAATGGTGTTTTCTAGTTTGTCTAATCATTTGTTTTTATAGGTATTAGTTTACTAGTTTATCTCTTAAATTATTGTATAAATAAGAAGTTCAGTGAGTTTATTCCAAAAAAATTTAACATTTTTGGAATTCTGACTGAATTTGTTCATTTATCTGATGACAATTATTTGATTTAAGCAATGAATGGATATCTAGATTTTGCTTTATTGATTGATCATATTAATTACTATTTTTTTTATTTTTTTTTATTTTTGGTTACATAAACCTTGAATTTCTATATACATAAAAATCAAAGAAGACCGATCTTTTTGCAGGCTTGGATTTGATAAAATGCATATATTTTTTAACAGAACAATAGCTCTTCTAGCTCTTACAGGAAGTTATCTATATCTACAACCCAATTACAATAAAACTCCAGAATTCGTTCTCAGATATTCTTTCCAAGAAAACCATATCAGCAAAATGAGTTCAGATTAGCAAACATGGAGATTGCATTACCCTGTAAGAATCCTAACGTGTTTACGAAAATGAATTGAATCGTTTCATTATATCCGGAGCAGTATAAGGTGAACAACCTACAAAAGACCAGCAACCTTCAATCTGCAAATTATCTGGTTTATTCCCAAGTTGATGTTTTCCAGCAGGTGGAAGTGGTCTGATTTTTCTGGTTCCCGAAATTTTGATCGTTGAAGTGATCATGGACTTCAACCGCTGCCATCTTCTTCTCACATTGATCTACGTTGAATTTCCATTTCGAGATTAGGATTGTTTCCTACCTGATTATACATAATCATATATAACCGGAACACGTAAATAAGGGAAGTCTTTTGAGTAATTTTACAATGTCTAATTAGAATATGTTTTGTAAAGATGTCTAAAGCATTTTACCAAGTTGGTTCATTTTTCTTCACTAATAAGCATTACTTGAGATAGATAAGTTACTATGAGTGATTAGCTGATCTAGAGATGTAAATTAGGTCAGACAGGCATTGACATGATTCGGTTCAATTTGATTGCAGCCCTGCACTTCCCCTTTTACACAGAGCATAGTTTGAACAGAAAAATAATGCATGTAGATGTAGATATGCAAACGAAAAACGAGGTTTTTCATGTAATTCCTTCCAAGTAGAAAGTAGAAACTAACCTGAGTCGAATCTGTTTTCATTTCTGGAACTGAATTGTAAGGGTGTTCTGGATTAACAGTTCTGTTATTGTTCCAGGCTTCATTTTCCAATCCAAGATTTCTCAATCTGATCAGCTCTGGCAACACAACCGAAGCAAGATCAGGTCTGTCTCTTTTCCTCAGCTCACAACAGTGTAAAGCTATTTTAGCTAGTGATAGAGTATCTTCAACTGGCCAATCTGTCACTGTTGGATCAAGAATCTCCGAAAACCTTCCTTTTTCAATGGCCTTTTCGACCTGGTGGCTCAGCCCCATTGCAGATCTGGCTGTGATGATTTGCAGCAGCATCACACCAAATGAATATAAGTCTGATTTCGTACCCAGCAATCCTGTTTGCTGATACTCAGGATCTATATAACAAAATGTGCCAGCTGCAGCTGTCGTGTGATATTGGGTGACAGTATTAGCCGCTTTTGATGGAACTAGCCTGGCTAAACCCACATCGCCGATCTTGCTCACATAATTATGATCTATAAGAATGTTTGCAGGCTTGAGATCGCGATGAACCAGGGGTTCTGGCTTGTTTTGGTGAAGGAAAAGAAGAGCAGTGGCGATTTCAGCAGCGATTTTGAAACGGGTTCTCCATGGAATTGTGGGGGTGTCATCTTTCCTGAAGAGCCGGTCTTCTAAGCTTCCGTTTTCCATGTACTCATAGACAAGGCAACCATACTCAGGGCAGGCTCCGAGGAGAAGAACCATGTTCGGATGTCTCATGCTGCCTAGAACATCAATCTGCATGAATACAATTCAAGTAGAGGTTAGATGTGTTCTCAGATACTTATAACAAGTTAATAGAGTATGTTTGGGAGTGTTTTCTCAATATCGCGAACTAGAAATGTCTTACCTCTTGTTTGAATTGTTTGAGTCCCTGTGATAAGTCTGGTCTCAAGATCTTTATTGCCACAGATGTGTGATCAAGCATGCCTCTATAAACAGGTCCATATCCTCCTTCACCAATCTTCACAGATTCCGAGAAGTGGCCTGTTGAATGTTCAATTTCTTGAATGGAGTATCTTCTGTAGTTAGCATTAATCTCTGAAAATGCTTCCATTTGTCTCTGCTTCTCTTCTGCATCATGCTTGGCTTTCTTTTCTGCAATCATTCTCTTCTGTGCCTCCAAATCAGCCAGAAGTCGCTCCACCTTCTCTGCTTCTTTGGCCGTATTGGCCTTCTGTCTCTCCAGTTCTAACAAAGCCAATGCAGACTCTTCTGCATACCTGGCTTCCTCTAACTTTCTTGCTTCTTCTTTCCTCCATTGTTGAGTGTTTATTGACTAGCAACACAAACAAGTCAACTAGGTTGTCATATGGACCATGCCGAAATACAAAAATAGATATTCAAATACCGAATAACCCAAAAGCTTAAACCGTTACATAAGGAGCTGCATTAACATACCTTCCCCTTTCCTGCATCAATTTCTTTGCAAGCTGAGTTGTACATTTGCATGGAGTTCTTCAATTCCATCCTTAGCCTCAGGATCTCGGTATCCACGCCTCCCTGTCAGGTCACTCATGTCAAGTATTTTGCTCATACAAGTAAGTTTTGTTGAATGCATTTCCTTATGAATTTTTTCATATCTTAGTACTTACATGGTTTTGCGAGGAGGAAGAACTGGAGGAGCTCTTAGATGCAAAAGAGAAATTCATATTTTCAGACGCGTCAATCAATCTGTAACTAGGTGGGGATGAATACTCACTTCTATCTGAGGGTGGTTTCAAATTGAATGAATCTGATGCATAGCTGCTGTCCATTGATTGTATCGGTGAGACCTTTCCGAAGTATGACTTGAAATTTCCATACGGGACTATCTGCGAGTGGTCGCTCACGTTGGAGTTTCTGTCAGTGACTTCACTCTTCCAACTGTCATAGCTGAACACACTTCTGCATAAATCAAACAAAGAAGTGTTAACAAATGAAAACTCCTCCCAAGTACTGAATATCGATGAACTTTTCAGGTGAACAATGGAGTTGGGATCGATACATATTGGCTCGTAAAGTGCATTCCTTTTTCGAAACTGAACTCTAATAAGAACACAAAGAGGATTGGAACTTTTAATTTTCACTTACCTGTCCATATCAACAGAGTTGGCACTTTCATGAGAAAATTCAGCAGAGAGTTCCTTTTGAGATTTTTGCATGAATGTGGCTGCTATTGTTGCTGATGAATTGCCACCACTCATAGGTGTGGGAGGTTGGCTTGCTGCTTTGCTACTTTGAACTTTTCCTTTGGATGATATAACATACACTGAACAGTATTCTGGTGCAGCTTTCATCAAGGTAGTTGGCACATCTGCATTTCTGAATTTCCTGTGTAGAAGAAGGGTATATAGATTAGATTCGAAAACTTCGATGAAAGTATTGAGAATTCGAGATATATGCTCTCTAGTCTCTAGTAACCACCTCAGGTGTAGTTTTTTCTTTTGATTTCGTTTCAATAAACGTTTACCTGAAAACAGGGTTTACATTGATAAAGTATTGAGAATTTGAGACCTCAATGTTTACATGAGAATAGGGTTTAGGTCAATAAAGTATTGAGAATTTGAGACGTGTACTTTCTAAGTACTATCTTAGGTGTAGTTTTTTCTTTTGAATTCACTTCAATAACGTGTTTACCGTAACGTTTACCTAAAAACGGGGTTTACCTCCACGTTTCATAATTGATTCTCATATAAATGCACAAGTATGTCACTTCACATGTATATGTTTGTGCACGCATGCATATTAACGTGAAAAGGTACGAAAAAGGGAAATGGAGAAAGACCTCATAAAAGTGTTCCGGTTGGAAGCACCAACAACAATATTGCTAATGGAGTTGCTAACAACATAGCAAACTAGTGCACTTGGAACATCAATGTCATGGAGAATCACCTCCTTTGCCATAATCTGAAAAAAAAACAAAAAAAAAAACAAAATAATCACCCATGAGAATGGACAAACAAGTCCATTTGTTTAAAATGGTAATGCCATATATAATTAATTGTGCATGAATACCAAATTTATAGGGTCGACCATCTAAAGATTTCGCGGTTATTATGATAATAGTAATACAAAATGCTTTCATGACAAAATGAATTTGAATAAATGTTTGGAACAACGTTTTATAGATACTTTTAGAAAAAGTGCTTTTCAAATCGGATAACACCTTCTTTAATAAATAAATAATAAATAAACCCTTAACCTCGAAAACATTTTCCACAAAAGGACTTACCCCTTTTCGAGCACAGAATCCCCGGTAGGGGAGGAAAAATTGCTGCAACTCATCCTTGGTTGGGGGGCGACCTTCTTTAGAAGTAGCATCAAAATCCTCTCCATGAACACATAATGATATAAATCCAATCAAACTCAAATCAATCACAAAGTTGAAAAATGAAATTTAGTGAAGAATGTCCAAGACAAAACCATTCATTTCTTGTTCTACAAGTTATTCAAAAGTTACATTATAACAGCTCAGACCCACCAAACAAATATTTTAGGTTTACAGTTGATGGAAACAAATATATATAATGACGGATTGAATGATGAGGAGAATGATATGATAACGAATATATATATATATACACATACCCGGATGCAAGCTTTGGCTACGAACATGGAGGAGAATACATTGATGGTGGTTGTTGCTAATAATATTATCAACAGCCCATTTGACTGCATATTGGCTGTTCTTGTCTTTATCAATGGCAATGGCTGTAATCACACAATTTTCACTTGTTCTTGAAGTTGATTTCATCAAGGTCATGCTGAGAAAAACAAAAAACAAAAAACAAAAACCTCCAATAATACGTATGCCAAAACTATAGTCGAGAACAAAAAATGTTCGAAATTTGGAAACTTCTAACTTTTTTTTTTTTTTCTCTGACAAACCTCGATGATACAAGAAAATTTTATTTATAAAAATGAAAAACGGTAGAGAGAATCACTGTCACTAAATGATTATAATCAGCACAAATAAAATTAGAGGTCCACATGCTTCAAAAAGAAATCTTGGTATAATTTTTCACTAAATATAGAAATATTGTTGGTATGATGTGGAGAATGAAAACAAACACATACCCAACTTCAAAAATTATTTCCACTTATTTATTTATTTAATTAGTTTTTGAATTGTTAATATTAAGCATATTTAAACTCTTTTAAGTTTGTTTTCTGTTTGGAAGTCGTCGTTTAATAGTTAGCTATCTTTGTATATTAGAGTTTTTTTTTTTTTTTTTTCCTTTTATGGTGAGTCACGGTTGTATCGTTGACATGTGTCGATAAATTTTTTTTTTTAATTAGGTTTTGTATTATATTACAATAAAAATATTAAAGTTTTGATGACATGTGTGGTAAACAAAGGTTGATTGTTGGAATAGTTACTTAGGTGACTGTTGATAGCATAGCTCAAAAACCACATAAATCTTTGTAGTTTCTAACAGAAAAGTGGTAAATTGTAATAATGGAAAAGTTTAGGTATATTTTATAATTTATTTTTAACACCTTTTTGTAGATATGAAACATAAATAGCTAGAGACAATGCCTTTTATGATTTTTTTTTTAAAAAATAAATAAATAAATAGATTTATCGGAACCTATCCAGATCAAACGATGTAGTTCAGAAAACTTCATACAAATGTTTGTAAGACGAGCTTGATGAAAAGGGGAAGAAGTTCAATTTCTTAAGACTTCATGGGATTTTGGGCTTTTTATATATTTTAGTCTTGTTTTTTAGGGCCTTTGATTGGGCTACACAACTGTCTTCACCACAGGATTATTGCTTTTAGACAAATTTCTGATTTAATGGAAGGAATCTTCAACTAAAAGTCTAAAATTGACATCTAGATAAATGTCCATTTCATTGCTTGATTGAAACATTTCTATTAAATTCAAAAAAAATAAAAAATAAATAAATAAAATAAAAAATCTATTATAATCATATAATAAAATCCCTTATCTTCCTAATATGTAAATTTCACCCCATATAACAATAATTAAAAAAGTATATATAACAAAAAAAAATTTTTATTAATTTCGAATTTAACATTCAACTTAACCGATGCAACGTTAACTATATAAATTAAAGTAATGCCAGATATCACATATACAATCACAACTTTTCAATCACAATATATATGGTAGTTGAGGTGTCAATTGGTAAGGTGATACATAGGTAAGTGAGATAAATCCACTCACCAACTGACACCTCAACTATCTCATGTGTTGTGATTGTATGTGTGATATATAGTATTACTCTATAAATTATCCCCAAGGGATTGTGTCGCTGGTCACTAGGGTGAGCCGTAGACTCGAACATCCTAGGTTAAATCCATGGCAACCACATTTCTCTTGAAACCACCGGAGGTTTATCCGGCTGTTAACTTTAGAGCTTCAAAAGATTAGTCGAGGTACGCACAAGCTAGTTCGGACACACACGGATACCAAATATATATATATATATATATATATATATATTCTATTTCAATGCCTTTGATTCTTTCAAGTTGTTTATACCATTTTTTGACTTGTACATAGTACTGTATAATTATATTCAAACTTTAATACATATCTAATATTGATAACAATCTCTTTACAGTACCTGTAATAACTATATTTAAACTTTAATACATATCTAACATTGATAACAATCTCTTTACAGTATCATGTACAAGTCAAAAAATGGTATAAACAACTTGAAAGAATCAAAGGCATTGAAATGGAAAATATATATATATATATATATATATCAACTACCAAAACTAGAAATCATCACAATAAAAATCAATCAGGAACCCAGAGTACATTAAAAAAAAAGCTCTTTGTTTTTTCTTTTCTTTTAACAAGTGTGATTAGTGAATGTGACACATTTTAACCCATTTTAGTACAAGATGTGGGTACCCAAAAAAAGAGCCATTATTGGTCTGGACAGGAGTGACTTTTCAGACAAGAAGACACGTGTCTACACTCAAAGCTTTCTCTCATGAAAAATCCATGAGTAGTTGTCTACGTGTAACCACATTATAGTCCTAACCTAAGCTTTTCTTTTTTCTTTTTCTTTTTTTCTCTCTCTTTATCTTTTCTTTTCTTTTCTTTTTTCAATTTTTTTATTTTTCTGTGTTTCAATGAATGATGTAAGATAATTACACGTATACGTGTCACCTCAGCTTAGTTCTTTTGCAATTGCAAGCTCTCTAATCCAAGAAATCAAAGAGCTTGTAAAAAAAAATACAAAATATATATATATATATATGTATATAATCTAGCAAGAGAGAGGCTTCACTAGAGTACTAGACCATATTTCTTGAAGCTTTTTTTTCTTCAGTTTCAACTGGTAAGTATTCTGAACTTGTTTCTTTGACTTTTGTGTGTGTGATTTTTTGTTATTTTATTTTTTTTTTTTAGGTTAAAGATCAGATTTTTAGCATACCCAGATGGTTAAAGATTGGATTTTTATGTGTATGGATAATTGTTCTTGTTGATTGTTATCTGGGGTTGGTGTGTTTATTGAATAAAGGTGAAAAAGACTCATTTATCAAGAGAGGCTCAGATGGATTGCCTTAGATCCAGGAAAACTTAAGTTTTTAATATGTGAAAAAAAAAAAAAAAGGTTCACCTTTTTAGGGTTTTTTCTTGTGATTGATTGTAGGTGTGGTTTTTCTTTTTCCTAGGTTCTTCTCATTACTTCTCTTGCTTTTTCTCTTATTGGATATTTGGATTTATAGATAAATAATTAAATAAAAAGGCTGGATTTTGATGTGTATTTAAAGGTTGGTGTTGGGATAAGATTTAGGTAGTCTTGGTTGGTTCCTTCAAAGTTAAAGTTAGAAGAATTTGATTAGCTTTTGAGTTTTTAGTAACTCAAGCTACTAGTGAAGTGTTTTTTTTATTTCTTTTTAGATAATTGAAGATAGATCCAATATTTGGCCTCAGATCTGAGGACCCTTTTGCATCTAGCTCATAATTTTACTCATTTTCATCTTTAATTTGATCTTGGTAGTGTAATTTGTGATTAGTGCATGTAGAGTTGTCAAGAGATTGGTGGATCATTGGGATTTGTAACAAATGGAAGAGCTCTTGAAAACTGCTAGCCTCGTCTCAAGCTCATTACCGGAAGGAGATGAAGAAGATGAAAATTGGTAGATTTATTTGAAATTGGAGAGTTTTAGTGTGTAATTGTTGATAGTTTACGGTGAGTGGATTGATGGAAGAGATGTCAATGACTCCCGCAGTTGCTTTAACACTTAGTTTTAATAATTCTCTGAGTGATAACTCGGGACATGGAAACCATGTGGAAATCACACGGCTCAAGCTTGTAACAGATGCAGCAAGCTTGTTGTCAGATCCTAATAAGTTGGTATCTGAGGATACTGAAGTTGGATCAATTGTTCTGTCGGCACCAGAAGGAAGTTGCAAGGAAGGAGCTGGTGTGTCAAAAATATTGCCTGAGAATGGAAGGAATACGATTTCTGATGGTGCTGTGATTCAGGAAAGTGAGGAAGATGAAATTCTTTCAGTTGTGGAGGACCCAAATGGTGTTATCAATGAGGGGTTGGTGGTTTTGGATCCAAAGTCTGACATGAGCTTGCCAAATTCTGTGAAAATTGACAATGGTCGAATTCTTGCAAAGGCGATTATTTTGGGGGAGTCGAGCGTTGATCAAGTTCCTACAGCCGAAGTCCTTATTTCTTCAGCGATCCCAGATGCAAAAATTTCTGATGCATCTAATTTGAAGGCCTCTGCAGTGGTTATTCAATTACCTATTGATAGAACTATTAGTAGGGAGATTAACCGGAGTGTTTTCGAGGTGGACTGTATACCTCTTTGGGGTTCTGTGTCTATTTGTGGAAGAAGACCAGAAATGGAGGATGCTGTTGCTGCTGTACCTCGCTTTATGAAAATTCCTATCAAAATGCTTATCGGAGACCGTGTTATTGATGGAATGAGCCAGAGTTTGTCAGGCCTAAACGGTCACTTTTTCGGGGTTTACGATGGCCATGGTGGCTCTCAGGTATAAATTCCTGATATTAACTTGTCTCATAAGATTTACTTTCATCTTCTTTTTCTATTTCCTGACCTGACACCTCTGATTTTGTATATGTGCTGTTTGTGCATCATGTGAACTTCTTTAAGAGCAATTTGACTCGTATGTTTGATTTCTGTTCCTTTTTCCAAAATTTGTGTTTTAAAACTTGAATTAGTTAAACCATCTATTGTGCTCGGACCAGGATTTATATATTTTTGTATAATATTTTCCATGGATTCACAAAAGCTTGTATTGTGTCGAATTCTAAATTTACAATTAATTCATCTATCGTAAACCATCCATGGTCACAATATGTGCTTCGTTTTACATCTGCATTCATAATCAAATTAATTCATGACTTTAGCTATATGAAGTTGGTGAATATTCTGGTCACCTTGAATTTATGATATTTTTTGTAGTGAATGATTTCAGAATCTTGAATTTCTTATCACACTTTGGAGAGTTCTTGTGCAGGTTGCTAATTATTGTAGTGAGCGAATCCATTTTGCCCTTGCTGAGGAGATTGAAATCATTAAGAATGATTTAGCTGATGGAAGTACAAAGGAAACTCGGAAAGAGCAATGGGAAAAGACCTTCACAAGTTGCTTTCTTAAGGTTGACAACGAGATTGGAGGGAACGCTGGCAGAAGTGTCAGTTCAGATGACGAAGATGCATGTGAAGCAACTTTTGAGGCTGTGGCCCCGGAAACTGTTGGCTCAACAGCTGTGGTGGCATTAGTATGTTCGTCTCATATTATAGTTGCAAATTGTGGTGATTCGAGAGCAGTCCTATGTCGTGGCAAAGAACCAATGGCTTTATCGATTGACCATAAAGTAAAGCATGTGTTTCATAGACTTCCATACTTTTTGTCCATTAAAAATTTGAGTGGAAACCAATCTCTTGTATTTGGTTTTTTATGTTTTGCAGCCAAACAGAGAAGATGAGTATGCAAGGATTGAGGCTTCTGGAGGCAAGGTCATACAATGGAACGGACACCGTGTATTTGGTGTTCTTGCAATGTCAAGGTCCATCGGTAGGTGTTGATTTTTTGTCATGGATTTTGACCAGCTTAAAATAGAACTGTTGAAACTTTCTTGAATCTTCCTACTTATTTTTTTAAATGAATAGTTAGAATTCTTGATCTACAAACTTAGAGAAATAAAAAAATGTTTTGCCGTTAGAATTCTGCTTGACCTTTGCATTCACATCTCACAGGTGACAGATACTTGAAACCATGGATTATACCAGAACCAGAAATAATGTATATTCCTAGAGCTAGAGACGACGAATGCCTCATTTTAGCCAGTGATGGCTTATGGGATGTAATGTCAAACGAGGAAGCTTGTGAAGTTGCTCGAAGGCGGATTCTGTTGTGGCACAAAAAGAACGGTGCCCCCCCTCTTGCCGAGAGAGGTAAAGGGATAGATCCGGCGTCCCAAGCTGCAGCTGATTACCTCTCAATGCTTGCCCTTCAAAAAGGAAGCAAAGACAACATCTCTGTGATTGTAGTGGACTTGAAAGCTCAAAGGAAGTTCAAGAGCAAATCTTGATTATCCAAAAGGTTCATCAATCATCATCACCAGTAATCTTCTTGATCATGATCATGATCATGATCATCTAATTTCCAAGTCTATATACTTGTTATATCTTAGAAAAATAGTACATCTAATGAAATACATCATAGTTTGGTCCATTCCTTTTTCTCATGGGCTTCCTGTGTGTACAAGAATAGAATCTAGTATGTACTTGTAGAACAAATGATGTTTCATCATCTGAATAACATATTTTACTTGTGTTCTTGGTGCATCTATGGCCAACTTTTCATTACTCTTTTGTGTAAATTTGAGATGTTCAGTTTATAGTTAGTAAGAGTAACTTTACAATTTCCTATTTAAGTTCTTTGGGTTTATGGATTTTGATTCTTGGTCCAATAAAATGAAGATTTGACTTGTGGATGTTGCTCCAACATGTTTCAATGGTTAATATCTGCTGTTACGTGGGGAAAGCATATGTACTGTTTGATTCCGGTAGATTCTTCACTCGGTTATTCGGTGTCAGAATGTATTGTAATACATCTTATAATTTCTTGTTATATAGGAATAGATATTCGGATCGTAAATATATCATTCGATCCCGATAGATCCTTAACCCAGCCGTTAGGTGTCGGAATGTATTTTAATAGTTCAACTTTGTAAATGTAATGTATGATGATATCAAATGTGTCAACTTATAGCTTTTTTAATTTATTTTACAATGTTTGAAGATAAGTTTTAACTGCTTTTAAGATTATAGACACTTTTGAGTGTTTTGTAAAGGAGAATTTAAATACTATTGTATGTCTATCAATTAAGTACTTTAAGCTTAAACATTTTTCTAAAGAAGTATTCTGCAAGTACTTTATCAAGAAAAAAGGGTTTTAAAGTGCTTTTATATAGAAGCACGTTTGCTCAGAAGCAAATAGGAAGGCAGCTTTAATAATCAGCTTGATAAGATCAAATACAAGTCGGTTTAAAACACTTAAAAAAGGCAGAAGTTCCAGAAGTTGAAAAACAACTCTTCAACAGAAAACAATCTATTACAAGATCAACTGATTAACAAGAAGTTTCACAAAACTGCTTCAACAAAAGCATGAACACTTCTTCACATATAAAATGATAAAATAGGATATAAAAAGTAGAGAACAGCCATCTATCGTCGCCGCCTTTGCCTTGGCTTTGGAAATTGAAGAGGAACAGGAAGGGAAGCGAAAAGCATGTTTTTCTCACGCTTGAGCTTGCAACCCAACTTCTCGAAATGATCTCTCAACTTGACTTCACTCATTCTCAGATCCTTAGCTATGTCTGTGGGGCAGGTTCGGAAGCCATCCGCATGGAGAGTGAGCACCAGGACGTAACTAATGAGAAGATGGATTTTGTCATCCGACAGTCTTCTTGATTCTGGATTAGAAAACTTGGTCGAAAACTTCTGCCGTAAAATGCTGGGAATTCTATGGTTCTTTGCTGAGGCTGCACCATCCATGGAATTTTGATCTTTGAACTTTACTAGATGAGTAATGTACGAGAAAATGCATGAAAGTGTCTTCCTCTCCACCTCATCCTATAAAAAGAGACATAATGGGAATACGTAAAACAAGAATCGATAGGTAAAAAACAATAAGAATCAGATTAGGCAAAGTCAGAAGATCATTCAAATGGCGATAACAAACAATAGCCATTTCCTCCATCTCTTGACTCGGAAGATCAAAAATTGCTGAATGCCAAACATGGAGAAAAGATGTGGCTACTGGCTACTATACAAGATTTCAATGACCGTCACAAAGAACTATATATTCAAGGTGTTTGCATAAACATGCTAAGGCTCTCTTGTGCCCTCACCTTACTGTCATACACTTTATGTATCCTGTTGCAAACAAACGACGGGTAAGCATTTGGTGCAAGCTCAGCCCCCGCATCCAACTGCTGATAAATATCTTGTAGGAAATCCCACTCTCCTTTAAGAACAATCTTATCTAGAGGATAAGCCAGCTCAGGTGTCGTAGCAGAAGAGTCGTATGGCGGGACATTAAGAATAGCTTCTGCAGCGGTACTTTCAAGGGCCTCCTTGTTTATCTTGACCGACTGAATTTTCTCCTCAAGATCCTTCTGAGATTCAGGATCATTTTCTTTCTTCAAAGCGTTCATTTTTTTGGACTGCAATAAGATATAAAATTCAGTGTTGTACACAAATACTCCATATAAACACAACAAAGTGTTCTATCAAAGTTCCCAACTTTTTAGCGCACAAAATTCCATCACACACGTTAACTTTTTCTAAGGCTATCTCTCTCATTGATATACTCTCATCAAATGAGAAACATTAATCTTGATTACAATTACAGTGACCCAGACTATATGATGCGTATAAGGACATCAAAAGTTTCTTTCAAGTGATTGTAGGAAACACCATAGATTTTCTTCAATAACTCAAAAACAAGAGGAACCGTACCTGTCTTAGAGACTTCTTTGTTCCATAACGAGTATCAAGCATCGCCCTCACGTTCACTGCTTGTTCTGATGTAAGCTCTACATTCGCGGTAGCTTCCTTATCAGCAACATCCGAACCTCCAACTCTTGGTTCCAATCTAAATATCTACAACCATATCCACACACTTTAATATCTAACAATCTAACATGCAAAGTACGTGATTACAAGAAGGAACAAATATAGAAATAAAAAGATCGATAATCTCTACAGACCAGTAGATGTTTGAAGGTAAAGCTTGCTCTCACAAATAAACATATATGAGTTGAGAAACAGGTAAATAGAAAACTAAATGATATTGATTACAAATCAACTCCACTTGCTGAACTAACTTGAATAATTAATTGGTATTTCAAGTTTCTCATACATAACAGGTTGAAATTACAGAAAACTTTCACAAATGGATGCTAAAAGGAGCAAAAACCAATCTACAAAATTAAATTTTGATATACAGTTTAACACAATCTCACAGAAAAAAATCACTACCTTCCTTTTCTTTTCCTTTCATCTACTTTCTTACATTTTCTCACCATCCAATCACTAAAAGTCCAAAATTTTCCATCAAATTCACCTTATTAGAAGCAACGGTGATACTGCACCATTTTGTGACCTGTAACTACAACCCTTTTCAAACTAAACTGAATCGAAACTAATAAACAAAAACAATTTACAAAACTAAATTTCAATATAACGTTTTTAACACAATCTCAATAAACCAACATTACCCTCTACTTTCCTACATTTTCTCACCAACCAAACAGTAAAAATCCAAACTTTACAAAACTTTCTCTTTACCTTATTGGAAACAATGGTGATATTGGACCATTTCATGATTCCATGACCTGTAACTACAATCCTTTTCATATTGAATTCGAAACTAATAAAAAATAAACAATATGCAAAATTAAATTTCGATATTACATTTTAACACAATCTTACTAAACAAAAGTTTACATCTACTTTCCTAATTTTTTCTCACCAACCAAACAGTAAAAATCCAAACTTTACAAAACTTTTTCCAGCCAAATTTACCTTATTAGAAGCAATAGGCACAATCTTCAAAGTCTGGCCCTTCTTATCAAGAACCCCAACCGCGTACTGGCATAACTGCGGCGCTATGGCCTCACCCGAATAGCTAGTCCCCACAAAATCCACACCCGACCCGGCCGGACTCACCACCAGCTCCAACTTCCCAGTCTTGTTCCTCCTCTCATTCATGTTCCTGTAAACCCTAACCCTCGCCGCCGCCGATGATGATTCTCCATCTGGGTTCTCGCCATTTTTGCGGTTCTGGGTCTTGTTTGGGTCGAACCCGGAAGGGAAATACCCGACCAGAGGTGGGGTTTTGTTGGGTTGGTCGGGGACGAACTGTATTGTCGCTTTGATTCTCTCTGTCGTCGTCTCTGTCTTCTCTGTTTCTTCATGAAGCTCTGTTTTGATTTTCTCTATTTCTTCTTTGTCTCTGTTTCTCTTCTTGCTCTTCTTCTTCGTTGTCGTTGTTACTGGTTCTGCGTCTGAATCAAACCCTTTGTCTTCCTTCATGTTGAGAGAGTGAGAGAGAGGTTTTGTGTGTGTTTGTTGTCTTGCCCTGTGAAAACAGGGTTTTTGTGTAGAAAAATTTTCTTCAATGGCGGAGTTATTATGTGGATCTAAACCTAATTCAATGACCCGACCCGATCCACTAATTAATCACATAGAAATTGATGGGCCACGGCCCGGCCCATCCCAAATAAAAAATTCCTTACTATAATTCCATAACGTTTTTCTTAGGATTCCATACTTAAATTTATACATGATTCCGATTTTGTATCGTTATAAAACGGTTTGTAATTATTTATCGTATCCGATAATCGGTTTTGTAAAGACGGACGTCATTCAACATGAAACTGCACTTGATAAGCGTTTATTTGCATTTGAAAAACTTTTGATTTCTAGTACTTTTATCTTTAAACAAATTAGATTATCATCTAATGCTAATATTACAAAATCTTTACGGTTATGAGAGTAAACAAGTTAGCGAATTTTAATATAAAGATCTACCGAAAGCAAAGATTTGACTAAAAAGTTAACGTGACGGATTAACTTAATTCTTTTTTTTTAATTTTTTTTTTTAAGTATTATATTAATTCGGGGTTTTTTTAAGGAGGGTGTACTTGATGATCCCATTTTACTTGATTCTTCTCCTATTTCATTGATCATTTTCTTCTACAACTTGAATCCCTTAAAAGAGAATTTAAGGAAATAAATTGTTGTTGTATTATTGAATAATAAAATTTGGTTAAGCGTTGTGACTTTTCATGACAATTGTATCACTTCATAAGAGTTACATTTTTTTATAAAAGTGGTATCATTTCTTAAAAGATATGTCTTTCCTTTAAAAACATATCCATTCGAAAGGATATGTGTCGTTTCGATTAGGTACGAGGATGTCTATAAATATGGATATCCTCTAACCATTTGTAATCAATTAATTTTCTACACTCTTGTTGTCTCTATATAAAAAATAAATAAAGTCTCAAAAGTTTCGAGTACAAAACACTGATTTGAGTTCGACAGTTCTTTAAGTTTGAAGTGCCGCTACTTGAAAAAAGAAATCCATTTTATCCTGAAAGACAATTGTACATAACCTTAAGCACCATTCGTGGAGGGAGTAAAATTGTCTTAAGAAAATTGAGCATATCACAAGGTTCGGATTATTTTAATTTTGTATCTCTATAAACTATAAGTTTTTCTGCATTCAAATTTCCTTTCATTGTGTTGTACTGTACGTGAGTTTATTGCACGCAATATATATTTATATAGTGAACACAACACAAGTTAATAACATAAATAAATATATATTTTTTAAGAAATTAAATTAGAACCCTTGTATGGATAGATATCAGTTTTGGTGTATACATCAGAGGTCCAAATTTGAGAATATCGCCAATATCTTGAAAATATTGGTGAGTTTTATAATATTGGTACCTCTAAAATTTTGAAAATATTACAAATATTATTGATATTTACTTCAATGCTAATTATATATAAATTGTGAGAGAAGGTTGAGAGAGAGACCGGTTTGGAGTTGAAATTTGGTGGTAAAGGTTGCGGGCTGAGCTGGTTTGCAATTAAGGTTTGGTAAGTAAAAAGAAATTCACTATGAAGAAGAAGCACTTTAGTATAAATAAAAATAAAAATAAAAATATTTAAGCTTTTTAAATGTGTATTTAACTATTTTATCTGCTAAAATAGAGAAATTAAGAGAAATGGAAAATAAAAATGAAAATATGCCTGCATTTTGACATGAAAATCATTAACATAATCTTTAAAAGAAAACAAGGAACAAAAGTGGGAGTTTTAATGATCATTATTTTTATGTTAGACATGTTTACTATCGATTAGACATGTATAAGCACAGAATGACACAAAACGGCACGGCACGACACATCTCAAACTTTCATCCGCAATCATTTTTGCAGCCCATACGTGCCCGGCCACATCATTAGGTTGTTGGTGACGTGTCTAGCCACGTCATCACCTATTGTGTAGTTCTCTGATTTGTCTTGGGCCAAGAGGATTTTGGGTCGTTTAAAAGCCTAACTTAGTTTAATTTTCATCAACCTTTTTAAAACCATCCATGCGTTGCTTTATAGATGGTGGTCTAACAAAAAAAAAGTATTAGAAATATGCATAACCATTGCTTTACAGTTTAGAGCTGAAATTTGGTGGTGAGGTCGCTGGTGGTAGAGGTTGCTGGTGGAAGGGTTCTTGAGTGTTTGTTAACTCTTATTTGTGCTGATACAGTTTTGGGTTCTCTCTCTCTCTCATTCTATTTTTTCAGGGATAGCAACGCTTCTCAGATACTATAGTCCGTTGAAAGATGCTGCAACAACAGGTGACTAGAAACGTGCAATAAGGTTCATCCAAAATGATCCTTCTGCACTGATAGCCAAAATAAAAATTCACTTAGGAACAGTACTGCATAATGCAGCCCCAAGTAACCAATGGAACTTCATCCGACAGCTTGTGGAACATGTATCGACTCCACGTTCAGTTGCAGTGAGAAATTCAAAGGGAAGCACTGTCCTGCACATAGTTGCACAAGGTGGAAACGTAAAGACATCTATGACTTTGATTCAAATGAACCTTGAATTAATTCAAATGGTGGACGATAATGGAAAGCTGCCACTATTTTTTGCTATCTATAGAAAAAAATAAGAAGTTAGCGTGATGCCTTAGTTTGAAAACCATAGTTGACTCTGATAGTAATCAATCAGGCTTCATTCCTTCCTTATCTGGAATCCTCCATAATCTAATTCAATCAGGCTATTGTGGTAAGAACTGACTATTACTTCCAACATATATACAGCTTTCCAATAGATATATACACTTATTATTTGTGTCCTTTTTATGTTCCATCTTCAATAGATATAGCGTTGTATTTCGTACGAAGATTTCCTCAGTTGACTCTAGCCAAAGATAAAGATGGGAATTCTTTGCTCAAATGGATAGCAGAAAAACCTTCGTACTTTTTGAGCGGAAGTAAACTTGGATTTTAAGAAAGATTGATTTATAAATGTATGTATCTTGTACATGAACAATTTTTTACTGAAAATGTGCCAATAAATTAAATACTTTAAGTGTTTTTTTTTTTTTTTCCTATTGGAAAAGTTTTTAATGGTTTCTTTTTGTTTGTTCAAGTGAAAAATAAAATTTCCATCCATTCATTCATTAGAAAGCACGGCAGGCTTTCCGATGTTACCACCAAAAAGCTTAACGATTCAAGGTTTGCAAATCTGTATATATTTTACTGTTATTACTCTTCAAATTCTTTAAACCAACATATTCTAACATTAACCTGATAAATTGACAAGCATGTTCTGTTCCTCTGTACAGTACTTGGATGGTTCAAGAGACTATTCTTGACACCTATTACACCACTGGGTAAGCAACCATGTAGAATATGCCATATTTGCTTGTAAATATCAAACTACAAGCAAGGTGAATGAAATTTATCAAATAATATATAATACATTTGATTTGATTTTCACTTGCAGCACGCTCTATGGAAAAAGTTTGAGAGGCCAAGTTGACTCGTGAATGTGCTGTTGAATTAGTACATCATGATATCAGGACGAACTGGCAGTTGAAAGACTGTGTATATACATTAAGAAATCAAATTAGAACCCTTTTATGGGTAGATAACGGTTTTGGTGTATACATCAAAAGTCCACATTTGAGAATATTGCCAATATCTTGAAAATATTGGGGAGTTTTATGATATTGGTACCTCTAAAATTTTGAAAATATTACCAATATTATTGATATTTACTTCAATGCTAATTATATATAAATTGTGAGAGAAGGTTGAGAGAGAGACCGGTTTGGAGCTGAAATTTGGTGGTGAGGTCGCTGGTGGTAGAGGTTGCGGGCTGAGTTGGTTTGCAATTAAGGTTTGGTAAGTAAAAAGAAAATCACTATAAAGAAGAAGCACTTCAGTATTAAAAAAATTAAAAATTAAAAATAAAACATTTTACTGAAACAGAGTTTTTTAACTGTGTATTTAACAATTTTATCTACTAAAATAGAGAAATTAAGTGAAATGGAAAATAAAAATGAAAATATGTAGGAATTTTGACATGAAAGTCATTAACATTATCTTTCAAAGAAAACGAGGAAAAAAAGTGGGAGTTTTCTTGACCATTATTTTTATGCTAGACATGTTTACTATCAATTAGACTTGTATAAGAATAGCACGGTATGACACGACATGACATGGCACGACACGGCAAGGCACAGTATGACACGACACAGTACGGCAAGACATAACACAACACGATACGATATCACCAACTTTCTCTGATAGTTTTAGCAAACTTTCTATGATAGTTTTCTCGTCACAACCTGCAAACTTGTTCACTACATGAGGGCAGTAGTCTCATCCTCCTCAGTAGGAGCAGCAGCCTCTTCGCCTATATATTCATCAACACAATTTGTAAAACACATTCAATTTGTTTTACAAATATACAATCCTTTAACACAATTTCTTTGTTATCCAATTGATTCATCGAGTATCAAAATCACACAATGTCACAACAAAGAAGAGATAAATCCTCATCAACCTCGATTGCCCGAAGCGAAAATTGCAAATTACGAATTAGGTGAGTAGCCATTTCACTTAGTGTGATACTGTTATGTCTACATCCTCATGGCATTTCATTCCAGTAAAGATTATTTAGATGCCTGATTATGTACATATCTTGCTCATAGTTCTTGTGATACTGACTTTATTGGTATTTTTCTTCATATTTAACTAATCATTGTAGGTTGATACGATTATTAAGGATACAAATATAATTTTTTAAATTTATTTGTCCCCTGTTTTTGGCTTGCTGTTCAGGCCTGTTTCTGTTTGTGGTTGGTTACTCTGAGCGTTTTGTTTGTGCTCTGCAGCTTGTGCTCTCCTTTTGTGTGTTTCTCATTCTCAGGCTTTGTTGCATGTGAGCTTTTTGCTCTTTAAGCTAATAGTGTATTTATGTTTAAGACCAAATTAATCGTATATTAACATAATCTTTGCAAGAAAACAAGATTAAAAAAAATAGGAGTTTTCATAATCACCGGTTTTCTGCTAAACATGTTTACTATCAATTAGACATGTACAAACACGGCACGACATAGCACGATATTAACCATCGACCAAGTTTGATTGTTAAAAAAGACCAAAATAGTCCTACAATTTTGAAATTTGAAAAAAATTAATAAATAAAACTTTCTGTTTTTTCCCGAATATATGGTGATATATTTAACAAATGAAATATATGTAACTATTATTGTATATTTGCCCTCCCAATAAGGGGCTTAAAACTCTACTATGCATTATTCATGATGAAGAGTCTCTCCTAATTGAAAATTATGATATATTTTCAAAATCTGACCATTTCTAGTCCGTGGAACATGATAAGCCAATTATGTCTCTGTATTCAATAATTGTCATGTGATTGTCAAACCACAAATAAAAGTAGTAGTGTAATAAATTCCCAGATGTGAAAACCAAATTAAATGAAATCATTATGTCTCAATTTGATTGTGAAGATTAAATTAAATTCCCAGATGCAAAGTAGTCTAATCTTTACAATTAAGTATTTGTTTTCTCGGTAGATGGACGAAATGAGAATCAATATATAACTCATCAAAAACAATTGACATATACGAGGAGTATTCACCACAATCAGTTGAAGAGTATTCACCATAGTCGGTTGAATTAGAGAAGGATACTTATGATTTATGAAGAGTATTCACACGAAAATCCTAACGTAGATGAAGGTCAACAATCTTCAGAGGATGAGATAACCGAGTCAAAAACTGATCATGATAGATAAATGAAACGTATTTTTCAAACGACATGTAGCTTTGAGCATTAGCCCTATAATGCAAATGTAGAAACATTTTGCTCGTTGGGGGCGTTAAAAGATGCGATGGTATGGACAAATGGCTTTAAATAAGATTAGAGCTGTAGAAAATATCTTCAAGTGTAATGTTAATCTGCCCAGTATTTTTGAACATAATGATAGAATATTGTACGAAATCCCAAAAACTTTTAGGTTCGAATATCAATTAGTTAGTTGATAAATATTGTATGCCTAAAGATGTAAATATTTTTGTAAATATTTCTTATTACATCTAGTAAATATAATTGGATGTTTGTTTACTTGATTTACTATTTTAAATACTCGTGCTTTCTTATATGTGGGTGTTCTAAATCGTAAGAAATAATGTTAGCACTGATTTGCACAAAAACACTAATAAATATAAACCGGTGAAAAAGTACTTTGATAAAGAAGCACTTGAGTATAAAAATAAAAATAAAAATAAAAACATTTATTGAAACCGAGCTTTTTTAACTGTGTATTTAACTATTTTATATGGTAAAATAGAGAAATTGAGAGACAAAATAAAAATGGAAATTGTTTATTTATCATATGTTGCCTCATAAATTTATTATTTAATAACTAAATTAAATATGTATAAATGATGAATATAGACATGCATATTTACAAATAGAACTATGAGATAATCGATAATGTTGTGTCTCTAGTCTCCAGACATGATTGGTCCATCAAAATTATGCATGCACGTATAGATTCCTTAGTATACATTATTGCCATCAATAAGGTAATTTCAAATCTACTACGTGCATTAATAAGCCTTAGTTGATATACTAATTAAGATATCATACCAGATGATTAAAATAATATCATCCAGAATATTTATATAATGATGTCAAATTCATGCTTAATGAATAAAAATGAATTGATTAGGATCGTTAAATATGGATATGCGTATACATTATTGCCATCAATAAGGTAATTTCAAATCTACTACGTGCATTAATAAGCCTTAGTTGATATACTAATTAAGGTATCATACCAGATGATTAAAATAATATCATCCAGAATATTTATATAATGATGTCAAATTCATGCTTAATGAATAAAAATGAATTGATTAGGATCGTTAAATATGGATATGCGTATTGATATAATTGATATTAAATCATTATTTGATAAACATACTAATTATGTGAACAACATGACAAACTATTATCTTAACTCATATAGTAATTTCACCGGCCATCTTCACCCTCTATAATTATCGTTTCGTGTAATGTTTTGCCGTGTCGTATCGTGCTAAACTTGTACATGTCTAATTGACACAGTAATCATGTCTAGTAAAAAACTAGTGATTATAAAAACTCCCACTTATTTTTTATTTATTTTTTTTTTTTATCTTGTTTTCTTGTAAAGATTATGTTAATGATTTTCATGTCAAAATTCTGACATATTTCTATTTTTATTTTGTATCTCAATTTCTCAGTTTTGTCATATAAAATAGTTAAATACACAGTTAAAAAGCTCTGTTTCAATATACAAGAGTATATATATTCTGATGTAATTACTAATGGATGGTGCTGATTTGCTCTCTCTGTATTTTGTTTTGTTAGACATTATACATGAGGTGTGATTATTTAATTCAGCTGGTGTAGTTTCTAACATAGTGTATTTAACTGTTTATTTATTTATTTTATTTTTTTATAATTACTTCCATATATAATCATTTGCTCTTGAAAAAACTTACAGAGTTTTTTATTTTTATTTTTTTTGTTACATAGTTTTTTGGATGTTTTCTGAAAAATGGTAAATTCAAGGACATCTTTATTAATAAATTACATGGGACGTAAGACGGTACGGAATGGGACCGAACATGACTATTCTGTATCGTGTTTGGAAGGTCTAAGACAATATTTGTATACGTAAAGCAACCGACCCGGCCCAAAATGTGATCACATTAAAAGAGGTGAGTCATGGGCCATGGCCCGGCCCATCCTAAATAAACAGTACAATTAAACTAATTTGGATGTTCTTAAAAAACTCTCTGCTTTTTTTATATAAAGACACGAGAAAAAGCAGAGCAGCAAGGAGCTCACTGTCTCTCTCAACAAGTAGGTTGCCTCTCTCTCTCTCCTTTATCAACTATTAAATTAATTGTTGTCTGCATTTGTTGTCGCTAAAAATGGCATTTATTTTTATCGATTTTTGATGGGATATGAAGGGGTGTCTGCGATTGTATGGCAACTGTGTTTATTTATTTTCTTGAGTGATTGTGCAAGTTGGAAAATTTTCTTCGTTTTGATCTGGGTTTTTTGTCAATCTGTATTAGAAAGGAAGATTTTTTGAGTAAAGATTAAATTTTTACCATTGGGGGTTTGATTTTACTCTTCTTTACTTGTAAGCAATGTCATTTGGTGTTCTATTCAGTGGTTGTTTTTGATTGAAGTTGCTTTTTGTAAAATCTATTTGATTCTATGCTTGATACTCACTTGTGCTTGCTTTTTAAGTATTAACTGTTGTTTCTCAATTGGGTATTCTTATAAATGTAATCTTGAGAGATGTAGAAGATCTTTAGTAGAATCTGCAATTTTTGATGAGTTAAGAGACAGCCATGATTGCATAGCTATGGTTTTTGCATTCCATGTTTACGTCATGCGTCTCGTTCACCTGTCTTATAATTTGAAATGTTATTTTGGGAACAGAACCAGAAGCTATTTTTGTATTAGGATCGATTTATATGGGGATTATAGTTTTGAGTGGATATGGCTTTTCCAATGATTGATTTTGGATTTAGTATAAGCTTGACTGTGTTTTTGGTGCTATATAGTATATACATGTAAGGGTTCCGCTGCCTGATGCCAAGTCTACTAGGATTAAAAATCTAACATTCTGACTAACTGTTATGCCTTCTTCTTTTGTTTTAGAAGTGGTCTAAACTCTAACATGAACGAGGATCATTGTCAGCAAAACTTATAACCGTCATTTACAGGAGTTGAAATAGTGCTGAATCCTTTCTAGTAATGGTATATCTATTGTACAAAAAGCAATAATTAACAGTTCGATAAAACTTAAGGATAGCATGTTATCCCGGCTGTATTATAGAATTAATCTCAAGATTTTCTTGGTTTCTTTAACTTAAAAATTGATAATGAGATAAATGCTAGCGAAAGCTTATTGAAATTAGTAATTTGTTCTGTGTAAACTATAATCTTTATAGCAGACACGAATCTCTTAATTTATACAATGCTTACCATCATACGTGTATCATTTGGCAGGTGCCTTTAATGCAGAGAGGGAGCTGATATCAACATACAATCACTGGGACGCATGGATCGAAGTAATTAACTTCATCTTTATCCTATATTCTCTATTTACCTGTTTAAACAGTTTGGAGCTTTTTCAAAATGTTGCTTGTTTGTTGGTTATAAAACTATGCCACTGTCTACTGATAAGAAAGATGAATTCTCATTCTTCTGTGAGGCTTCCGGAATCATATGTTCAGAAATTTTTCCTAAGCCTTGGCGTTGTTCAGTGTAGTATTTTGCAATAGTTTTTTTTCTATGGAAACTCATTCTTATGTGAGGCTTTGGAATCTTAGATTTAGAATTTTGCTTGTGCCATGGTGCTGTATAGATCAATATTTTGCATCTGTTTGTTGCTGTGCCTCCTTGTTATATTGTCTTGTTACTAAGATATCAGATACATTTGACATGTCCATAGTCTCAGTTAGCTGTTGCTGAGTTGACAGGTAGAATTAGGAAGTTCTTTACATTGTTGTGAATAAAGTCATTGGCAATTATTTGGCCTTTGGTGGAAAAGTTTGTCAGTAGACTGTAGACATAGCTAGATGGGGTTTGCTGTGAAGAATTCGTTTTCCCCTTGAGAAATTCCATGGAAAGGATTTTTTTGTCACTACAACTATCCAGTCTCAATATGTAAAATTCAACTAAAATGAGAACAGTAATTAATTCCTAAGTTTTATACCATTAGTTATCATTTCTAGCATAGCAGTAGATTATAATGAGGAAGTCAAGCATTGTTCCGTTCATAGCACTTCAGCGTCACTGTCATGCAAAATTTCTGACCGCGACAAAATTAATTGTTCAGGTGCTAGTAGTTAATCTTGATGGGAGACATGATATTGCATAGAATTCTAATGATGGTGTTTGACATATTGTTCTAAAGTTATTTGCATTCACAGAATAGTTCCACCCCTATGTTAAAATATGCTTCAGTAGAAAATCGTTGTTATACCTTGAACCTAATCTGCATTTCAAGCATGCTTAGAACTGTTTTGGGGTTAATTTGATGGATGTTTATTTTCTCTGTAATTAGTGAATTAAGATGCAAAATACCTATTGTTTCCTTCTGTTTTATTGGGATTTGGGACCTTAAAGTCGTTCTTGAACTACTTCAACTCTATGTAAGTAGGCAAGCTTCTGAAAATATTTTCTTGATTCAGAGGTCTCATCAGATATAGTGGACCATAAGAAGGGTGAATATGTCCGTATTAGAGATGCAGAAGAAGACCCGCAGTTGGGCATGTATGATAAACCTCTTCGTTGCTTTGGTTGTGGAATAGGATGGTTCTCGTAAGTTTGCTAACCCCTCCTCTCCTTTGCATTGAGAACCTTATGCTCTTCCTCTTATGGTTTATATTCCTTTTGCAGCCTTCTACTTGGATTTGTTTGCCCATTGATGTGGTATTATGCAACAATTCTTTACTTTGGAAACTACTATCATAAAGATCCAAGGGAGCGGTCAGGACTTGCTGCTTCTGCAATAGCTGTGAGTATGACAGTCAAGGATTAACGTTTTGTTCATTTTTCAAGCTCTATTAGGGCTATCTGACGAGTTTTATGCTATAGAATATCTAAATATAACTTTAAATGAAGGAATCGATCATCAGTGTTGAAATTTGAAAAGTATAATAAGTTAATTGACATCTAAACCGGAAGACAACCAGCGTGGTCTCCAAGAGTCCATGCAGAACTATTTCAAGCCTTCGACCTTTCAATGCAAAATATGTGATAAAGTAACCATTTATACATGATAGCAATGAATAATTACGTCGAATAGCTACCCTATTAATCCCAGATGTCCTGATTGTTGCAGGCTTTAATTTGTACAATAGCTGGGGTAATCACGCTGGGTATATTTTTCCTCTAGATCTTCCAACAGCAATTCTCATCCCCACATCATCAACTCACTTCCATGGTCAAAAAGCCAAAGCCTAAGGTGTGTATATAAACCTTACATATGAAGGTGTGTATATAAACCTTACATATGAACTCAAGAAAGAAGTTTGCATTTACAAGGTTCAGCCATCTGGAATTCGATGCAGTTTCGTAGATACTACTTTAGAGTTGTAGATTGCACTAACCCTGTGTTGTAAATTTCTGAGAATGCACCTGGTTGATATACCCATTTTAGAGGGATGTTGATGTATAAACTCATAGAAGTTGTCCGATAGTCACTTGGTTCACATTTAAAATGCACGAAAAATCTGCCCTTGCATATCTTTCAGTGACTAGAGGATTACACTTTCGAACAGGATATGAAAATTTGTTGCATGCAATCTTTGTGCTCAAAATGATGTTCTTTATATATAATCGTGTTGGAGACCGGTGTTAATATTTTGCATAGATGACCGGTTATATGCGTTTTTTCGCAAAATTATTCTTTTCATAGCGTGTTTTGAAGCTCTTTTGGTATCTTCAAAAGTGTTTTCCAGAATCTGGAATCCAGATAGTTGGAACTTGGAAGTGTTTTTATAAAAGTATATTCTAGTGTTGTGTTTTAGATAGTTTGAAGTGTATTTATACCATACATTGTAGTGTTCAGATGGAAATAGACAAGATTTGAACTTTTTTTTTTCAAAAACGATCTTCTAATTTTTAATTTAGATGATATGTACCCAAAAAAACCCTATAGTTTCAAAATTTAGTAGAAATCTCAAACCGTTAACCAAAAACTCGAAATTTTTATTTGTTGTTAGGGGGGTTTTCTTCCGTATCGATTGAAGTCAAGACTAGTATGTTAAAATCAAGATTAATATGTTATATAAATAAACAAAAATTAGTTTTAACCCTACAAAGATTCTTTTAAAGATAAAACCGTGAGATTCAATAGGCTCGTAGACTCTTCTTATATAAACACTTATTAGGTAAA
Organism: Acer negundo; assembly: GCA_035582765.1. Taxonomy (NCBI): domain Eukaryota; kingdom Viridiplantae; phylum Streptophyta; class Magnoliopsida; order Sapindales; family Sapindaceae; genus Acer; species Acer negundo. Next base: position 46,537,157 of record CM069241.1, read on the forward strand.
CCTATCGATTTGCATCCACTTTCATCTCTCTAAAGAATACATGCATGATATGAAGTATCTAGAACTATCTCGAAATGTACGATTGTTGTCGGTATGTTTTTTTTCATATCGATTGAAATTAGGATATGTACTATAAATAACAAAGATTAATTTTAATCTAACAATAAACTTTTTTTAAGGATAAAACCGTGAGATTAAATAGATCGGTAGATAGCAATTTGTATAGCACTTTTCACGTAAAAGTAACTTTCTAGGGAAGCCTGCCAGCTTGCATCCACTTTCATCTCTCAAAGAATACATGCATGACATGATGTATCAAAGAACCATCTCATATTGTCAACAAAGTAAAAGAATCTCGTTTTTTTTTTTCCTATCATGCAAAAATTTGTCAAAAATATATATAAGATTTTAGAAAACAAAACACCAATATTTATTTATTTTATTATGGACTTTGTTATCTTATCTTTTACATGGGATTCTGATCAATTCCAATCATGTGATGAGCAGACAGAATCCCAAATCTGGGAAAGGAGGAAGAAAAAAAAATGTTATTAGACAAGAGAAAGAATAATCTCATGAATTTCTGTTTTTCAAAAAGGCAACTTCTTGTTTTCAATGTTTTCTGATTCTCAATAACTTATCTACTTCACTTGCTATGAAATAGTCAAAAACAAATTTGGTATAATAATTTTTTTTTTTTTTTTTATATATAAATTTTATAAAACTTTGAAAACATGTTATAATAATTCACACGAAAGGTTTATCCTAATATTTGATAAGATTTTTTGTTAATATTATTAGATGTGTATAGTAGTAAGTATGACTTTTCTTAGTTTATTTCGAAACTCGTTTTATAATTTGTTTAAAGTCGTGTGTATTTTATTTTGATTTCGAATCAAATTCTCTCTAAACTTATGTAATTATACAAATTTTATGAAACCTCTACACTATGTTATAATAAATCACACGAAATGTTTATCGCAACGTTTGATATGTTTTGATGATAACGCTGTTAGTATATATATATATATATATGATATGAACCTAAATATCTGTAATGAAAAGCTTATATAAAATATAAAATAAAAGACAAGATAGATAGGTTAATTCGAGAAAACCTTAAACCTCTCAAATATTAGTGTTTCGAGGAACCAATAACCTCCCAATTACAACACAAATGTGCAGACAACAATTCTCTGGATATTTTTTATTAATGAATTGAAACTATTTATACAAAATATCTCTCTTCACTCTTTCCTAAACTTAAGCAGTTAACTAACCCACTTAATCAACTAACTAACTCACTAACCCACCACCCATAATTAAATGAACAGTAAACTCACTAACTTAATAATTTAATTACTCATTAAAACAAAATAAAACATAAAAATAACATTACAATAAATATCTAAATAAAATTAGCATGATCGTAATATTCCTTCCCCCTTTAAAACATCTTTGCCCTCAAGGATCTTTAAAACAGGATTAATTTAAAGTTGAATTCTTAGTGCGTTTCTTATGGAGATGATTGCGGCAATTGGAAAACAACAAGAAGTCAGCTTAACATTTGATTCAGATGAGAACTTATATATATATATATATAATACCTGTTTTGTATTTTGTTAAAAGTTCTGTATCGTCTTATTTTGATTATGATTCAAACGCTCTCTAAACTTGTACGCAACGATTAATCAAAACTATATCTAAGTTTTGAGGATTTGGTAAGTTTGAATTTCGTGGTGCAAAAGTAATGAACAGTTGTCTCTCTTACTATAATCGGTAATCATTCAAACAACAATTTTTTTTTTTTTTTTCTTTTTGAAAACAGAAAAACACATGTGAAGCACATCATATAATATGAAAATAAAAAATAATAATTTGATAATGACTTCTAACAAAATCACCAACGCGTTTGTTTTTTTTTGCTTATAATAATAGCATATAAAAAGTTGTTTTTGGGGACCCATTTTCTCTCTTTACACTCGAAAAAAAAAATATATATATATATTTGTATGTAAAAGATTGTAGACTAATAATAGTTGTCATATGCGGAAACTATTGACTTTTTGACTAAAAAACATTTTAATTTTTGAATGAATATTACAATAGTACTAATTGAAAAATGTAGTTGTTGGATTGAGTCGATTGCTTGCGTTACATCCTAGGAATACATCATCTTTCGTTAACCTAGTCGATACGAGTTTACGTCGATAGTCCATCAATTGTTCATATTCGATATTTATATGTAAATAAAGTATTTACTCTATTGAAAAGTCGAAGATGTGTTCCAGTTCTAATACCACTTTTTGTATCGCGGGTTTTATACTACGTTCTAAAGCATTCTAGAGAGTTATATTATAATATTGTCCTTGTTTTAAAATGTTTGATTGTAATATTTTGAAGATATGGTTGTTAATTGTCATATATCTCTTAAAAGGAAAGGATGATGAAAAAAAAAAAAAGGATTATTCTATTTAATGACCTAATAATAATATTATGATTTTAAGAGTATTTTTGTATTGTAATTGTTGGATTTTTAAAATAAAAAGTGCTCTTAAATCATGTTTTTTTTTTTTTTTTTTTGAAACTTTTTACCATTATTAGGATTTAAGCCGCTGATTTAGGAGTTATTTGCCCACTCCAAATTCATCAATTTACCAACTGATTTACGTATCTGTTGGCGCTATTAAATTATACTTGTTGTGATAATAAAACAACATTTTTTAGATTTCAATTCATGGAGAAAATTGCAAAAGAGGACATTTTTTTTTTCCAAATCATGGTATGGATAAAAGGGTCATTATCATTGTCATTATTATTTAATAACACAACTCATCATGGATTTTGATAGGACTTCAATTGCCTCAACTTGCCTACATGGATTAATATTATTATTATTTTTAAAATATGTCCATGGATTATATCCAATGACTACATTTGTATGGTCAAGCAAGCTATTAAATCCCAAATCAAAAGCAAAAATAAAAATAAAAATAAAATAAAATAAGAGCTTGATTTAAGGAGTGGAAATTGACAATGGTTTTGGATTTGATTATTGAAAGATATACATCCACCATTGATTTTGCTGTCATGCTTGTAGTGACAACCATCATATGATTCATATCACATTTGCTTTACTCTAAAATGGCCCCCACATTGTTTATGTGCTAATCAATCATCACCATCAATACTTTAATATATATATTTTTTTTCATCATATTAAAATAAAATTATTATCTTCTTAAAAAGTAATGCCTCATGAATCATGATCTTTAGTTTTTGTCAAAATCGAGATTTTTAATGATATGAAAATTATATATAAAAATCCTACTTTAAAATTGATTTTTTATGTTGCTTTTGTTTTGTAATTTTGTTTTTTTGAAGAACATTTGTTTTGTATTTTGTACCACATTCCTTGTACTTATGTCTAATAAAGCTGTCTTGCATAAATTTGTATTCTAAATCACATTATCTAAACTTCGACAATAATTAGTAATTTTAAAATAATTTTTTTTTTTAAGTAAAGTATTAAATTGTGTATACTCAATCCGTCGAAGACTTTTTCTATCTTCAATGTGATATTTATATCCTTAGTTATATGTATAATATACGGTATAACGACTCGAAGATTGAATATTACCAAGTTGAATAAACGTTATTTACCACCAAATCATATTGGACGGTTGTATTTATTTATATCATTAATTAAGACATCAGTAGAGTGACGAATTTAGGGCTTAGGTAAATGAATCTCAAATCAGAGGTTCGAATCCTACAATAACAAAAACTTAAAAAAAAAAAAAAGACATGGTCTGAATATATATATTTTTTATACATGTATCTTATACAGTGTGAGGACTCGAACATCAGATATTACCGAATTGAATGAACATTATTTACCATCAAATCGTATTAGGTGGTTGTATTTATTTATATAATTAATTAAGACATCAATAGAGTGATGAGTTTGGAGCTTGGGTAAATGACTTTCAGGTCAGCAGCTCAAATCTTACCGATAGTAAGAGCTTCAAAAAAAAAAAATTTATCTGGTCCGGATAGATATTGTCTAAAAAAAAAATTCTCATAAACTCATATAGTTAAAAAAATAATAATAATAACCTAATATTAATGCACATATCCTTTTAGTTTAGAAACATTGTGGGGTTTTGAATTCTATCCAGATTCATATAGGTAAGAGTATCTCCAATGCTATTATGTATTTGGAGAAAATAGAGTGTCACATAGGATAGATATTTAAAAAGTTAGAAAAACTCTCTCCAATGCTATTATTTAAGTTGAATATGGAGATGATGTGGACAAAAAAAAGTTAGAGAATATGAAGTTGAGTTTCTAATTCTAGAAACTCTCCTAGAAATGCTGACTAGGATTTCTAATTCTTTCCACCAATAAGATTAAAACTTTCAACTTTTTCCACCAATAAGATTAAACATCATTTAATTATAAAATAAAAGAGGAGAGAGAGTATAATAATTGTTTTATTATAATTGGATATAAAATGGATGCATATTTGACTTTAGATAATTGCATTGAAAATGTGAATATATATTTCTTTAATATTTTTTTTTTTCAAAAGTAGGCCCATAATAAATAGAAATGCTAATGTGATACTACTTAGAAACTCAAAAATGCATATTTGCATTGGAGATGCTCTAATATTTCATCTCAACAAATTTTGACGGACTTGTCACTTTTTAAAAACTTTTATGTTAACATTTCTCTAATCTAATCTAAAAAAAAAGAGAGTAAAAATGATTAACTAGCATAAGCAAAGTATATAAAAGCAAAAGCAAACACAAGCACGAACCCACCAAAACAAAAGCAGCAGCCCAAAAAAAAAAAAAGCACAAACTCACTCTCAAAGCTGTCTCTAAAAAGCACTTTTCTCAAAAGCAAAACTCAAAAAGAAAAAAACAACCTCAACCATGGAAGAGGATCAAGAAGACACGTCACCATTCTGGCAATCCAGCCGCCGCAGACGGCGGCCCTCCTCCTCCTCCTTCTTCTTCAACTCCGGTTTCCTTCTCATCCTCCTATTATCTCTAGCTCTAATCTTCATGTTCATAATAATTCCATCATTCATCTCCTTCACTTCTCAAGTCCTAAAACCAAACTCAGTCAAGAAAGGCTGGGACTCATTGAATCTTGTCCTGGTCCTCTTCGCCATCGTCTGCGGTTTCCTCAGCCGTAACAGTGGCGGCGACGCCGACAGGAAAACCCCATTTGAAGAAGATCATTACCGAGCTCTAAATAGATCACAAGACAGTTTTCAAAGACCATCTTCTTCATCAAGTACTCCATTAACCCCACAAAGATTCTGGTTCGATCAAGATTTATTATCATCAAAAGCTCACAGCAACAACAGCAGCAACAACGGAAGATTGAATCGGTTGAGGAGTTTTAGTTCGTATCCGGATCTAAGACAACATGATGTACAAGAAGAAGAAGAAGAAGCTTCATGGGGTCATCGTCAATGGCGGTTTTATGATGATACCAACTTGTATAACTATCGTTCTTCATCCTTAGATCAACCTCAGCCGCCTCCTCCTCCTCCGCATACTGTGGAGAAGAGAGGAGAAGGGAAGGAGGAAGATGTGAAGAAGAAGAGAGGTGTTGATGTTGATACTACATTATTTGTGATTGAAAAAGAAAAGAAAGTTGTATACACTCCTCCTTTTCCTTCTGCTCCTCCGCAACCGGCGGAGGAGGCAGTGGTTGAAGTGGAAACATCACCGCTTCCAGCTCCATATGAAGATTCTCCTCCGGATCCGCCGAAGACGGTGAGGAGGAGAGCGAGGAGAACATATGAAGATGTTGGGAAGAGTGAAAGGAGAAGAAAGAATGATTTGAGTGAAATTACAAGCACTAGTTCACAACCGCCGCCTCCGCCGCCGCGTCCACCACCATCTGCGCCGAGACCACCGTCAACACTACTGCCGCAAACGGAGGCGTTTGAAGAGGATGGCAAGAAGAAGAGAGGTGGTACAAGTGCAACTAAAGAGTTTTTGATTTCGTTGAAAAGGAAGAAGAAGAACAGACAGAGACAAAAGAGTGTAGAGAATCTTGATAGTTTCTTCAACTACGAATCCTCCTACACTCTACCTTGGATACCACAGCCGTCCCCGCCGCCGCCTCCTCCTCCTCCTCCTCCGCCGCCGCCGCCGCCGCCGCCTTTCTTTCAAAATCTCTTCTCTTCAAAGAAACGCAAAACCAAGAAAATCCAATCTGTTCAGTCAGCCCCACCTCCACCACCTCCGCCACCGCCACGGAAGCCGGCGCCGAATTCACAGCAGCTTTCGAGAAAAACCACGGTGAAGGATACGGCATACATTAACCAGAAGCCGCCTTTACCGGTGAGGATAAGAAGCTACAACAATGCTGCGGCGGAGGAGAACGTGAACAGCGGCGGAGAGTCACCGCTGAATGCCATCCCGACACCGCCGCCTCTGCCGCCGTTCAATATTCCGGTATGGAAGTACGAGGTGCATGGGGACTATGTGAGGTTGAAAAGCATCAATTACAGTGATGCTGAGGAGTCGGGTAGTCCGTCTTCGGATGGCGGTGGAGATACGGCGGCAACGCCATTTTGTCCGAGCCCAGATGTGAACATGAAAGCTGATGACTTCATTAAAAAGTTCAGGGATGGTTTGAAGTTGGAGAAGATGAATTCTGTCAAGGAGAAGGAGGGAAGAGTCGGAAGATCAAACCTTGGGCCTGGGTTGTAACCCGGCCCAAGTTAGAGTTCGGATTTTAATTTTTGTGGTTTTTTTTTTTTTTTTTTTTTTTTAATAATTATTTATTTTTGTGATCGAAAGGATTTATTTGTTAATCTGGGTTGATTTGACTTGAGTATAATTATACATACATTACACATAGGAGGTTTTATTGTATATTTTCTTATTTAAAGGGTGTAAAATGTATTTATTTCTATATTTTTAGAAATAATGAAGATTTATTTATTTATTTATTGAACAGAACAATTATTTGTTATTTAATTAGTGTTTTTTATTTATTTATTTGATATGATATATATATAATATATATATAATTATTATTAAACGTGAAATTCCACACGTTATTTCGTGTATTGATATTGAAATGAAATTTATAAGTATAGAAAGAATCCCCATCAAATATATATATATATTTTCTTACAACCATTTTTCGATCGTTAATAAGGTATATAAGAATTGTTAGGATCAGTACTACAAATAGTACTACACTATTTATTGTGGAAAATTGATTGTTCATTGAATATTGTGAATTGTATAAAAGTAGGGATACTCTAAATTTATGGGTCCAAGAGTTTCATAAACCGTTCTTGGTAGAAAAAAAAAATGTGACCGAAAGATCCCACGTAATTGAATTGGGTGATCATATTAATGCGTAAAGAATTGATTATCATAGTTGAGTAGTTGATATATATTAATGTGTAAAGAGTTGGTGATTACAGTTGAGTATATACTTTTCTCGCCACTATTGACATATACAGGAAGATAAATGGATCTTTAAGATAGCCGTTTAGACCCAAAACGGACAAAATATCATAACTATACGGAAATGTATGTGCATTTATTCCTTGTTAAGTAACTGGTTGATAAGGTCTGGAAGGGATTGTTCTTGCCTGATGCTTTGAATCCACCTTGCCTTGATTAATATATGTTCAATGCTTTGCTTCACATGCTTGTCAATGGCAGGATTTTCATGACTGGCAAAAAATTCTTCCACTTCTTCAGCTTTCTCATTGCTGCTTAACTGCCCAAATCAATGTCACTGAATCAGCAGAGTCTTATTGGTTCAACAGCACAATAAAATATTCAACTCAATAAGTACAATCTAGTTGAATTCATCAATAACTGGATTTTGATTAATCTACGGAAGAATCTGAGCGGCTTTGAAATTCGTTGGAAACCTCCACCGAACGAAAATAAATATAAATTAGTCTTATTTGTCTGTAAGGAAAAACCCTCCTCCACCACTTGTAAAAGGAGGTTAAGTTGCATGTGGGAGGAAGATGCGGTTTTGAATTTCTCTGGAAAAACTTTTATAACCTGAAAGGTTATTGATGGTACCCAAGGTTGCATGTGGGAGGAAGATGCCAAGGAGAAAGTGAAATATTCTTAATTGACTATAATTATTCTTCTTGATCTATCTTCATTTGCCTGTAAAGTAAGTAAAAAACTTGCTTCCCAATAGAGTAAGCAACCATAGAAGCTGATTTGTCCTGAGAAGCAGTAGTTGGAGTTGGTGTGTATGCTTTAATGTAACAAGTTGGAATCACTTAATGGTATCAAATATCTTTAAAGATAAGGTGCATTAGGAAGCATTTTTGTAGAAAGTGCTTTTGAGTGAAAAAAAGCACCTATATCAAGTCTACTAATCTAAAAAGCATTTTGTTGAAAAATACCTAAATGTGTAGAACACTTTTATATGTTTGAGCCAAATCATAAAATAGATAGAAAAGCACTTTTGACTAATTAAAAGCACTTTATAACTATATCAGAAACACCCACAAAAGTACTATGGACCAAAGCAAGCAAAATAGATTTTTGCTAAAACAATATTACAATATTGCAAGGCTACCTACCTTCAACCATTTCCATGCTGTTTCACGTCCCTCTAAGCTTAATCCTACAAGTCCGTAAATGATATCTTGATGTCGAACCTAAATGAATAATGAAACCATGAACTCGGTAACTGTAATCATAGCAAGAAAATTCAAGCTGCCATTGCATATAGCTTGTTAAGTGAAAAGAGATATCTCATCAGACACCAGGAAGTTCAGAACTTTTAGAACTATATCCTGATCGGAGACGATGCAAACAATAATTGGAAATCATAAATTCATTTTAGTTCAAATAATCATCATATATATGACTTACGTAAAATCCGTTCTCTCTCCTGCATTCCATCAACTTCTCTGTATAATTTCAGTAGGGCCTCGAAGCCATTTCTGTTTGTGATGATAGAATTTCTCATTACAGCAATGTAGGCAGCCTGCGGAGAAATTACAACTTCTGCATATCACATTGCCAACACTTGGTTAATTGTGATAACTAAATTTTTCATTTAAATTACTGCAACCAAATGAGTTCGAATAAAAGTAATTGAGCCAACTAAATTTTTCTTACTCAGCAGAACATAGGAGGAGACCGAAGAAGAATTCATTATAAAGTACGGGAGGTATCCTTACGTCGATGATTTAAAATAGACAACTTCAAAAGCTCAACCAAACGATTCTAAAAAAAAGAAACTCAAATAGATGTCGAAGATCATAATGACTTGGGATTGTAAACTTTGGTAGCCTATCTTGGCCTTTGAATTGCTCTATATATGTTCATTTTCTTCTCCATTTTCCTTTTTCTTTTTCTTTCTAGCTAAGTGAAGTATGAAACTTTATAGTTGTCAATCTCATTGACAATTGTTTATATATCCATACCGACAATCTCAGTGTAATTTCTGTCACTCGGCAACTTTTTACAGATTCATAGCTAGTTTTCAAGTGTTGACAAACCTTACCGTTATTGGTGTAAACATCATAATTCTAGCTTTATCTGATTTTTTTTTTTTTTTTCCATGACAAGTGGGATCCAAATGGCTGTTTGCTTGACTTTGATAAAGATATTATCTAAACTAAACTAAACAAAACACTTTTTTGTTTAATCATTGGTAAAAAAAATAAAATAAATAATCATAAATAGGTTAGTTTTAAAAATCTTTTGGAATTTTTGGTTGAATATAGTTTTACTTTGAAAACACGATTAAAAATGAATTCTAGTTTTAAAATTAGGTTAGAATATTTGTCTATTCTCTTTGATTTAAATTATATATAAGAACTTTCAAATGCAGAATTTTACACGGAACAATGTAGGAGGTCACACGAGCTTGACTTTTACTATCATAATTCATAATTTAATCTATATATAAGAACTTTCAATATGGAATTTTGCACCAAACAATATAAAAGAACATGTGTCCGTATGAGCTTGACTTTCACTATAATAATTTAATTTATATATAAGAACTTTCAAATGTGGAATTTTGCACCGAACAATGTAGGAGACCACATGAGCTTGACTTTCACTATCATAATTTAATTTATATATAAGAACTTTCAAATGTGGAGTTTGCTCCAAAAAAAACTTACGTGACCACATGAATTTGACCAAAAAACTTATGCGCCATCAGAGTTAAGGCACTGTCCAACATACGAATTATTGATGAAAAGCTTATGACTGTTTATTTAGAGGAATCTCCGGTCATGTCAACTTATTTGGTGGCTGTTTTTGTTGGTTTATTTGATCATATTGAAGATACAACTGATGATGGTATGTCTATAAGCAAACCACAATGTTTAAGGGTAGTATTCTCACATCACATGATTATTGAAAAAAAAAACTCACAAAGAGTAAAGGGTGCAAGGAAAATGACATCAAAACAAGGTAACTTATGAATAAGTAAAGTCAATCATACGAGACTCTCAAAGTCCTTTAAAACCCTATAAATAAATGTTTTAAAGGAGCTTTTGAGATTGCACATTGTAATATTGAATCCATAATATATACAACAAAATTATTTATTAGGGTTCAAAAGCCATATACATGCGATAATAAACATATTCAAAGTTAATCAAACTCTTGATGGACAAGGGCTAAAGAGGCTCGCTCCATAAGTTGACTGAACCATTTGGATGAACAAGGGAAGTTGCAGCATCACAAATATTGCAATCGGAAAAGAAGCCACTAAAGTAATTGGCACATAAACCCAATGCCATCTCTCTCTATATACAATAGTTAGAGCTGCTCCGAAAGCTATTATCATAGCGGCTATTGCAACGAAGAGAGAGCCAAGACCTATTATCAACTTTTTTGGTAGTGATTTTAGGAAGTCCTCTATCGCATATTGTGCAGTTAGGATAGCTAAGAACATTAATAGGGAAGTCAGAGAAGAAAACAGACCTAATGCATCTGAAATAGCAAATACAGTAAATGCGTCCGTCCGTAAAAAAATTGGAATCCCTTTATCATTAACGTTGCCTCCTGGTACCGTAAAAGCAGCAGCAAATAGTACTGTGGCAATAAGTGTGGAAACAAACATGCAAGAATTGGCCGTATCTTTCATCCATTTCTCTCCTTGCTCAGCCAACTTCTTGTGCTCTTTTCTAAATACATCTTTTGCTGTTTCATTGTTCCTATTTTTCCATTCCCTTTGATAAGGGTATATAATATTCTCCACCTCCTACAAAACATAAGATAAAATTATATATATTTGATATGCTAAACATGAATAGTTTTAAATTAATTGGATATAATCGATACCTTAAACCACTGTAATTCTCTTTGCATTTGTAAAGCTGCGCCTGAAACAGAAAACAATTTAAAAGCAGGGGCCAACTCCCCTGCCAAGTGTAAACTGTTCCTTAATGATTCTGTATTTCTCGTACTCGAAGGCAAATTCTTAGTAGCTATCGGAGAGATCTCTTTTAGTATATTGACTATCTTTTCTTGTCGATATTCAATAGCAATTTGAAAAATGTTTCGGTCAGGTAGTATAGAGGAGGAGCAAATCATCTCTGGAAAATGTTGTAAAAGGGTCCATACAATCTCTTCAATCCCATTTGCAACGGCATTACCCATGAAGTCTATTGAATCGGGAGGAAAATACTCCATTCGTCGTAAGCTCAAGCTAAAAAGTTGTGTACAAACATGATTTACTAGTTCAACAGCACATTCATGTTTCAACTTCTTATTTCGAACCACTTTTATAAAAGTTACTGCAATCGAAAATCAGATGAAATATTTAAATAGGTAGAGGAAGATTTATTTGATAAATTTTATTCACCACACCTACAATTTACCAAGATATATACTGGTTGTCCGCTTTGGACAAACACAGTACCTCACGGGCCTAAAACACTTTTACTTTCTAAATCTAGTGTACAAATGATGTGACATCACCATTAATTTAAATCATACAAATCTAATTTAATTTAAATGAATAGATTATAATGATGTCACATCAATTAGGCACAAGATTTAGATATCAAATTTAGGTAAAGTAGCATTATTGTTAAAATATATATATATATATATATATATATATATATACAAAAACAACTCACATGCAAGGGAAACTTGTTTGGTTAGGCTTTTGAGAAACTTATATCTATAAAAGATCTACTTACAGTAGATCTATTAGAAATAGAGCTTTTGGAAAAAGAAAAAAAAAAATTATAGTTGTTTGGTTGGTCGATTTTTTTTTTTAAAAAAAAAATTGTCTATCTGTAGAATCTCCACCCTCCCCTCCCCATAAGTTTTTGCCTAGTAGAGGTTTAAACTCAAATAGAGGTGTGTAGAGCTTTTGAGGCAGTAGAAAACCCAACTAAACAAGCACTAGAAAAAAACTTGTGTGTACAGTCTCCCCGCGTGATTACATTATGTCATGTAATATAATTTATCTGGGGAAAATAACAAAGTTTAAAAGTTGTATGACTTCGCGCAATGTAATTGGACGGTCTCACCATTTACCTAGTCCCACATAAGATTTTCTCTTAAACTAATCAAGGTCTCCTCTCACTATAATTGTGTGATTTTATGGCTCACTAATCCGACAAAGTCCCCACGAAGGTCAGTCCAAGTTCCCAATACCATATATATATAATACATATAATGTATTCATACAGAGTTGCTTACTCGGTTGTGCAATAGCTTTCCAGAGTAATCTCTTGAACTTCTGATGCACTGCACAAAAGACGAAAGACGAAAGACATGCTTTTTAATTGATCAGGTTAATTAATGTGGTTGGACAAGATCGATCGAACAACTATTATATATGGAAGATTTTCGTTCATAAGATCAGTTTCAAAATTTAATTTACACGATATATATACATCATAAATCTTCCAAACAAACCACGAGCTGTGGTGTGGTTGGCCACCACACCTCCAGTGAGGCGAATGGTTTGGACACTGTCCGAGTTCGAACCCCACTGGAAACACCTCGTGGTCAGGTTTTATTGATCTCCTGATCGAAACGGGGATTAGTCTCAACGAATTTGAAAAGTAACATTAAAATAAATAAAAAAATTAGCAAACCTTGAGTCGCTAAACTTCTTTGTTGTAATACTGGACAGCATTCCGTGCTTTCTTCCATATTTACCGTTAATAAATGCATCGGTGAGTTTTTGATTTCGACATGAACAACTTGAACCAACAAAAAGAAATCATGAAAAAGTTTTCTAATAAAAAAACAAAAGACACGTACATATTTGATATATTGGCACTATTTAAAGTAATTCAAGGAAAGTATACTCAGTTACTCACATTTATAGATCCATCTTTCCACGAGTCCAAGATCACTCCCACTAAAAAAGTATGTAGGCTTGGTTGACAACCAGTGAAGCAAAGAAACATCCTTATCAAGAGCCAAGTTAGGATATCTTTGAATGAAATATAAAGCTATATCTGTTAAAGTTGGAACAAAAAAAAATTAATTAATTATTGACAAGTGTTAGTAATCAACTGATTCAAAAGTAAAAGCCGATAAGAAAAGGTCTAATTGTAGTATATTAAGCATCTCTAACGGTCTCATTTGAACCGGACGGAGGAAGCATACGAAGCGCACATATCCCTTAGCTTAATTAAAGGAGAAAGGGAGTAGTTGCATTTTCGCAGCTCCAACATATCCCTAAATGACTCCCTTAATTGTGTTCTGATGGAGTTCAATACCTTAATTAAGAGGTGTTTTCAGACCCCTTTAAAGTGGGTTCTAACTATTTAAGATAATTCTATATATTTAAAACTCATAATTGATAAACAATATATAATATTTAAACACAACATCTAACATTGAAATAATAATAAAAAATTATTAAAGGTATTATTTAAGAGAGTATTATGGGAGCACATACTGACTTAATGGTCTCTTGCAATAACGTATACCCTTAAATAAGAGAGTCTCTAAGGGAGACTGTTAGTAAGAGCATTTCCAACAGTCTCCCTTGAAGACGTCCCTTAGCTTAATTAAGGGAGTAGATGTATTTTTACAGCTCTAATGGGTCCCCAAGAGCATCTCAAATAGACTCCCTTAATGACATCCATTAGCTTAATTAAGGGAGTATGTGTATTTTTACAACTCCAATAGCTCCTTAAATGGCTCCTTAAATGACTCCCTTAATTGTGTTTTGGTGGAGTTCACTCCATTAATTAAGGGGTGTTTTCAATCCCCTTAAAATGGGCTCCACCTATTTAAAATTATTTTAAAGTGGGCTCTACCTATTATAATTGACAAACAATATATAATATTTATTAAACACAATATCTAACATTTAAATAATAATAAAAAATTATTGAAAGGGTCATTTAAGGGAGTATTGTTGGAGCACATACTCCCTTAATGGTTCTTTGCAATAACATATATTCTTAAATAAGGGAGTCTCCAGGGAGATTGTTGAAGATGTTCAAATGGCCCCCTTAATTGTGTTATGTTGTAGTTCACTCCCTTAATTAAGGGGTGTTTTCAGACCCCCTTAAAGTGGGCTCCACCTATCATAATTGACAAATAATATCTAATATTTATTTAACATAATATCTAACATTTAAATAATAAGAAAAATTATTAAAGAGACCAATTAAAGGAGTATTGTTGGAACACATAATCTTTTAATGGTCCCTTACAATAACATACACCTTTAAATAAGAAAGTCTCAAAAGGGGACCGTTAGAGATGTTCTAAGCGCTTCTAACATACCCCCTTACCTGTAAGACCAAATGGATTGGCACGTAGCTCAAGTTCAAACACGTGATACCATGAACAGACGGAAAATGACCCAACAATAATATATTTTAACCCTTTCTAACAAAAAGAACATATAAATAATAAGAGTAATACTATATCTGTTGGAAGATGTATTGGATTTTATATATTGTTACTTCTTAGTTCTTACCAAGAGAACCCGATTCAGTTAGAGCACGAATGATCTTAGGTAACGAAGGAGAGTCAACTCTGGTTATCAAAGTAAGGTACCACATCAGCTCGTTATTTTCACTATAGATAGAATAGAAAAGTGGCAGTTGTCCCAAATTGTTGTCCATTTGTAGTAAATGAGCGTTCTTTTGAACCAATGCCTTAGCAGTCTCTAAGCTTCCACCTGCTGCAACGTAATGAAGGACCGTGTTTTCATTTTTATCTTGCACTGCAATTGATTCTGGAGATAGGAGTTCCAAAAGCTTTAGGACGAATCCCCATCGGCAACAATATGCTGCAACTTGCAGTACCGTCAAACCTCCTGCTGTTATCCTAGCGTTCAATGCATTCGGATCCCGCTCTATGAAACTCTTTGCGTTTTTCCAATCGCCTCTTTGTGCAGCAAGGAACAATTGTCGGTAGCGTTTGTGATCCCCGCTTGTCCCTTTGCAATCAACAATATATATAATTTGCTCATGCATGCATGCACACCACTTATATATTAAGTAAAAATGGCTACTTACAGAGTTCTTCTTGATCTGCATTTTGGGCTTCAAACAACGGCGATTGATGAGCACTATCTCCTTTATTACTAGCAAGTCCGATGGTTGATTCCTCTGAGTCAGAAACACTGCTTGACATGTTCTTGTCGTGGTTTGATGATTGATCGTGAAGTTGTCAAATTATGGAAATTGAGGTGGGTGAGAATCTTAAATAGAGGTTAGAAGTTCCGTACACCAGTTGTGTTTATTCTTTCTGATAAAACCGTGTTTAATGGAAAATAGAGGTTAGGTGGAACACACTACTCCACTAGTAACGTGAGTAGTGTGTTTATATTTTCCAATAAAACCGTGTTTATATTTTTCAATAAAGACGTTTGTTTTTCTAAAAACCGTGTTTATTTTTTCCAATAAACACGGATAAAATGTACACAGAATTCAACGAGTCTCATTAGTGTGTTTGGAAAAAATCTTCTATGGATCCATCCCATCCAAACCATCGGAATAATGCCACGTGGTATACTCACTTAAACAAGATTTTGTCCTTTTCTTTTCCTCATATTTTCCCCTCTCCTTTCCCTGTACAGGTCTGTTCCTCTTCCACACAAAAAAACAGGTTTATCTCCTCCATCCCTCAATAATTTCTCTATTGAAGATTAAAGTGATTTTATGATGAGTTTTGATGTTTATTAGTTATTTATATAATTTTACTAACCTTTATTTGAGTTATGAGAAGTAAAGAATTTCATAGAGCTGAAAAATTTCCGATATATCCTCGATATTTTTCATATCTTTTAGGAGTGCCGATATAAAAAAACATCCTTAAATATATTAAAATTCTCTCGATATTTGTGGATATTTCCGATTTTGGACCCCGACATATAGATAGACACCAAACTGTTATCTGACTAACTAATGTATATGAAGTTCTCAGTCTCACCTTCTATTGTCAATTACTGAATTCCTTTTATCTACTACAGCTGATAAGTTAACCAATAGCAACTTCAAGTATTATTGGTTGTGCGAACTTTTACATGCTTTTTTTTCACCCGAAAGAATTATCCGAAACAGACAATATCATAATATACGAAAACGTACATTTAACATGGAAATTGTATTATGAAGAATTATTAATTATTCCTTGTGAAGTAATTGGTTGACAAGGTCTGGAAGGGATTGTTCTTGCTTGATGCTTTGAATCCACCTTGCCTTGATTCGGATTCTTTCGATGCTTTGCTTCAGAATCTTGTCGACTGCAGGATTCACATGACTGCCAAAAAAAGCTTCCACTTCTTCAGCTTTCTCATTGCTGCTTAACTGCCCAAATGAATGTCATTGAATAAGCTAACTCATAATGTCAAATCTAGTTGAATTCATCAATACAGTCTTGCTCGATTAAATTACTTACCGGTGTGACAATTTCCCTTACGAAAGAATGGAGTAGCATCCCTGAACCGTATTTTTTTAAGATTCGGTCCCAATTCTCCTGCATTCAATTACCACCAAATATATAGATATTTCTGAGAGGTAGCGAATATATGATATTGACAAAGGAGCAGCTACATACCCTCAACCATCTCCATGCTGCTTCACGGCTCTCTAAGCTTAATCCTACAAGTCCGTAAATGATATCTTGATCTCGAACCTAAATGAATGTTGAGATCATGCACTCAGTAACCGTAATCATAGCAAGAAAATTCAAGCCGTCACTTGATATAGATTGGTTAATAAAGAGAGGTACCTCGTCAGACACCAAAAAGTTCAGAACCTCTAGAACTATATCCGGATCAGGAGAGGATGCAAGGGATTCTGTATCATGTCAAAACATATAACTAATAAATGGAATCATAAATTCATTCTAGTTAAAATAATAGTATATAAATCTTACGCAAAATCCGTTCTTTCTCTTGCATTGCATCAACTTCTCTATAGAACTTCAGCATAGACTCGAAGCCATTTCTGTTTGTGGTGCTAGAATTTCTCATTACAGAAATGTAGGCAGCCTGCGAAGAAATTACAGCTTTTACATATCCATATCTAAAAGTGTTCAAAGGTACAAGGAAACGGTATGGACACTTTTAGACTTAAAAGTTACCTTTCTCATATCAGCAGAAAGAATTGGAGTGTTTTTATCATTCAACAAAACCTGAAAGCGCTGCATAGCTTCTCTGCGAGTTTTGTCGTGGCCAAAAGTAGCCAAAGCTGTGAACACTTCTCCCCTTAACATTACATCTAAATGACTCTCTTCAGGTATTGATTCCCAACCTAGTTTTCTGTACAAAATGAGAAGCAAATTACAAGAATAGACGTTATTATGTACCAACCATGTATCAATGCTACTTAGAATAAAAGAAAATACTTCGATACGATGGATGCAACCAATTGAGTTGGAATAAAAGCCATCACTGGTTAATTTTGTAAGCTAAATTTTTCTTACTCAGCGGAACATTGGAGGAGAGTGATGAATAATTCTTTCAATACATTCACTGAATCCGGGATGGCATCTGTTGAGATGTTAACAACATCATAACAAACCTGTTGTCACATAAGTTGCTTAAAAGTCAGTATGATGTAAGTATCAGTTCTAATTTATGTCATTGTCTAGATACAGAAGGCATCTTTACGTCGATGAGTTTCAATAACACCATATTATCCTTCTCATTTCTGTATGCATTCATCAACAAAAGCAAAGATGATAACGGTTGTTTGCAAGCCTCGCAAAGAGCAAACATGTCATCCAAAATGCCTGAAGATGAGATTATAGAAGTTATTTTCCGAGTGATTGTGATGAAATAGTACTGTTAAGTTATAACACATACCAAATTTATCTGTTGCCAACAAGCAATTGTTTTCTACGGCTTTCCTTAGTTGAGCAGCAAGTCTATCTTCATACATCACTCTATAAAACCCACTCTGCTCAACATTAACTTTTATCCATAATTTTTCATCTGAAGAGGGAAAATATTCTGATATATCCACAGTTCCAAATTTTGATTCCAGAAGGAAATTCTTGCATTTTATGTATGAACCAAGGGCCAAAGATATAGGAACACTCCACTCTCCATCACCATGCAAACCGGATGACAAAAATTGTGACTGAAAATCCCAAATCAGAATCAGATTCCTAACTTAAGAGAAAAGTTTAGGGTGAAATATGAAATTTGTGAGCTACTCCTAATAAGAAATGCATTTTTCTTGTTATTTAATACTATCACCTGCTCAAATTCCAGAATATGATCTTTGGATTTCACATAGATAACTGGATATCCTTTCTGCTTTGTCCAACAGTCCATCAGTGAGTTTATATTAACACCAGATTCCTCTGAAATAACTCTCCATAAATCTTCGGTCTTCGCATTCTTCCAAGAATATTTCTTGATGTATGAACTTAATGATTTCTGGTTTGAAGAAAAAGTGGGTTAAATCTACAAAAAGGTTTGATAGTATAATTCAAATTCTCAGAGGACATGCTAATGAAATATGGAAAACAGAATCCGGTTATCTGTAGATCCTAACCTCTCTCGGTAAATCAGAATGTAAACTTTCTCACCTGAAATATGTCATCCCCAAGATAGCCCTGCAACATTCTGATAATAGCTGATCCTTTTCTGTAGCCGATATCATCGAAAACTTGTTCAACTCCATGAACATGATGTACCTCCACCTAAAAACACCACCATCCAGTTGATTGCAAGGAACAGTAGTGCATGAAATATATAATTGCCTATGAGTTTTTTCTGCACAAGAACTTAAATCTTTACCGAGGCTTTTATTATTGAAGTGTAATTGATACTATTGCCTCATGTCTTGAATTTAATTCAATCACAAACTCCATTTGATGACTCAAAATTGTTCAAAATGCAAAAGCGATGTGTGTATAACGACAAAGTTTAGCACAGGTTCTAGCTGTATCTTACCTCAACTGGATGTGATTGTTCTAGTGCATCCAGACTTAGACCACAAGTAGTTTCTCTAAGAAAATTAGTCCATATATTCCACTCTGGAAACAAGTTGTTGGTGGCCATATAACTAACCTGAAATGTAAAAACAAGTTCAATTATATAGTTTTTCTCGAATCGAATGCCATTTAGGTAATTACACTGAGTTGAGGAATTCAAAATTACCCATGTTGCAAAACCCTCATTAAGCCACAAATGAGTCCACCATTCCATTGTTACCAGATTTCCAAACCAATGATGGGCCACTTCATGTGCTACAACAATTGACATCTAACAGAAAAGAATGAGAATACATATAAGTTCAAACTTTTTTAAGGAGAGTTACAGAATTGCGAGAGAGTAAATAGCAGTTACTCTCTGCTTTCTCCTAGCTGTAGATTTCGAATCACTGTAAAGCATGTCATTGTCACGGTACACAATCAAACCAAAATTCTCCATAGCTCCAGTGGCAAATTCCGGAACAGCAACCATATCCAGCTTAGGAAGTGGGTAAGGAGTTGAGAAGTACCTAACAAATTCCGTGGTCAGTGTTAATATATCAGTTTAATGGCATTGGAATTAGAATTACGATATGTTTAAGTGGAATGTATGTACTCACTTAGTAAATATATCAAGTGATTTAATGGTAAGTTCTAATGCAAACTTCCCTTCATCACTCCTACCAACAGGGCAATATGCTCTAACCTTGACACCTGCACGACGAGTTCAAAGATTTTGATAACAGGAAAGTGATTTATATTGAACAACAACACGGGCTTGTTGCTTATAGACATACCATCAGCTGTTGTATCTTCAATATGATCAAACAAACCAACAACAACAGCCACCAAATAAGTTGACATGACTGGAGTTTCCTCAAAATAAACAGTCTTAACATGCCCATCGAGCTTTTCATCAATAATTGGCATATTGGACAGTGTCGTTAACTCTGATGGCGCATCCAAGGTTATCTTAAAGGTTGCCTGTTAAGAATGATTCAGTAATTCCACAGTGATAAAGCTGACTTCTCAGTTTTTAGGAAATATTGAACATTCTAAAAGAGTACAATATACATGCAGTAAACTATGAAAACATACGAGCTACTTCACAAGCACAAAAGCATAAATGTATATATAGGTGTTCGTGTGTGAATCACTGAATCCAGCAAGATAATTTTCCATTTTATTACCCAGAAATCAGCAGGGTCAACAGTTAGAAAAGTTGTTACAATATCTAGTTTTGCAGCAGATTTCTCATTTTGCAAAAACATCTAGCACTATCATAAATCCATATCTAAGAGCAAAGATATTCTATAATGGCTACCTTAAGAGAAGGTTCATCCCAGCACGGGAAACACAGCCTTGCAGCTGCAGCTTCAAATTGTGTAACCGCCATATTCTTCTTTACTTCTTTATCCACATATGTACTGTTAAAGTTTGAATATCAGATCAAGAAACAAATACATATATTTTGAATTGCTTAATACCCTTTGTTCGGTTGCAAAGAAAAATGAGTGGGGATATGAAACAAAATTTTAAATCTTAACTCAGTCCTTTAGTTCTTCATTCATTCATTAATCCTCATATTTCTCAGCAGCCAAACAGAAGCTCTTCTGTTTAATTTTGGTACTATACAAAACAATTTTAAGATTCAAAATTTTCCCCATAATTTCTCGGCAGCCAAACAGTACATACCAAGCTTGGAAAATTAAAGGAGAGAGAAAAAAAAAACATCACCATCTATATAACCCCTTCAAGTGCTCATTAAGTTTCCCAGAAAACTCAATCCCCAACAACCCTTCTCCAACACAGAGAGTTTCATCAAAAACCAACACAACCACTTCATCATCATCATCCACAACAACATCAGAGGGACAATATTGCTGCAAAAATGAAACCAAAACAAAAAAAAATAAAAAAATCACAACAAACCATAAAAGGAAAATATGGGTAATCATTATTATCAACCAAAGTATATACTTACTTGGTTTCCAGAGGTGGTGAACAAGGCTTGATGAACATGAAGTTGATTGGCATTCAAGACAAGGAAATTGGTCTTCTCAGTGATGCTGAGGTTGATTTTCACAGTTCCATAAAAATTACAAGCTGCAGAGAGGTCAAGTTTAAGGTGGAGATCATAGTGACTTGGGATTGCAAACTTTGGTAGCCTTGCTAGGCCTTTGAATTGCTCTATGTTCATTTTCTTTTTCTTTTTTTTTTGTCCCTCAAGCTAGCTCAGTGAAGTATGAAACTTCATACTAGTTCATAGCTAGTTTTCAAGTGTTGACAAACCACACCGTTTTTGATGTAGGCTTCATAATTTTGGCTTTATCTGATTTTTTTATTTTCATAATAATTAGGATCCAAGTGGCTGCCTGCTTGACTTTGATAAATATATTATCTAAACTAAACTAAACACTTTTTGTTCAATCATTGGCTAGAACCAAACCAATTAAAGACAGGAATTTTTTTTTAACCAAATAAAATTCATGAAATTCCTTTTTAACCAAGCTGTGGAAAAAATTCGTTTTTAACCAACATGGAATGTAAACAGACCAAATTGTCCTTAAGTGAGTGTTTAACCCTAATCAGATTTTCCTCTTCTTCCAAATTTTGAGAGAGAGAGAGGAGAGGCAAACGGAAAGGAATTATACTTTATTGTTATCTGATTTTTTTTCATGATGGTGAGATCCTAGTGGCTGGTTGACTTAGATCAAGACAGAAACTAAAGACTTCTTCCTCAATCATTGGCCGAATCCCTTGATGGTGGGATCCTAGTGGCTGGTTGACTTAGATCAAGACAGAAACTAAAGACTTCTTCCTCAATCATTGGCTGAATCCAAAAGAATATGTTACCACAACAATATCAACCAAATGAATTACTTAAAAACATACTTTAAAAATGACAGTGAAAAACAATCCATCGAACTGAATTATTATTCTATTAGCACTTATACTTCAAGTATACTACAAATTTAAGAACCAGAGGATAGTGACATGATTCATACCCACAATCTCATTGACAATTGTTTATAAATTCGTACTAACAATCTCATTGTAATTTCTGTCACTCAGCAATTGTTTACAGATTCTTTTGCCTGCCTGAACTGATAATGCATAATAAGTATACTTTCATTTGCTGAATAAAAAATGTATCTAAGGGAAACCAGCAGCCCTCTGGGGTGTTTTCCCAATTACACAGCTTCAAATTCTGTGTTTAAACTTTAAATTTTACATGTTGATTCCAATTTTCATGCCATTGAACCACAATGTTATCTGCAAGTCTCATAGACACATCTTCACTACGAAATCTAACTGAAGCTAAGCTGCTAGATTGAAGCATATCTTCTAAACAGAAAGGTGTGGTCATATATAACCAAAACAGACAATATCACAAAATACGGAAATTGTAGTATGAACTTTTATCCCTTGTGAAGTAATTGCATAACAGAGTCTGGAAGGGATTGTTCTTGCCTGATCCTTGATTCGGATTCTTCATTCTTGTCAACTGCACATGACTGGCAGAAAATGCTTCCACTTCTTCTTCAGCTTTCTCAATGCTGCATAACTCTGCATAGATCTTCTGTCTTGGCGTTCCTCCAAGAATATTTCTTGATGTATGAACTCAATGATTTCTCGTTTGAAAAAGAAAAGAGAGTTAAATCAAATTTTCATGATATAGTTAAGATTCTTAGAGAACATGCCTAAGAAATATGGAAAACAACAGAATCATCATATAGATATCTACCTATCATGAAAATAAGAAATCTGATCCGATAAGCTATAGAAAACAACCTCTCCGAAATCAAAATGTAAACTTTCTCACCTGTAATATTTCATCCCCAAGAGGCCAAGATAGTCCTCTGCAACATTCTGAATTTCTGATAACAGTTGATCCTTTTCTGTAGCTGATAGCATCAAAACCTTGTCCAACATCGATACGTCATGACTCATGAGCATGATGTACCTCCACCTAAAAACACCACCATCCAATTTCTAAAGGATGAATTCAAAGTCACGGAACACTACTAATGCTTGAAATATATAAATGAACAGTTTTCAATTTGCAGCTATATTATCATAATTAGAAACTATTTGAAACCATTTTTAAATGCATCTCATCTAAAAGACTCTTGAACCAAATAATGGTAAGACAGAAGTATATACTAGCTGGATCATGCAACAACTCTAGCTCAAAATTTGGAGTAAACATCCCACTAAACTCATCAATTACATATAAATGCAGCTGCTTTATCGAAGATTACATTTTTGTTTTGTAGAATAAGGAACAGAAAACTCATATAAATTAAAAAGATAACAAACATTACAGTAGAAAAGTAAGAGAAAGTTGAAAAAGCTGTCGAATTTCATAAACAGAAACAGAAAAATTACACATTGAATAAGAGAAAGAACAGACAAACAAAGATACCCATCAAAATGTATTGATAAAAATACCTCCAAAACGGGGAAAATGGAATCGTGAGAGAAGAAGTGTCGAAAATCTATGTCCAACTAATGCATGTCTTTGAAGAACTTCAACGATAAAAACCCAATCAAGTAGAAATCAAAGTGAAAACCCCGACATTTTTAGACTATGTTTGATAGGAGAGGAGGAAAGTACGAGGGACGGATGAATTAGGGGGGAGAGAGTAGGAGAGACGGAGAGAATGTTGTTTGGTATTGAAAAGAGGGTTGGATGGATGGATTGGTATATAATTTATAAAATTACTATATTACCCTTTAAAAAATTGGAGGTTAGTATAAAAATAGAGGGTATTTTTGTATTTACTCCCTCTCCCTTTCCCTCCATTGTGATCCACCCATCATTGGAGGATTCAATATGGTGGGCCCAGAGGGAGAAGCTCTCCCTCCTCTCCCCCTCTCCCTCCACTTCTCCCTCTAACCAAACAAGAGATTTGCTCTCCCTCCCTTGTCCTCTCCCTCTAACCCTCTCCCTCCCTCCATCTTTCCCTTATACCAAACACAACCTTAGTCTGCAGACGACCTCTCATTTCAAAAAAAAAAAAAAAAGATCAATGATGACGTGTTAGGGCACATCATCGAAGAAAGCTGATGTGTCTGGGAACATTTACGGCCACGTCATCTGAAATTATGATGTCACCGCACACATCGTTGACTGTAATAACGTGTCTGAGCACGTCATCGAAAAGCGTTGATGTGTTTAAAAAGTCAACGACCATGTCATTAGTAATAATGACGTGCCTGACCACATTATTGAAGAGTTATGACGTGCCCAAGCACGTCACTAGACATATCATTAACGTGACTGGGCACGTCATTTAAATGTGTTGATGTGTTAAGAACATACCATGTCATTGGAAATAATGACGTGTTCGGACACACCACAGGTACATCATTAAAGCTAATGATGTGACAAGGCATGTCATTAAAAGGCAATGACGTGTATGATCACGTCATCTGGCACACCATCAAATGCTGCTGACGTGCTCAGACATGTCATCTGATGCTGATGATGTGTCTTGAAACGTCACCTGTCAGAACCGACGTGTCTGGTCTGTCATGATTTATGAAATCGCCACAGCACCGAGGCAACTCTTCGATGGATCGATCGCGATCCGTGTTAGGAGTTTCGACAAGCGACAAGTCGACTCGACTCGACCTCGCTCGATCAACAAGCCAAGGAGTGCTCTAATAATTAACTTTTGAGTGGCGATATTTATACCCCTCAAAAACCGTATGTACATCCTAAAATTATATATTTTTAAATTTTCAATATTACCCTTAAATTAACTATCTTCTTTTAAGGGGAGAAGACCCCAACTTTATTTAGATCGCAATCCATAAGAATGAGACTTTGAACAAAACAATGTAAACATCTACCTAAATCTTGTTTACTTTTTCAAAATTTTACTATTTAAATTAAATTAAATTAAATTAAAAGACAAAAAATAACAAACTAAAACACAGACAGTTCTCCTAAGTTCTAAAAGATGGACTATCATTTGGATTTGGAAACTATGGTAGTTTGACTCATGCACATTTCTGGTAGAGGGAGCTTGGAGCAAAACTGTTTTGCGGTACCTATTTCTAATGGAAAATGTGAAAAACTAGATTGAAGAAGGATATTTTGGAAGAGGTAACAAATTATCTACAAGAATTTTATAATGCACAGGAAACTATTAATGTCAAACAAAGATTTTAAAGAGAGGTTGCAGATTAAGTTGGAACCCCCTCCAATGTCCTAATGGGGATTTAAAGCTTAACAGTTATCCATGCAGCTGTTAAAAGGAATTTCTCTCATATTGGTGCGGTTGTTCCTCTATAGATTATCATATTTTACTTAATGAAAAGTTAGTTTTATTCTTAATGAAGCTTATGTTTATTTCAATATATATATTTAAAAATTAAAATGAAGGATATATTTAGTAATGTGTGGGGTGTGTGTACAAGATATAATTATTTATAAATAAAAAAAATAGATTATACGTACAAAAAAGGGTACACATACGATTTTCCAAGGACGTAAATATCGTATATCTTAACTTTTTTTTATAAGAAATATTACGATAATTCATGATTTCGATAAGAGTGACACGACTCGAACCCACCACTAAGAGCCCTGAGGCCAACTCCAACCATTCTTCATTTCTTCAATTTGAAGAAAATATTCACTCCAATCAATCTTCAATTTGAAGATCACAAATTGAAGACTCAAAATTGGTTCTCCATTTCATTATTTACTTAAAATATTATTATTTTCTTTTTCCATCTCCTTTTTCATTTTTTTTAATTAAACTCAATTAATTATATATAATTTTTGATTTATAAATGTAATTAGTATAAAAATTATACCATTAGAAATATTTTGTTGAGATCTTTCAACCGAGTATAATATTGACTATATTTTAATTATTGTCTAATAAGATAATGTAGATAAAATAATTTTATTAAAGAAAGTTTGAAATATTATTTATAAAGTAAAATAATAATATTTTATTATTTAGATATTGTAAAATAAAGAATGGTTGGAGTAGTAAAATTACGAAGATGGAATATTCCACTTTCAGCTTTCAAATTGAAGAAAAAACTGAAGGATGGTTGGAGATGGCCTGATAAATAGTTTATTTAACAAAATTTCTCAATTGTCTTCTTCACCCGAGATGGAGCATTGAACATTTTTACGTTAAATATCGATAATATTTTCGATATTTGGACCCGATATATCGGCAAAGACACCAAACTTTTATCCTAACTAAACTATATGCAGCTCTCAATCTCACACCTTCTCTTGTTGATTGCTAAATTCATTTTATCTAATGCAGTTGATAAGTTTATAACAAATAGCACCTTCAAGTATTATTGGTTGTGTAAACTTTTACGTGCTTTTATTTGCACCGGAAAGAATTATCCGAAACGGATAATATCATAATATACAGAAAATGTGCATTTAACATGGAAATTATAGTATGAAGTATATTATGTATCTAGAATTCCTTGTGAAGTAGTAATTGGTTGACAAGACAAGGCCTGGAAGTGATTGTTCTTGCCTTGATGGAGACTGGAGAGACGAAGAAGAAGAAGAAGAAGCCGTCATTTTTAGAGAGAGAGTGAAGTTGTGAAGTAAGTGATGCGTTTGTTTGTTTGGGATATTTAGGGTGAAGAAGATGATGTGTGGATCGGGTTTAGTGTGTGAGATTTTTTTGTTGTTTTTGTAATAATGAGATTAGGTGGAAAGAGGGTTAATTAGCGGGTTTCAAATCCTAACTATTTTTTATGCATGTATTTTTGGTTTCATTTCAAGTTCAATGTTAAGATTGAAAAAATTGTTTCATATCCCCACTCATTTTTCTTTGCAACCAAACAAAGGGTATTAAACATTAATTAAAATCCTATGTATAGAGGAAAAATTAAAGAATGAATGTTGTGTATGTACCGTTAGAGTACTTAATACTATTATTGAGTTGTTTCCTAATAACTTATTAATTAAGGTTTTGGGTTTGATTGTAATTAATTAGTGAGATACAGATTTGAGATATTGGTTTATTGTTTTATTGATAGTGTCCACAGCTGAGTTCTCTTAACTGTTGGAACTTCTGAAAGCCCATGACCATAAGAAACGGGAACTAGACACGCGATCAATGACAGTGAAAGCCTAACAACTAACTAGTTAATGGAATAATGTATTTTTTTTGGAGAAATTGTATTCTAATTTCCAAAACCTAATGCCCAGGTAAAGCAATTTGATCCCTAATCCAGTGAAAATCAGACCTAACTAAAATGTTGTTACATGATTCAAATGCTCAATTATTACATAGTAATCTCAAAATTCAAATCCCAAAAACAAAAACCTTACCTTGGCGGTTCCATCAATTACCATAACTTCCCTTTCTCTATCTATTTTTCTCCAATTAAAACACCAACACAGTTCTATTTCAATTTCTCTTTTGGTCTAATCAATTTTTTTTCTCTCCTATGGTAAGCAAAGTAGTACCTGTTGGATGTGGGGATATTTTGAATTGTGTTTTGCTAATGATGTCTTCTTCAATTACATAGTTGTGTTATCAATTATGAATATAAAATCCTCAAACAAGAATATGCATGCATATACAGTTCAAAAGCCTTAAACAACTAATCAAAATCAACTCAAATTCAAAGATAGTTTAGTCAAGATAGAGTTTTTCTCTGGTTACAAAATTAATGCAAATAAAATCCTTAAACATATACAAGTCTCAAACAAGAAAATTTAGGAACTTAGGTCAAGAGTCTGATATGGAGGTTGAGACAGTCGGACATAAGTTGTTTGATTGAAGTAATAAGAGAAAGAATAAACTAGGAACTTTTTTAGAAGCTCCATTAATAGAGGTCATCAAGTCATTCGAGATGTTTCCGTCCTGGAGAGAAATTGCCTTGACTTATCGAGTTTTGTATATATTCTCTAGCTAGCCTGGCTAAGTTGCTTGCTTGGAAACTAGAATCTGACTTCTCTAGTTGTTGTGATGCATGGAATCTGATGGATTGGACATGGTTGAGTACTCTATAAGCTCATAACCTTTATCCCCAAAATTATAAGATGTTTGCCTCGACACATCGAAAAATGCTCTTCTCAACTGTTCTCAATGATGACTCTGAGGCAGAAACCCATGAATTTCACTAACAATCCTTCTTATAGTCAGGCCAGTGTAAGTAGTTGGAGGTTTGGAGCTTGATGCTCAGTGGTAGGGGCTGCAGACAACGGCTCCATAGTGGGTGCAATTGGAGCTGGCTATTTAGTTATAGGGCCAGCAGGAGCCGCAGCTGAAGCCTGTTGATACCATAAGGATTTATCAGACCTTCTTAGATGGAGAGTCGAAGTTGGATCCTCCTCCACAGGGGCGCCCGCATGCCTAGTAAACGATGCACCAGACACAAAACGGGCCGAACTCGCTAGCCACATAACTTCAAGTCCAATTAAAGGTTTCTCATTTGGTAATCTAGAATGGATTCGTCAAACTCCAAAGCTCATATCTCAGGCTTATAGTCCATCCACGTATAGGTGGTTTGTTGTGAAATTGAGGAACAATCGTCGGAATCCGATTCTCGACTTGTTTTTTGATGCTGCTCCTCCATAATGTAACAACCCTATAAAATTAGACATTATATTCACACACACCAACATAATTAGCAACACACTAACATATTGTAATGAATAACTTTGAATATAACAAACAAAACAAAGTTCCTTCGTTTGCAGAACAGCAAATCATTATTCAAAATTATATTCAAATGATATTTAAGAAAAATCTTAAGATATATATATTAATTTGGCGGGTGCAGTTAGAGCAGGCTGCTATGTGGTGGGGGGACTGCAGCCGGTGGCTTAATGGTGGAGGCAGCTGGAGTCGCAGTTGGAGTTTACTGATGCTAGAAAGATTTATCGGATCGTGTTAAATGCAGAGTCAGAGTTAGATCCTCCACCATCGGGGTGGCTACAGGCCTAGTAAACGATGTACCAAATACCACATCTAGGATTTTATCTTTATTTTTTTGCTCTCTGTGTGGGAGTTTGGCATTGAAACGGGCCGAACTCACTTGCCACAAAACTTCAAGTCCAATGAAAGGTTCCTCATTTGGTAATATAGGGATGACTCATCAAACTCTGAAGCTCTCATCTTAGGCTCAAAATCTATTCATGAAGAGGTGAACTTCTGTGAAATTAAAGAACTATCGTCGGAATCCGAGTCTCGGCTCGTTTTCTAATACTACTCGTACATGGTGTAACTACCTTGTAAAATTAGACTTCGCGCACACCAACATAATCAGTAACACACTAACTTGCTGTAATGAAAAACTTTGAATGTATCAAACAAAACAAAGTTCCTTCATTTGCAAAATATCAAATCATTATTCAAAATTATGTTCATATGATACTCCAGAAAAATCTTAAGATATATACATATTAATTTGTTGATAAACCTATGCCAGCTTTTACAAGATCAAGAAACGGTTTCTTGATTTTTTTGAAAGCCTCAAAACAACCAACCTTGAGAATTAATTCTCCAACAAAACAGTTCATATCATATCATTGTTCAAAATTATATTCACATGATACTCTAGAAAAAATTTAAGATATATACATATTAATTTGTAAATAAACTTAGGTCTGTTTTTACAAGATCAATAAACAGTTTCTTTATTTTTTTTAAAGCCACAAAACAACTAACCCCGAGAATTAATTCTCCAACAAAGCAGTTCATATCAAATCATTATTCAAAACTATGTTTACATGATACTCCACAAAAATTTTAAGATATATAAACATTAATTTGGTGGGGGCTGTAGCTGGCGGCTTACTGATGGGGGCAGCTGAAGTTGGTGGTGCTACTGCTGGCGGCTCAGTTTGTGGGGATAGTTGGCACTGGCTACTCGGTGGCAGGGGCTGCTGCCAGCTGCTAAGTGGTGGGGGTTGTTGCCAATGGCTCAGTTGGGAGGGGGTAGCTGGAATTGGCTGTTCGATGGTAGGAGATGTAGCTGGTAGCTCAGTGTAGGGGACAGATGAAGCATGCTGATACCAGAAGGATCTAACAAACCTTCTTAGATGTATAGTCGGAGTTGGATCCTCCTCGATTGGGGCGGCCGCAAACCTAATAAATGATGCACCAGATACCACATCCAGAATCTTAACTTTTTTTTTTTTTTTTTATGTGTGTAGGGGAGCTTAACGCTGAAACGGGCCGAACTCTTTGGCCACAAAACTTCAAGTCCAATGAAACGTTCCTCATTTGGTAATCTATGGATGGCTCATCAAACTCTGAATCTTCTATCTTAGGCTCAAATTCCATCCACGTAAAGGTGAATTTCTATGAAATTGAGGAACTGTCATCAGAATCCGAGTCTCGACTCGTTTTCTGATGCTGTTCGTCCATGCTGTAATTGCCCTATAAAATTAGACATCATATTTGCACAAACCAACATAATCAGCAACACACTAACATACTGTAATAACAAACTTTGAATGTAGCAAACAAAACAAAGTTCCTTCATTTGCAGAATATCAAATCATTATTCAAAATTATGTTCACATGATACTCTAGAAAAATCTTAAGATATATACACATTAATTTGTTGATAAACCTATGTCTGCTTTTATAAGATCAAAAAACAGTTTCTTGATTTTTTAAAAGCCACAAAACAACCAATCCTAAGAATTAACTCTCTAACAAAGCAGTTCATATTAAATCATTCTTCAAAATTATGTTCATACCATACTTCAGAAAAATCTTAAGATATATACACACTAATTTATTGATAAACCTAGGTCTGCATTTACAAGATCAATAAACAATTTCTTGATTTTCTAAAAACCATAAAACAATAAAACCTTAGAATTGACTCTCCAATAAAGCAGTTCATATTAAATTATTATTCAAAATTATGTTAACAGGAAACTATATAAAAATCTTAAAATATATACACATTAATTTGGTGGGTGCAGCTAGAGCTGACTGCTCAATGGTGGGGGAATGGTAAGGGTAGTTAGAGTTAGCCGCTCACTGGTGGGGGTTGCTGCCGGTGGCCTAGTTGTAGAGGCAGCTAGAGTTAAAGTGGTAGTCTGTTGATATCGGAGTCTAGTGGTTAGGACAACTGTAGTTGGTTGCTCAGTGGTGTGGTTGCTGCTGGTAACTCAGTTGGCAGGGCAACTGGAATTGGCTGCTTAAGGGTAGGGGCTGCAATAGGCAACTCAGTGTTGGGGGCAGTTGGAGCCACAACTGAAACCTGATGATACTGGAAGAATTTATCGGACCTTTCTAGATGTAAAGTCAGAGTTGGATTTTCCTCCAATGCGGAAGCCACAGGCCTAGTAAATGATGCACTAAACACCACATTCGGTATCTTATTTTTGTTTTTTTGCTATATGGGGGAGCTTGCCGCTTAAATGGGTCGAACTCGTTAGCCACAAAATATCAAGTCCAATGAAAGGTTCCTCTTTTGGTAATTTAGAGAGGATTCGTCAAACTCCAAAGCTCTTATTTCGGGCTCATAGTCCATCCACGTAGAGCTGGTTTGTTGTGAAATTAAGGAACTATTGTCGAAATTCGATTCTCAACTCGTTTTCTGATGCTGCTCTTCCACAGTGTAACAACCCTATAAAATTAGACTTCATATTCGCACACACCAACATAATCAATAACACACTAACATATTGTAGTGACAAACTTTGAATATAGCAAACAAAACAAAGTTCCTTTGTTAATATCAAATCATTATTCAAATGATATTTAAGAAAAATCATAAGATATATACACATTAATTTGGTAGGTGCAGTTGGAGCAGGTTGCTAAGCGATGGGGGTTGCAGCGGGTGACTCAGTGCTGGGGGCAGCTGTAGCTGTAGTTGGAGCCTACCGATAGTAGAAGGATCTATCAAACTATATTAGATGTAGCGTCAGAGTTGGAACCTCCTCCATCGGAGCAACCGCAAGCTTAGTAAACGATGCACTAGACACCACATCCAGGATCTTATCTTTATTTTTTTTTACTTTGTTTGGGTGAGCTTGGCGCTAAAATGGGCCAAACTCGCTTGTCACAAAACTTCAAGTCCAATGAAAGGTTCCTCATTTAGTACTCAAAGGATGACTCGTCAAACTCCGAAGCTCCTATCTCAGGCTCAAAGTCCATTAACGAAGAGGTGAACTTCTATGAAATTGAGGAACTGTCTTCGGAATCCGAGTCTCGACTCATTTTATGATGCTACTTGTCCATGGTGTAACTGCCCTGCAAAATTAGACATCATATTTGCACACACCAACATTATCAACAACACACTAACATACTGTAATGATAAACTTTGAATGTATCAAACAAAACAAAGTTCATTCGTTTGTAGAATATCAAATCATTATTAAAAAATATGTTCACTTAATACTCCAAAAAAATCTTAAGATATATACACATTAATTTATTGATAAACCTAGGCCTACCTTTACAAGATCAAGAAACAGTTTCTTGATTTCCTAAAAGCCACAAAACAACCAACCTTGAAAATTAATTCTCCAACAAATTGGTTCATATCAAATCATTGTTCAAAATTATGTTCACATGATACTCCAGAAAAATCTTAAGATATATACACAATAATTTGTTGATAAACCTAGGTCTGCATTTACAAGATCAAGAAACGGTTTCTTGATTTTCTTAAAGCCACAAAACAACCAACCTTGAAAATTAATTCTCCAACAAAGCAGTTTATATCAAATCATTAATCAAAACTATGTTCACATGATACTCTACAAAAATCTTAATA
This sequence comes from Acer negundo, assembly GCA_035582765.1. Taxonomy (NCBI): domain Eukaryota; kingdom Viridiplantae; phylum Streptophyta; class Magnoliopsida; order Sapindales; family Sapindaceae; genus Acer; species Acer negundo. Next base: position 46,570,336 of record CM069241.1, read on the forward strand.
TATATACACATTAATTTGGTAGGTCCAGCTTGAGTTGGCTGCTAAATGGTAGAAGTTGTAACCGGAGGTTCAGTGGTGAGTGTAGTTGGACCTGGCTGCTCACCATTGTGGGTTGCTATTGATGGCTCAATTGTAGGGGCATCTGGAACTAGTTGTTTAGTGGTAGGGGTTGCAGTTGGCTACTCAATGGTTGGTGTAGCTGAAGCCGAAATTGGAGCATGTTAATACTATAGCTCAATGGTGGGGGTTGCAGTTAGCAGCTCAGTGGTTGGGGTAGCTGGAGCTGGTTGCTCAATGGTGGGGGTAGTTGGAACATAGGGGTATTGTCCAAAAATACGGTATATTTTGTATATTTAATGCTGAAGATCATATAAAAACAAAAGTTAATAATAATAATAATTTTTACTTGGGTTAAAATGAAATTTATTTAAATAATTACTACGTTTTCGGTTGAAAGAAATGGCAACAATGAGCCCATCCCCGGTAATCTCTTCATTGTTGAATATATGAGGCTGACCCCTCTTTTCCAATTTTGTGGTAACAGCCTTACACAGAAAATTAATCTCCTCATCATCAAACATAAGAGGCGTCTTAAACAAAGTATTTGGGCACAATGCTCCTGGTGAGCCCACTCTCAACATCATTAGGCATGAATGGGCCTTATTCGTCAGTCACAAAGAACCAATTATCGTTCCACTGCTTATTCGAATAAAGGAACCCCTAAATAAAACCATTCTTATCCTTGTTAGCCGCTACCGACTTGGTGGTAGAAGCTCTAGTAGGAATCAAAATCTTCGAATTGACCGAGTAAAGGTAATAGGTGCCTTCATCACTAGACGTTCAGAACATATAAAAATGGCGTATCCTAAAAATTCGGGGTGACCGACCCATTTCGACCCATAATCTCTACAAACATAAAAGAATCCTATAAGAGTTAGGGGTAAGTTGAGCTGGAGTGATTTAAGCGTCATCAAGAAATTTGACGATAAAAGGTTGAAGGGGAAGAGTGATTACACAGCTCAACATCGACATATAAATGGCAAAACCGCTCCAACAAGAGGATTTCAAATTGCCCTATCTCCAACGGGCAGGAGTGTGATTGACTCAGAGATATCTAACCTCCCTCTATATTCGTCGATCTCGCCTTTGCCAACCACGTTTGGTTCACAATCGAAAGCGCTCATTCATTCAGTGAAAAACCTAATCAAACCTTTGCGATGTTCCTTTTCGAACTCCGGCATCAAGACTGTTTGAGAAGGAATATTGGGTTCCTTTGTTAGAACAGTTTCTTTTACAGCCGAAGATTTTGTCTTGCCCTATTTGGCCTTGCCTAGTTATATCTAGGGAAGTGCATATGGAAGAAAAGCAAGGGTTAGTATCTACAGACCGATGTCGGGGACGAGCGAGAGAATAATCAACATTAAGAGGAATAAGTCGAGACGGTCTCATTAACCTTTCTATCCTTTTAATGTGTTCTCTATTCCTAAATTCCACAACCCTAATTAGAAGGTTAACCAAATGAATACAAGTAAATTGATCCATGTAAAACTCACCGAATAATTCAAGAAAAAACCGAGAAATGTTGGAAAGAACGAATTAAAGAAATGTGAGGAAGTTCGAAGCTTGAGTAAACTCGAAAGTCTGTGTTTATGCCCTAGTTCTTTTGAGAATAAGCAGCGTTTAGATGTGAGTAAAGAAGATATAGAGGTTTTGGATTTTTATAATGGGCAAGAGGAACCTTAGCAAGCGCTGATGTCGTTCCATGAGCTGGAAATTCGAAAGACATGGGTGACGTGATCGAGACGATTGCGCCCGCCTGCATCGATCACACCCGTTGAAGAAAAGACACGCATCAAACATAGAGAACTTCCAGCCTAAAGCATCACCGTTAGCAATCCAATCGTCAAGGTGACTGAATGTTTTGTGGCTAGCATTTAAACTTCACAATTAAGACATTAAATATCGCTAATAAGCAAAACGACAGAATTCACAAGGCCTTTATCAAATACCCTCACTGAGAAAATCATCCATAAAGGGACTAGAAGGATCTCACTGACCAAAACACTCAGCTCAGACATTTTGAGGGGGTATTGTTGTATGTGAATTTTTTAACAACCGACACGTCATAAAATCAATAAGAATATTAGAGAAGGGATGCGCCACGTCATCAAATGTCGTCTAGTCATCCGATCCGAGCAGAATCTTCACCAGACGCATGAGTAATAGCATTCTAAAGAGGATAACTTGACTAGAAGATGACCTTGCCAAATAACGAAAGTCCGGTCAGCTAGAGGATCCCCCTATTAAAGATCACTTGCCTGAATCAAGACTCAACGCGCATCATTAATGCATGGCAAACCCCAAAAAGGAATCCTATCAGGATACGAAGATCGAGAATCACACTTTAACAAAGAAACAACCTTATCCTCCCCCAAAAGGACTTAGAGCTCGAATTAAGCACAATGTCAACTGCATTTATCATGGGATAAACATCAAACGAGGAAGAAATCAAGATAAATGCGGGGATCCATGCGAGAAGAATCACAATGAGATTCTACAAGTCAACTACTTGCATATCAAGTTTAGGGTTAACAAATAAATGTATAAATGCAACCCATTTTCTAGGGTATACACAAGAAAAATAGCACTAGGAGAGCAGAGCCTTGTAAGCCATTTTTCTTCATAGTAAAATTCATTTCTCGCTTTTTGAGCTGCAGTGTGGGTCCCACCTTTTTCCTTCCTCTCTCCTCAATTGCTGACCACTCATACAAACAACATAAAGTTAAGAGCCTTAGATATATATATATATATTATAGAGATAGAGAGAGATTTAAAAATACTTTGAAAAACTTGAAGACACAAAAAAGAAAAGACACAACTGTAAATATATATTTAGAGAGAGAACAAAAAAGCTTAAGAAATTCAAGGTTTAGAGAGAGAAACAAGCTGAAAGACAACTTTTTTACTTGGAGAGATATCTAAAACTCAACGTTTTAGTTTCTTTCTTTTAAAAGATATCTAAACTTTTTGTCAAAAAAAAAAAAAAAAAAAGATAACTAAACTTTTTAAATATATATATAGTTTTTTTATTGCCAGTTCGTCTTGAGATAAAATATATCAAGACGAAGAATGTGGACCATTAGATTTACATACTTTGACTCAAAGTGTATGCACTTGTCAAAACTTCTTCATAATCTATGGTCCACATTCTTCGACCTGATATATATTATATCAGGACAAACTGACAGTAGAAAGACTCTATATATATTTATCACGTTGTGGTTTGTTAATTTACTTATTTTTAGATGGATAAAGATTACATGACTTATTGTTTATTTTTGGTATAAAACATGAGAGGCAAATTGGTATTTGGTAGTTTAGGGTGTGTCTTGTAATGTTTTTCAAAGCTGTTTTTGTTTTTGTTTTTCGAAAATAAAAACAAAAATGAAAATAGTGTTTTTGGTTTCAATTTCGAAATTCAAATACGTGTCTGGTAGTATATCTTGGAAGCTGGATTCCGAATATAAAATCGTAAAAAACGCATCTGGTATCATTTTACGGGCCAAAATTAATGAGTTGAATTTTTTTTTTTGGGTCAGATTTTTAAAAAATATAATTTAAATGAAAAACAGTTAAAATCTTTAAAAAAGATCAACGGCTCGACGGAAGGAAGGAAGCAGATCGAAGAAAGAAGAAGACAACAAATCGAAGAAAGAAGAGCTAAAGAAGAAGAAGAGTAGATCGAAGAGGAAGAAGACCAGATCGACGGTGGAAAAGAGAGCAGAAGAAGAAGAAGGAAGAAGGCTGGTCGAGTGAAGAAGTAGATCAACGAGGAAGAAGAAGATGAAGAAAGAAGAATGGTCATTGGTCAAGTGAAGAAGTAGAAGAAAAAAAGGAAAAAAAAGAAAAAGAAAAAGTGAGTTTTTTTATTTAAAGTGAAAAACAAAACGGAAAACAAAATGAAAAACATTCAAAACATGTTTTTGAAAATTTTCACTTTTAACACTAATGTTGTTTTTGTTTTGAAAATAAAATAGAAAACGATAACGAACGCATATTCCAAATCATTTTCGAAAAATGAAAATGAAAATAGACCTTAACAACGATACAAGACAGCCCTTTAAACTTCAAATTCGAGGAAGCCTCGATGAGATACAGTGAGCATGCCATGTAATTTACTCATTCGTACATCAACTCAATACAAATATATATCAAGAAGTATATATAAAAATGTAATTAAATATGTTATTCCATGTTAATATGTTGGGACACAAATGTATATCAAGAAGTATATATAAAAATGTAATTAAATAAGTTATTCTATTTTAGATCAGTCTAATTTTATTAAAAAAAAAATTCATTGTACTTTATTTATATTTGTTTATAAATATTTGTAGAAAAAACAACAAATGTTGGGATTTTTACTTATGTCTTGAATGTTAAAACCTTAACGTTTATTTCAGTAACAGTTAGACCCAAATGGTAAACAAAGGGAGAGGTGAATTGACTTCTTTTCACTCTATAGGATGTTAATAACCATTACACTTAAAAACCTAGGTTAAAAACCTAAACCTAGGTAAGTGTCAAACTATATTATTTAAGTTACAAGTTGAAAGATTACTTAAAAAAAAAGTTATAAATTGAAAGATTTATTGTTAATTATATGTAAGATTTAGATTTGTCTTACCTTTTTTATAATACAAGAGTCCATTTTCATTTATTGTTTTATTTTTCTATCATTTAAAAGAAGGAAACAAAAGAATATTAGAAATTTATTTATATATTTTTGTATTTTCTGCCTCGTGGTTTTTTAAAATATTTTTATTTTATAAATATGAGGGTAGTTTAGTAATTTGAGTTGACAAGCCCCAACATGTGAATATCAGCATAATTATATGTTCAAATAGTAATATACCATTTTATTTGGGTTCTTAATAATTATTATTTAAATTATTAATTTTTCAAATCCAGCAGAGCCGGGCGGATTTCTCTTTGTCTTGTCGTATGAGGTTGGGTTTTGTAAATTTATCGTATTTCCATATCTACCCTCCATACAATTCCACAACTACATCACAACCTTTGATTTTCCTATTTGTTAAGATGATTATAATTTTTTTTTTTTTATTTTGAAAGATTTAAAATATTAAATTCTCAAAATACCCTATATTTAAATTATTCATTGACTTGTAATTTTTTAATAAACAGTGTTAAATTAAATATTAATTTGAAATATATATAAGAAATACTCATTGCTATAAAATAGTTTTCTATATTTCTTATCAACCTAATTTAAGAGTTGAATGAATTATTTTGACATTATTAATTAAATAAAAACATGATTGGAAAATCCAATTATTAAAATAGAATAAAATCTTGATCAAAATTATAATGATAAATTAAACACGTTTTTATATTTTGTTTGTCATTAAATAAATAAGCAAAAAAAAAATTATATTTAAACAAGTTAACACCAAGATCTTATATTATATATTATTATATTTTTTAAATTATTTTTTATTATCAATTACCGGTTCTGAATTTGATTTGTACTAAATAAAAGTTTAGAAAGTAATAAAATTGACATATTAATATTAAATAAAAAGGATTAAAAGTCTAAAATATTAAATATATAAATAAATTCTGTCTCTCTCTCTCTCCATATATATATTAAAGTCCATCAATTCAATTTCTAATAAAAACCAAATCATTAACCAATAATTTGAAACAATTTTCCCACCGATAAAACCCTATTTGAAATTTCATTAAAAAAAAAACCCATTTGAAAAAAATATTTTTCTTATTAAAAAATGCAAAAGGGTGAGTATGTAATTTTACGTGAAAAGAGAAGTCTGAAAATGGATAATTGTGTAATTAAAGTTATAATTATAATAATTACGTTTACTCTTGGACTTTTATTTTTATTTTTTATTGTCTTTTGAGTGTTTGAGTCATTTCTGTACAGAGAAAGAGAGAGCGGCTATTTAGCTGAGCTGCCGCGCGGGTCCCACCTTTTGCCCTCCTCTCACCACAGCTGCTGACCAGACATACAAACAACATAAAGTTGAGAGCTTTTAGAGAGAGAGATATATATAGATTATAGAGAGAGACAGAGAGATTCAAAAAAATACTTTCAAAAACTTGAAAACACAAAAAAGAAGAGACATTGCTTAAAAATAAAAAAAAAAACAAAAAAGAAGAGACACAACTGTAGGTATATATATTTAGAGAGAGAGAGACAAAAAAAACTTGGGAAACTCAAGGTTTAGAGAGAAAAACAAGCTGAAAAGAGACAACTTTTTGCTTGGAGAGAGAGGGAGAGGGAGGGAGAGTTGGTGGTTGTTTGAGAATTTGAAAGCTGTTTTGTTGTTTTTTACTGATTCGAGAATCTGGGTTTGGTTTTGGATGAGTTGAGGATCGTAAAGGTGTCTTCTTTGGTGACTATTGAATGGTAAATTCTGAACGAAGCTTTTGATAATAATCATTGTCTGCTCATTTTGATTTGTGTTTATGTGTTCATATAGGTTTTTCAATTTGCCCATGTTGAAGTTTACTTTGTTTGTTTAGTTTTGAGGTTGTGGAGTTCAGGGTGTGATATACCTATTTGAATTTTGATTTTTCTTTTTGGGTATTTGAACTGTTGGGAACTGGGTTTGTGCTGCTATTTGTGCTGTTTTTTTTTTTTTTAGTTTTGAAGTTGTGGACTTCAGGTGGTGATATACCTATTTGAATTTTGAATTTTGAATTTTGAATTTTTTTTTGGGGGTTCGTAGGGGTTATTTGAACTATTGGGAACTGGGGTTGTGTTGCTACTTTGTGTTGTTTTTTGAATTTCATTGATGAGGTGTTGTTTAAATGTGAGTGAATTGTGAGAATTCTTGTGTGAAATAATGGATTCTGAATTTCTGATTATGTAAGTTGATATCCAGTTTGTTTTTGAAGTTTTTGAGTGGCTGTTTTTCCGGCAATTAAATGATGTAGAGACAGCATAGAAATTGAGGGCTGCTTTGTATTGGTTATTGGCATTTTGGAATGCTGCATCTGCATTTAGGGGGGATTTTGGCATTTCTGAATAGCAATTATGTTTAATTGATTGAATTTACTGAGGCAATTTTAGGATTCCAGTGGTATTGGAATTGGTGGCATGCTTTCTAGTCGGCTATTTTGGAAGTTTGTTTCTTTCGTGGTAGGAAATATAATGTTGCAAATTATAGCTCTATTGGTGGCATGCTTTCTAGTCGGCTATTTTGGAAGTTTGTTTCTTTCATGGTAGGAAATATAATGTTGCAAATCATAGCTCTTTGTAAGCGTAACAACATATTAGTACACTTGTTATATACTTGAGTTATTGCTCCGCGTGATACGTGTACTTATAGAGATTTGTATTTTTGATACAATATTCCTGCTTGTGGCTCTCAAAACCAATACAATTCTGCTTTGTTTTGATATGAAGTTTAGAAATGATGTATGCATTTCATGCTCTCCTGGGAATTAAAATTTTTATTGTTTAATTTGTCTTTCATGAAACATCTCTAATGGCTTCTTGGACTTAATAAATGACATTTTATGGTTTAATGTTACTTAAATGAAATTACATTTGCAGGCAGCACCGGATAACATAATTGTAGGTTCCCATGTATGGGTTGAAGATCGTGTTCTGGCATGGATTGATGGAGAAGTTACCCGGATCAATGGTCAAGAGGTTCATATTAAATGCACAAATGGAAAGGCGGTTAGTCCTCTGCATTACTTTTCAGTTGACTGTTCTGTACTTGGAATTATCTGCCTGTTGTAAAGGGTGATATATTTGATAGCAAATTAGAATCTCTCTCTCATTTTCATTATAATTAATAATTTTGGAGATCAATTACGGTGTCAAAGATGCTCCAGGTTTCAAAATCCTAATTATGATTGGGTTTAGGCTAAACCTATTCTTAAGCTAACTTTAACTAACATGATGTGAAGGTTTGTTCAAATCAGATTATCCCGTAAGTTAGAATATAAACAAGTTAAATGTAGTTTTGTCTGCCCATTGAACTCATGTCTGCATTGTCGCTGAAGAACACCTCATTAGTCTTAATGAATATAAATATTTTGCTCTTTATTACATAGAGTTCTGCTCTCATGCTCTTTTCTATTCTACTGTTATGGATGACCATGTCATTTTGATTAGCTGGATTGTTTCTTTGTGCAGATTGTTACGAATATATCCAAAGTGTTCCCAAAGGACACTGAAGCTCCGCCTGGTGGTGTAGATGACATGACAAAGCTTTCTTATTTGCATGAACCTGGAGTTCTGCAGAACCTGGCCACCAGATATGAACTTAATGAAATCTATGTGAGTTTTTTTATGTCCATTTTAGTTTGTCCACGAGGCTGAAGCAAGTTTTGATATGTAAGAGCTTTCATATATTCTTATGATGCTCACAATCTCATGTTTCTTTCCTAGACATATACGGGCAATATCCTAATAGCAGTTAATCCATTTCAAAGATTGCCTCATCTATATGATACACATATGATGGGACAGTATGAGGGAGCTGCATTTGGGGAGCTAAGCCCTCATGTTTTTGCAGTCGGAGATGCTGCTTACAGGTGATTTTGGATTTCATGCATATGTGCAACACACGCATACATGTTATATTTGGTGTGCTATTACTGATGTGCAATGGTATATAAAATAGGGCAATGATTAATGAAGGAAAAAGCAATTCTATTCTGGTAAGTGGAGAAAGTGGAGCTGGTAAAACTGAGACAACAAAGATGCTCATGAGATATCTTGCATACTTGGGTGGGAGGTCTGGGATAGAAGGAAGAACAGTAGAACAACAAGTTCTCGAGGTTAGATGAATATATTGCTGCATGTTTAGCAATTCTAAAATTCCAAATTCCTACTTGTAAGCTTTTGCATTTTATTTTGAAGAATCAGGTATACTATTGTTGTCTTTTCTTGTGGTTGAATGTTACAGTCTAACCCGGTTCTTGAAGCATTTGGAAATGCTAAAACAGTGAGGAATAACAACTCAAGGTGTGTATTAATTTGTTATGGTGCTTTCCTGGTTATCCTCTCTGTAATCTTACAACTGTAACATTTAATTTATACATCTATTGAAGTAAATATTTTACAAATAACTTGGTTAAATGTAGTTGAATTTTCATTAACGCATGACTTCATAGTAACCGTGCTTTTCAAGGTTCTTACTGATCTGTTTTTATGTTCTTATGGCATTACATAGTCGTTTTGGTAAATTTGTTGAAATCCAATTCGACAAGAATGGGAGAATATCTGGGGCAGCTATTAGAACTTATTTGCTTGAAAGGTCTCGTGTTTGCCAAATTTCTGATCCAGAGAGAAATTACCATTGTTTTTACCTTCTTTGTGCAGCACCACCTGAGGTATGGTGCTCTTCTGCTTTGTTGCTTGTTGTTCTGTTAGTGGCTGTTTATTAAAGAGAATGCAAATTTAATAATTTTCTTCACATTTTTGCAGGATATTTCCAAGTATAAATTGGGGAACCCAAAATCTTTTCATTATTTAAACCAATCAAGTTGTTATGAGCTGGATGATGTAAATGATGCTGAGGAGTATCTTGCAACCAGAAGGGCTATGGATATTGTTGGAATCAGTGACCAAGAACAGGTTCTCTTTCTTTAGTTTAAGACTATATATCTTGCCATTTTGGTTTGAGTCAATTCTGATCTTATGCAGATTTTTGCAGGATTCAATTTTCAGGGTTGTTGCTGCAATTCTTCATCTTGGTAATATTGATTTTGCCAAGGGAAAAGAGATAGATTCATCGGTCATTAAGGATGAAAAGTCTAGATTTCATCTTAATATGACTGCAGAACTTCTTAGGTATGGTGCTTAGTTATTTGGAATATGGAACTTGTAAATATAGTCATGTTTTTACTAATCAAAATCATGGATAGGTGTGATGCTCAGAACTTAGAAGATGCTCTAATTAAACGTGAAATGGTTACACCAGAAGAAGTTATTACAAGAACTCTTGATCCAGCTAGTGCCGTGGCCAGCAGGGATGCTTTTGCCAAAACAATATATTCTCGCTTATTTGACTGGTAAGGAGCTCATTAACCCTATTTCTTTTCTTTTTTTTTTTCCGATACTTGGATTGAGATGTGTGTTTGTCTTTTTGTTAGTTTAATGTGGTTTACATTATTCTTTCCAGGATTGTGGAAAAAATTAACATTTCAATTGGACAGGATCCAACTTCAAAGTCAATAATCGGAGTACTTGATATTTATGGTTTTGAAAGTTTTAAGTGTAATAGGTAAGCCATTAATTTGACTAGCTTATTTTGCCACCGGAGCAAAAATGTTTTTGTTTCTCTTTATGTGTACAATGGTAGAAAGATGGAGTTGGGAAAAGAATGCCATATGCAAATTGAAAAAAAAGAAAAAGAAAAAGAATCAGCAAGAAAATATAAACATGACTTAATGGTTTTTCACTTATGTTCTTGTAAAACAGTTTTGAGCAGTTCTGCATCAATTTCACGAATGAAAAATTACAGCAACATTTCAATCAGGTTAGCTTTCTTGATCAGTGAGTGGGGGGCTTGTTATTTTTAATGTAAATAATACTGATTTTTTGTTGTTTGTCATTGTATGTTTGCAGCATGTGTTTAAAATGGAGCAGGAAGATTACACTAAAGAAGAGATAAACTGGAGCTACATAGAGTTTGTTGATAACCAAGATGTGTTGGATCTAATTGAAAAGGTTTAAAGTTTCCTTGTCCAACCCTTTATGTTTAAGACATCTGTTCCCTTTCTTTTCAATTACTCGAAATGTTAGCAATTGAATATTGTGGTTTATGAAAAACTAGATATTTAAGTCTATTCTCAAACAAATTAATATATGATCTCACGTAGCACCTGTGCAAACTGATTTTTGACAGAAACCTGGAGGAATAATTGCACTCTTAGATGAAGCCTGGTATGCTGTTTTGTTTAATTCTGATTCATTTTTTATTACTGAAGTTACAAATGTACACATTTAAGTTTTAATTTTTGTGATCTTTGCGGTTATAATATTCCCTTTATAAAGACCGTTAATATTTTTCTTGATTGTTTAATGCAGCATGTTTCCCAAGTCTACACATGAAACATTTGCACAGAAGTTGTACCAGACATTTAAAAATAACAAACGTTTTATCAAACCAAAGCTTTCTCGTACTGATTTTACTATATCACACTATGCAGGGGAGGTACAGATATCTCACCTTTTCTTATGTTATCCTTTATCTTGGTTGAGTGGGGAAAGTTCATGGCATTTCCAAATTTGTCTGAACTTCTTTTTCTTACTGTGTAGGTGTCTTATCAAGCCAATTACTTTCTGGACAAAAACAAAGATTATGTGGTTGCTGAACACCAAGCTCTGTTGACTGCTGCAAAGTGTCCTTTTGTGGCAGGTCTATTTCCACCTCTTCCAGAAGAATCAAATAAATCTTCCAAATTTTCTTCCATCGGGTCACGCTTTAAGGTAATCTATAGTCATACTGAATGTAGTCACCCTTTATTTCCTTTTGGTAACCGGTCCTATAGTAAACTCTAGTTGGCTAGTGGCTAACCTGTATATGCTGCTTATGACCCTAGCAATTCTATTTAAAATACCCAGAACTTCTTTATTCTAGTTCACTGAGTCTGATGATTCCTTTACACCTTTTTTTTTTTGCATGAAAGTGCAGGGTGACTAGGTTCTTACTTAATGTTGTTTGAATCTATGTTACTTGCATTCTTTTTTGAAAAAGAACGTGATAAATCAACTTTGTCTAAATTGTAGTTACAACTTCAATCATTGATGGAGACCTTAAGTGCAACGGAACCTCACTACATCAGATGTGTGAAGCCGAATAATGTCCTGAAGCCAGCAATTTTTGAAAATTCCAATGTCATCCAACAATTACGCTGTGGTGTGAGTAAATTATGCTTAATATATGCCTTTTATTTGCTTGATAGATATCTGTATTGTTTAAGTTTGTAAATTCTTTTCAAGTAAACTATCTTGCTTATGCTTTTTAGGGTGTCCTCGAGGCAATTAGGATCAGCTGCGCTGGTTATCCTACTAGGCGTACTTTTTATGAGTTCCTTATTCGTTTTGGTTTACTGGCACCTGAAGTATTGGAAGGAAAGTAAGTTCCATCAATTATCATTGTTTCAGCAGATTCTTCTGTGATGATAAAGAAAATGTGTGACACCCATTTGTTATTGATTGGTATCAAGTAGAACTTAATGTACTTTTCTTCCTTCTTTTCAGCTCCGATGATAAGGTTGCATGTCAGATGATCCTTGACAAAAAGGGCCTGAAAGGATACCAGGTGATCAGACATTTCCTTTATTGTTCTGTTATCATGCTACTGCTTAATTTTTCATTTTATAGTTTTGTTGAATACTGGTTTCTACTTTCAAAGTTATTGAATTATAGTCCCTCATATTAGAGTTTGTTGATTGCTTTCTTGTGCATTTACTATGAATGTCTTTCTTGCTCACGTGTTTGACAATGATTATCTTTTTTACCTGCATGCTTGCAGATAGGTAAAACAAAAGTTTTCCTGAGAGCTGGTCAGATGGCTGAGTTGGATGCTAGGAGATCTGAGGTTCTGGGAAATGCTGCTAGAACCATTCAACGACAATCCCGTACTTATATTGCTCGCAAGGAGTTCATCTCATTACGGAATGCTGCTGTTATATTGCAATCTTATCTGCGAGGTATATTATGTAGGATTGAATGTGCTATACCAAATTGCTATTCTGAGGGGAAAAAATTTGTGCTATATCAATATGACAAACAAGTTTGTTCTTATTACCCAGATAAGTTGGAATTGCATGAATTTTATTTGTGTAGTTCTGTTGGAGTTCCTCAACAGTAGAATATGTTGATGTTGCTGACTAATATTAATATAATTTAGTGTTGAGACGTGAAGTCGTATCCATTAATCGATTTTGGTGCAAAGTCAAAAGTTTAGAATAGTATATGTTTATGCTTTTGTTTTTATGTATGTTTATCATCGGAACGTATAAGAGTACTTAAAATGTTTTAAATAAAATAAGAAACAAATAGAATTGAATAAAAAATACATATCCATTGAGAATCTTTTTATTTGGTTTTGTTTTTCCCTTTTTTTTTTGATGTTTATTTTTTGGATGTATAACAATCTGAACTAGATTCCGTATTAGCTACTTCACCTGATTTGCAATTTTAATGCGCCATTTTTCTTCCCTTTGCAGGTGAGGCAGCCCGCAAACTGTATGAACAGTTGAGGCGGGAGGCTGCAGCTTTGAAGCTCCAGAAAAATTTCCGGCTATACATTGCTAGGACATCCTATTTAATAGTTAGGTCAGCTGCGATCACACTGCAGACAGGCTTAAGAGCAATGGTTGCACGCAATGAATTTAGGTTTAGGGAACAAACTAAAGCTGCTATCATCATCCAGGTAGCATCATTTCTCTGTAACTTGACCGTTTATTTTTTTTATAGTTATAAATTGGAAGTTCACTACTCATGTATAGCCAGAAATTCTTCTAAATTGTTGATTTTTATCTTCTGGTTGTTTGCAGGCTCACTGGCGTGGCCACGAAGCTTATTCTTATTATAAGAAACTTCAGAGAGCAGTTATTGTTTCTCAGTGTGGCTGGAGGTGCAGAGTTGCCAGAAGAGAGTTCAGAATGCTTAAAATGGTTAGATTTCAATGCTTGCTGTTGTTTTGTACTTGTTGCAACTTTGTGATGCTGCACATGGCTGAGCTATTGATAACTTTTCATTTACTTAGGCTGCAAGAGAGACCGGGGCCCTTAAAGAAGCGAAGGATAAGCTAGAAAAGCGTGTGGAGGAACTTACATGGCGTTTGCAAATCGAAAAGAGATTACGGGTAATGTAATTGTATCTTAATCTTCAAAAGTATATGTTAGAGTGCTTAAATACTATAGTCGATCTCTTTCTTAATAGCTTAAGCTTTTGGGTTTGTTGGTTTCTATCATGGTATCAAAGCTTGGTTTGTCCATGAGTCTTGGGTTCGAGTCCCCCCCTATGATTATATTTGAATTTGTTATTTGTTATCGGAATTTGTTGTGTGTTTGTATTTGGGCCTAAGCCACATGGCAAGCCCGTTGGTCTTGTACGTGAGGGGGTGTGTTAGAGTGCTTAAATACTATTGTTAAGCCCTTTTCTAACGGCTTAAGCTTTCGGGTTTGTTGGTTACTAACAATATATATTCTTTTTCAATGTGGTGCTTTTGGGTCCCTTTGTGATATCGTCTTACTTTGTTCTGAAATGCAGGCTGATCTTGAGGAGGCAAAATCCCAAGAAATTGCTAAGTTACAGGATGCGTTGCATGCTGTACAATCACGACTAGAGGAAGCTAACTCTTTGGTTATCAAAGAACGAGAGGCAGCACGAAAAGCCATTGAAGAAGCTCCTCCGGTCATTAAAGAAACCCCTGTTATAATTCAAGATACAGAAAAGATAAATTCATTGACCGCTGAAGTTGAAAACTTAAAGGTAAACTTACCAAGCTGCAGGAATCATGCTCACACCGCAAATTCTTTTAGTGCAGCAGTCTTTTATCATGTTAAGAAGCATCTGTACGGACCGTACCATAATAAGAGTTTATTCCATAGTCATTAATCTAATAAAGGCTAATATGTAAATATCTTTTCACTATAAGAATTGAATTTAGCTTAACACACATAGGGAGCATGGTTAGGAATACAGAATACTAATGGCATAGTTCGAACAATTTTTTGAAGCATTAGAATTTTTAAAATGTTTTTGATTTATTTGCTTGGAAGCATCATGGGTGTGTGAAACTTGTGAAGTTAAGGATTTCATGTTGCAGATATAGTTGGGTGTTAGCTTTATAATTTGTGTAAAGGACAATAAATTTGAAATTACAGGATGTCATTTAATGATCATTTTTCACCTGCACAGGCTTCACTGCTATCTCAAACACAAACAGCAGAAGAGGCAAAGCAAGCTTTTGCTGGTGCTGAGGTGAAAAATGGGAAACTGACCAAGAAACTTGAAGATGAAGCGAAGAAAGTTGATCAGCTTCAGGATTCAGTGCAGAGGTTTGTAACATATATCCAGTGAAGGAATTTGAAAATTTTCCCTTCCCCTCTGTTTAATATCACATTGCGTTACTGTATTCCTCAATTTAAATGTCTCTCCTCCAACTCACTATCAATTTCAATTTCTCCTAGGCCTGGCTGGTTTGACAAAACTACATCTAGAACTTTCTTTGAGTATTTAATTTGGTAAAAATTACACCCAAAACAACATTGATATTGTATTTTTAAACATTTGGCATCTAATTGAACCATAATGTTAAAGTTGAAGCTGATGCTGTCATATCTCCGGAAGCAGGATACACACACACACATACAAACAAACATTGTGTTAACCGACTTCTTTATCTCTGATGCAGACTAATGGAGAAGGTTTCTAATTTGGAATCAGAGAATCAGGTATTCCGCCAACAGGCACTTGCGATATCACCAACTGGTAAAGCATTAACTGCACGTCCAAAAACAACAATTATCCAGGTATGAAGGGCATGTTTTGCTATAGATTGAATTAATTCATGTATGTTCATGTAAACGTATGTTGAGGTTCCTCTTTAAATTGCAGAGGGCGGCTGAGAATGGCAATATAGCAAATGGAGAAATGAAGAAGGTTTTGGTGAGAGCAATATTTTGTTTCTGGTATTTGATAAACCGCAATATGATATAATACTGAAACTTGATACCAACATTTTCTGTATGTATCAGGATTCACCTGGTCAGCGGGAAGTGGAGACCGAGGACAAGCCCCAAAAATCTCTGAATGAGAAGCAGCAGGTATGCACTTGTTTATTAGTAATGAAATTATTTTCTGGCATGATATTGTGCATATTGATTGCAACTTATGCCTTCTACACGTTTTCTTCTTATGTTAAATGTGCAGGAGAACCAAGACCTTCTTATTCAATGTATATCACAAGATCTAGGATTCTCTGCTGGAAAGCCTGTTGCTGCTTGTCTAATATACAAATGCCTCCTTCATTGGAGGTCATTTGAGGTTGAACGAACCAGTATTTTTGACCGTATTATTCAAACAATAAGTGCATCAATAGAGGTATTAAATTCTGTGTCTTGTTTATAATGCATCGTTCTGTATTGAGAACAACACAAGCCTAGATACATGAACTCCATTTAAATCTTTTATTTGGGAGCTAGTGAAGTGGATTGTAATGTCTCTATTATGGTTTTATATGTGCTATCTATTAATGTTTAAAATTTTTGCCATACCCTAGGTCCATGATAACAATGATACATTGTCATATTGGTTATCAAATGCATCCACTCTGCTGTTGCTACTTCAACGCACTCTGAAAGCAAGTGGAGCGGCAAGCTTAACCCCAATTAGACGGAGAACAACATCAAGTTCACTGCTTGGAAGAATGTCTCAAGTTAGAGCTTCTTCTTTCTTTTTTTTGTGTGTGTGTGTCCATTTTTGAATTTTCTGTATATTAATGCATGTACCTTGTCTTTGCTTATTTGTAATTCTCTCTCTTTTCTTTTTGGTTTTGATTACTTTCAGGGCTTTCGAGGTTCTCCACAGAGTGCTGGTTTCTCATTCCTCAATACTCGGGTGCTTGCTGGCCTGGATGACTTGCGACAAGTTGAAGCAAAATATCCAGCTTTACTTTTTAAACAGCAACTCACAGCTTTCCTTGAGAAGATATATGGAATGATAAGAGACAATTTGAAAAAAGAAATAGCCCCATTGATTGGATTGTGTATCCAGGTAACTCATTCTCTTAATGATTAGAACTGAATGCTTTGAGTTGCTGGAAGACTGATTTCCCCATTGTGTGGATTGTGTTTATGTTTTTCTTTTTACTCAGCAATCAAAATATTCATCCCTTTATTCATTGTTCATATATTATAATGCAGGCACCTAGGACATCGCGAACTAGCTTAGTGAAGGGACGTTCTCAAGCCAATGCTGTTGCTCAACAAGCTTTGATTGCTCACTGGCAAAGCATCGTGAAACGCCTAAATAGTTACCTGAATACATTGAGAGCCAACTATGTGAGTACAAGATCCAAAACAATGACCCGAATATTTATCTTTCCCCTTCGTGTTGCATCACCTTAATCTGCATGTGACATTATAGGTTCCTCCATTCCTGGTTCGCAAGGTTTTCACGCAGATATTCTCATTTATCAACGTTCAGTTGTTTAATAGGTAAATGCATGGAAATTCAAGTTCTTACAGTCCTAGTTGATTTGATTTTATATTTTAAACAATACGGAATGATGTTCAAATTTTTATCTGCAGTCTTCTTTTGCGACGTGAATGCTGCTCATTTAGCAATGGGGAATATGTTAAATCAGGGCTGGCAGAGCTGGAACAGTGGTGCCATGAAGCAACTGAGGAGGTGATGTCAGCTTATATTTGATAATCTTTCTTTGTTTGTTTCTTACTGAGACTGACATCTATTGCACGTTCAGTTTGCAGGCTCAGCCTGGGAAGAATTGAAGCATATTAGACAAGCAGTTGGCTTTCTGGTCTGTTCTATTTATCCAATCTTTTACTTCCATGTTGTCATTGCTATTCCTGATATTGCTTTTAACCTTTCACACCTATTTCAAAATTTCTGCCAAATCAGGTCATTCATCAGAAGCCTAAGAAGAACTTGAAAGAAATAATGAATGATCTTTGTCCAGTGAGTAACTTCACTCTTTTTAAAACTTTTTTCCTCTCTTTGTGTGCATGCTTGCATGTATACGTCTCTTTATCTGTCCTTACACTCTCGATAATGCTCCTTTCAGGTGCTTAGCATACAGCAATTATACAGGATTAGTACAATGTACTGGGATGACAAATACGGTACACATAGTGTTTCTTCAGAGGTAAGTTGTAATTCTCTGATTGTGAGTTGAACATTCTTCATTTCCTTTTCAAGGTTTCTCAATAGCATGAGGCTATTCATGCCTGAACCAAGAGATCAAATCTGATTTGCTTCTTATTTTATTTTTAGAGAGTTTTTATGAGGAAAAAAACTTCGAACGTGTGTACATTCTTGATGGTCCCTCTAATTTTTTTTTCTAATTGCAGGTTATCGCGAGCATGAGAGCAATGATGACTGAAGACTCGAATAATGCAGTCAGCACTTCGTTTTTGTTAGACGATGACTCAAGGTAATGCTATTTGAAAATTACTTGCATTCAGTTCCAATTGTTGATTGCATTCGTATCTGTGGCTGTAACGAACTATTTGATTTCTCTTTCCCATCTCAAACACAGCATTCCATTCACGGTGGACGATATATCCAAGTCATTACCACAAATAGAGATTGCTGATATCGATCCTCCTCCCCTGCTTCGCGAAAACTCAAGCTTTATGTTCTTATTACAACGCTCAGAATGAGGAGAACAATCGCAATAGTATTTCCTTGCTAGCACTCTGTCAACTTCCTGTTGCTGATTTTCCCACCTCCAAGAATGAAGTGCTGCAAATAGTTGTGCATACATTACATATATAGCCATTCTGCTAGTTAAATCTGTAACTAAAATAGTTTTTCCATTATCGGTTCAGGTCAATTCTTTTCATTTTTCCCCGTAATTTGTTTCTGGGGATTGTTTCTTGCTGCATATAATAGTGTGGTGATTATCAGGGTGTTCATTTTGTAGTGTATTTAGAGTAATAAGCTCTTCTTCCATTGTAATATGTAACAGCAGCCACATTTTATAGGCAGTAGGATCATATAAAGTTGTATTAACAGTTTATGTAGTATGAATGTATGATGTAGACAGTATCTATTTTTTTTTTTAAATTTTTTATTTTCTCTATCAAACACCATTTATGTTGCATCAAACTCTGAATATCATGTAGGTAGGAAAGACAAGATGGAGTTAGTCCAATGATTTACCCCTCACATTTGTATCATGAGATTGGTTGTTCGAATACTTTTCTTTAAATCCTGAATTATTGTAATATTTATAAAAAAAAAAAAAAATCATGTAGACATGAAAATCTTCAATGGGACGTACGTATTACATTATCTTAATATTTAGTGTCGGTTCAATGAAGTGACAAGATTTGAGAATAAAAATTTATATGGTAGATTTTTATTGAGCGTAGAGATGCATATTTTTTTTCGGGGTCCCAAATTTCCGTGTTCTCATCCCTATTTAGGGATTATTTTTGGGGATTATTTTTTTGGGAAAAGAGGGGAAATGTGTGTGTGTGTGCGTGGTGGAGATGAAAATCATCCCCAAATTGAAATGGGGATGGGGATGGGGATGGTGGGGAGGTCCCCCATCTCCATTTCCCCATTTCCTCCAAACATATATAAATATAATTATGTGTGTGAAATGTGTGTGTGTGTGTGTGATGGAGATGAAAATCATCCCCAAATTGAAATGGGGATGGGGATGAGGATAGTGAGGAGGTCCCCCATCCCCATTTCCCCCGAATATATGTAAATATAATTGTGTGTGTGTGTGTGTGATGGAGATGAAAATCATCCCCAATTTGAAATGGGGATGGGGATGAGGATGGTGGGGAGGTCCCCCATCCCCATTTCCCCATAACATATATAAATATAATTATAAATATATTTTTAATTTTTTTCTTATTTTTTGAAAACTCTAACTTCCTAAGTATATATAAACATTTTATATAAAATGTACTAATGAATTTTATTTTGTATTTGTAATGGAATGTTTATTTTTTTAGTTTAATTTGTATATTTTAGTCAAATGGGGAAAACGGGGAAATGGGAAAAAACGGAAAAAAAACGGAAAAAATTGGGAATTGGGGGTGGGGATGAATATAGGTCCCTTCAAAATTCCTCATCCGCATTTTCCTCAAATGGGGGGATGGAGGGTCTGAGAAATGGGAATGGAGATGGGGGGATCTATATCCATCTCCATTCCCCAAACGTGCGTCTCTAAATTTGGGTGTAAGATGAAATGATGTGATGTCTATTCCATTTAAGACCTTTTTTTTTTTTTTTTTTTTTTTTTTTTTGTTTCTTCGAAATATTACAATAAATTTTGACAAAGATCGTATTAGGAGTTGTCGGGATTTATCAATATCATGTGTACAGATATGTATTATCCTAACGGGAGATGTATACTCTCATGGTAAGTAGTTTAACAATGCTTTTGGTAAAATTACTTAATAATTTTTTATTAAAATATTTTATTTTAATAAAAAATTATAGGACTATAGGGAAATTTGGAGCGGATTGAATTATAAATTATTACAGTAATTATATGACAATCTTTAATTTATATTTTCATACCATTAATATATTTAAATTTTCTTGCTAGCTATTTAAGAAATACTATGTAATTAAAAAAATATTATAATAAAAAATAAAAACTTCATTTTAAAATATAGGCTTAGGGAATCTCAATGAATATATTTTTAATATATATATATTTTTTTATTGAACCATAAAAAAACATGAAGAAGAGGAATTAAAAATAAAATGTCATTTTTTTTTTCAAATTTTCCTTTAGTCTTAATATTTCACATTCATTCTTATTATTATTTTTTGAATATTTATTAATTCTTATTTTATTTTTAGTATTAAAATGAAAGTCCAAAGGACAATTTTTTTTTTTTTTAAATTTTTAACTTTTTTTTTTTTAAATTTTTTTTGAATTTAGATGAAAACCATCTTGTTGTATATCAAAGATAAATATATGAATTTTTTTATTTATTTAAAAAAAACTACAACTATATGAATTTAAAATATAATTAAAAACCCCATTGGTCGTGTTACTTGTGTATCAGAAACTCCAATACGAAATTATATAATTATGAATTTTTTTAAAAAGGTCAAATTATTATTATTTTTTTTTCAATTCTCACATAACAATAAAATATAATATAATATTTATTATTTATTTTTCTCAGGTAAAATAAAACTTATTATTAATAAAATAAAAATATCCACAAATTTATATATATATACATATATAAAAAGAGATTCAAATTGTAAACATTGGAAACATGAAACTTTTGTTAGTAACTACTTTTGAAACTTTAATTGTTAATAATTACTTTTAAAAAAAAAATTCAATGTATGTCAATAAATTATCAGAGTACCCCTAAATTTTTTTTTTATTTATTTTTTTATTTATTTATTTTTAACCTCGAAGCAAACTTGAAATCATGACTAAATTGAAATATCAAAACTTGAAATTATACCTAAATTGAAATGTCCAAACTTGAAATCTAGACTAAATTGAAATTAGGAATTAGCTCAATTGAAATTAGGGTTAGGCTTTTTTTTTGAACCAATTGAATAAATTGCAGACCACATCCCGGTCGAACGAACCTATCATGGCGCACAAACCCATCCCCGCACACAAACCCATCCCGGTCGAACCAGCGGCGGCGCACGAACCCATCTCGGTCGTCGCATGAACTAGCTTGACAAACCCATCATTGTGCTTCATGAACAACGACGCAGCTGGTTTGTGAAGGTCACGTGATGTCGTCCGGCGTAGCCCGGACAGTTCAGTGACGACTTTGGCGATAGGAGATGACTTCGGCGATGGGCGGCGGGATGGAGAGGAGAAAAGAGAGAGAGAGCAGATAAGAGAGAAAGAAAAGAGAAAGTGTTTTGGAGATGCTTTTTATATGAGGGCTTTCCAGTAATTTTTCAAAAACATGGTTATTAACAAAAGAGAAAACCAAAACTAACCATTGGAGTTATTAAAATTTTGTTAATAACCACTTTTGAAACTTTAATTGTTAATAACCACTTTTAAAAAAAAATTTCAATATATGTCCATAAATTACCAGAGTACCCCTGAAAATATATATTTTTTTAAAACCTCGAAGCAAACTTGAAATCTGGACTAAATTAAAATTCGGCTTAAGTTTTTTTTTTTTTTTTTTTTTTTTCTTTTCTTTTTTTCCCTTCTTCTTCTTCCTCATCTTCTTCCTCAAATCCAAATCAGGTTTAGGGTTTTTGTTTCTCTTTTTTGCAGACCACATCGCCAGCACACCTAGCCACCGGACGTCGCCTGGTCGTCACTCGAACCAGCGGAAAGCCGGCGGACGGCCAGCCAACATCGTCATCCTGTTGCCAAGCCAACATCGTTCGTGAAACCGTCGCCTGTTGCCAAGCCACAACGCTCGCGAAAACAATAGCGCACGGCGCTGTCGCTCAGAGCTTCGACGAGCGCTGTGGCTTAGCGACGGGCGACAGCTGATTTGAATTAGGATGGGCGACGACATATCGGGGAGAGAGAGATAGGCAGATAGGGGAGAGAGAGCAGAGGAGAGAGAAAGGAAAAAAAGGGAAAAAAAGAGAGATAACTGATTTGGGATGTTTTTATATGGGGATATTCAAGTAATTTTATAAAAATATGGTTATTAACAATTAAAATTTCGTTTGTGGTTATAAACAAAATTTATATGTTTTATATGGTTATTTTTAGCAATTTCCACTATTAACAATTAAAATTTAGTTTATGGTTAAAAACGAATTTTCTAATATATGTGGTCATTTTTGTTAATTTCCACAAAAAGAAAAACTAAAATCTCGGAAGCCGAGCTGTCAATTGGCGCCACCTTTAATAAAGGGTACACTTTAAAAATGTATATATATAAACCATAACATTATATGAGCCTCTGCAAAACCCTAAACCCTTTTATTGTGGTTTGATGTTTTGAAGAGAAGACATAAGCCGTGGAAACACTAGGAATCAAGAAAAACCCACTTAGAAACAAATTCTCTTTTTAACTTAAACTATTTTGGTCAGTTTTCAATTTCACTTTTTCTCTATAGCTTCTGTTTGTTTGTTTGTTTGTTTGTTTCGTGGGAAAATAAGTTGTCTTCATTGGAAAGTTTATTGCTTTAGTTCTTTTTGCTGAATTTATTATTTGGGAATTCTTTTTTGTTCAAAAGGGTATGTTTTGTTCATGGGAAAATTGAAATTTAAATGCAAAGTTTGTTTGTTTGTTTTTTTTTTTTGAATAAAAGGGTATTTTTGTTTCCTGGGAAAATTTTGGTCCTTGGTGGTTTCTCCAGTGTCTAAAAGATTAAATTTGAGTTGGAAATTTGTTTTCTTTTTTAATATTGTTTGGTTGTTTTCAGGGTTAATTCGATAAAACAAAGCTGCATAGGGGTTATATAATTGTTGTTGTTTGCATCATAAATCCAATACAACATTTTTTACTTTAAAGGGTTTGTGAATACATATACTTTTTGAGTAGAAAAAATGGCAATTGATGGGAGTTTCAGTGTCGAATCCGCACTCGAGAGGTTTCTAGTTCGATGCCCCAAGCTTAGTTGTCTACCGCGATCTGAATCACTTTCTGGAAAAGAGACGACAGAAGAAGAAGTGGTGAATTTGGTAGCAGAACTGTTTTTGCACCCGTGCTATACAATCCCATTGATAGGGTGTTTTCGACCAATAGCTCGAAAGATTGTGGATAGAGTTGTGGCTTTGCTCCGTCTTGTGCCCAATCTGAGGTCAAATTCAGACGAAAATGCTGAAGAATCAGGAAAGTTTGATGATGCAGATGTTGTTGATGTTGTCCAGTTTCATGTTCAAAGTGGGAAGGGATTGAATCTTCACGAGCTTGCTTGCTTGGCCTTCTGTCGAATGCTTGATTTGGCTCCTTTTTTATTGGGGTAAATTTTTATTAAGATGATTGTTATTGAAAGCAAAATATGAACTCTCTCATTGTGCTTATGTGCTTGATTTGGTGCAGGTCCGTATTAACTTATTTCAAATTTGCTCCACCTCCTTTTGAACGCATTTTGTTGAAAAGGACAGTCCATGAGTTGGCAGGAAGGGTATGTATAATGTTTCTATTAGAATTCACTTGGATTAATATTTAATTATCATGTTAACCTTCTTCATTCTCTCGCTTAGTCACTGTATCTGTATCAATTTAACCTTTGCATGCATTAAAATGATTAATTTTTCTAATGAGGATTTGTATCTGTCCCTGTTTGTTTCACTTCCTTGCCAATGATCATTTTCTTAAAAAAGGTATAGTAATTGAATTTAAGACATGGTTGGTAAATCGTACTACCTTCCCTTACCAGGTTTTTCTTGTTAATAATTGTTGTATTACATGATAAAGTTGATTAATAAGTAATATTTCATAGGAATGTTTATCATTGATAGGATTAGTTTATCAATAATGTATTTGTTGGAAAGTTGGTATGTCCATGTAAGATTTACTCATTACCCTAATACACTGATTTGATCATGTCAGAGACTTTTAGATAGTAAGATTAAGCATGTAAATTTTTATCCGTATTGCTCACTTATCATTTTGAATAGATCAGAGTTTAAGCTTTGAAGTGGCCTGCCTTGTGTAATATTCACTCGATAGCTTTCGAGAATCCATTTCTATATGTTGGTAACTTGCTTATTTGGAATATGTTGAACAAGTTTTGGGATTTATCTTAATCGTTTTCTTTAGAGCAGGAAATGTGCCATTATTATTCTAGGAGATTTTCTTTCCAGAATTTCAGCAATCTCTAGTTTGCTTTTGGTTCACTCTCTAGAATCTATGCTGTCTTTCAGGTTGTAAAGCATTACTTGGATGCTGTTAGGACATCTTACCGCCTGCTCATAATTGAACCTGAAATCTTTTCTAATCTTTGGGATTGGTCGTGTTTCTTGGATCTTGCTAAGAATTTTGGAAACCTCTACTTTAGTAATGGTGCTGAACTGAAGAAAGATACTGCAGACATAAGATGGTGTGGGGTACAGATACTCTCTATCACTTTGAAAATGAGTGATAGAGCAATTTTGAACTTTGGTGTTGATGCTGAAGAAGCACTTTCATGTTTATTGCGGTGCGTTTGTTTATTTCTTTTGATTAAATGCTTTCAAACAAATAATTATTTAAGTTTTAGAGGCATCCCTACAATAATTTTCTCACCTTTTCAATTTTCAGCTGGGAAGAGTTCTGTCAGGATACATCCTTAGAAATGGCTGTCTTATACATTGAGCCATCTAACTGCTGCACTAAGTCAGAAGAAAGAGATGTCAGTTTTGATCAGGAGAACTGTTTGCAGTGTTTTGGACTTAATTCACTGGCCTTATCGAGGTCTCAAGAAATTGAGCCATCAACTAGACGGCGGAGGTTGGAAACACGGTAGGTTTATCGAACTAAACAATAAGACATCTATTACTGTATTCCTTGATATCATTTACCCGCTTCCTTTCCCTCTTCATAAATTTCTTAATAAATTTTAGAGGGACATGTTTTGGTATATACTTTCCGCACATGTTTTTCTTTTAATACTTTTTGACATCTAGTTTCTTTTGGGAATTTAGGGATAACAAGTCCGATAGCAATCCCTTTGTATTGACATCTACAGTGAAGAGAAGTTTTGAGGTGGTTTTGTTGGCAGTAAGTCAAAAGTGGCCTGTTCTTCTGTATGGCCCTGCTGGCTCTGGAAAATCTGCACTTATTAATAAGTTGGCATTGGAAAGTGGTAACCAAGGTAGGTTTTGGTTTGTCAGATAGATATCTTTATTCTTGATACTGCTATTGTATGTTTACTTAAAGAACTTTCCTCGTTGAATCCTATTAAAGCACATATTCCAAATTGTGTAATCTGTGCAATATGACCACTTCATTCAATTTTGGATTCATTAATTTTATGAGTTCCTCTCTTTGCTTTTGTTATTAACCATCAAACGGTTCAAACCCAAAAGCTTAAGCTAATAGGAAATTGCCCTACAATAACATTCAAATTTAATTCCACGTTATTAGCCTCATTTGAGGATGCTATCGTGGTATTTTGAAGTAGAGTTCAGAATGGCATCATGGATTTATAGCTTGAAATTTGACTATGTGTATCCAATTATCCTTTTGCATGCTTCAAAATGTTAGCAGAGGTCTGATTGATGATGAGTGTTGTTGAAGTGATTGCTGTCAATTTATGAATTGTGTCCTTTTCTTATGTCACGTCTCATTATTTATGGCTTGTGCCTGTTCTTTGCAGTAAGAAGATTGAAGAGTTTCCTCATGTTTTTCCTCAATATTGTTTCTTATTTATTTACCTATCATCTCTTTTTTCTTCTCTTTTATAGTTCTTTCAATTCACATGGATGATCAAATTGATGGCAAAACATTAATTGGGAGTTATGTCTGTACGGAGCAACCTGGTGAATTTAGATGGCAGCCTGGCTCTCTCACCCAGGTTTGGTTCCTTATTAGATAATTGGGTATTTATGTTCTTTCATCTCAATATGACATTGTAATACTTTCAAATTTTCTTTTTCCACAGGCTATTCTCAATGGGTTTTGGGTTGTATTTGAGGATATTGACAAAGCACCTTCAGACGTGCAATCCATTTTATTACCTTTACTGGAAGGAGCAAGCTCATTTGTTACTGGCCATGGGGAGGTAATTACTTTGTATACAGTTCTCACATGTATTTACATAGAGTTTCTGATCAAAACTTGGGGATATTATAGTAGCATGCATGTCCTATTGCTCCTCATACTCATTAGTATTTCTGTAGGTTTGCTAATTTTATATTTTTGACTGTTTTACTTATAAAAAAATAGTATTGTTATGTTAGCGTATTCCTTGACAAACAACCATAACTTCCCTATGGTTTTATGCTGACCCCTTGTGGAATGATTTTTATTCAATAGCACTTTGAGAAATTTTAATTTGCGTAATGCTACTTTTCTCTACCTTGAAATCCTAGTGAAAATTACGAACCAATGTCTGTTTTATAACTTTCTTTGCATCCCTAATATTGCTTGAATAACTTGTTTTGCATCCCATAGTAATCTGTTTTACTTTATGAAGGTTCTTTCTTGGCGCGCAATTTAAATAGAATGCCGATTGAAGTTTAAGCAACATTAATTTTTCCTAGATTGCATTTTGCCAATTCATTCCTATGTATTTCTCTAGATTTTTGATATGTTGTATGCGTAAGTGTTTCATTTGTTCTCTCTTTTTGTCTACCTGAGCTAAAAGCATCTGGGGCTCTTCACAGGAAATAAGGGTGACAGAAAGTTTTCGGCTATTTTCCACCATTTCAACTTCCAAACTTGATGTAACTCATAGTACAGAAGGTTTGTAACTATCAAGTCTCACAAGCTTCTACTTGCCTAAACTTGGTTGCATTGTTCAATTGTTGGCTTTTGCATGTTTGACTTTATTATTTCTGTTCTGTGCTGTATGAAAAATAAGTTGCACCACAGTCCACAGTGGAACTAATGTCTCTGGGGCATGGATACTAGGAATCCCAATCAGGACAGGGATTTCCTTGATTACATCAATATAAGCATACATGGTTTCAATTTTTGAAATTTTATTTAATTATTTTTTTGTTGGATGTATAATGGAATGAAACATTACTAAGACCACATGTCTGTAGAAGATTATTTTGAATATTGTATTCTCCTCATTCAATAATCATCTTTTAATTTCTTTTTCTTCTCTTTTATGTTGTGTTTTTGCACAATATCTGGATGTCTGCAAAAGAATGTTCTTCTTGAAAGATATGCTGGTGTCGAATGAGTGATATGGACTTAATAGTTTGATAAAAAATATATTAGTTTGATAGGAAACACTATTTGTATTAAACAGAGAGGATGCTTTTTTGATATTAATTAGACGATATATTATATTACATAATGCATTGAATAGTCTATGAATTTTTTTCACTATCTCAATCACTTTTCCTTTTGGTGGTAGGTGGGAATTCACTTGGCACTCTCTGGAGGAGAGTTATGATTATGGCACCAACTAGTGAGGACTTGAGGAATATAGTGAAAACTTGGTATTCAAATTTGGAGTTCCTTGCTGACAGACTAATAGGTGGGTTTGTTTATTTGCATGATTTGGCGATTTCAGGCTAAAAGTATTAACAATAAATGCTGATGAATATGGCAGAAACCTTTGAAAGGGTTAACTCTTATCCTCTGCACCATTTTGTGGGATTCCAACCAGGAAATTCTGCTTCTGTCAGTTATTTCAGTAGGTTCTCATTAAGGTATATAACTGTGTTATAATTCCTGTGTTGCATGTTGAGGTCAATTGTATTTCAGTCATTGCATCTCATTTGGTTCCTAATGACAGGGATCTCCTTAAATGGTGTAAGCGAATTGCAGACCTGGACTTCAGCCCAATGGTGAATACTTTGGCAGCTTCTGAGTGCCATTACATTTATCAAGAGGTCTGATATGCTCTTTGTCCTTATCTCTCTGTTTCTTTCAATGTTCATCTTATTGATTTGTTAGCGGAATTTTGTGCTTTGCTCTCAGGCTGTAGATATATTTGCATCCTTTTCAGCGTCTACTGAAAATCGGTTGACTATGATGAAAGAACTTGCAAAAATGTGGCAGGTTCCTGTTTCAATGGCTGAGACCTTGTATCCTTCCAATAATCCTGTAATTGAGGTGCCTATTATTGCTGTAAGCTAATATTCTAGTGATTTCAATATCATCAGTGTCTTATTATTTCCTCTGAACTGCAGCAATCGTCCTCAGAATTAAGGATTGGTCGAGTTATTCTTCCATGCTCTGCAAAGCTCGATGTACACACTTAATTTTTTCTTGATTCTTAACTTTCGTTTGTTATATGTTTATTGTTGATTTATTCATTTTGTTGTTAGTTCATTTGATATCTTAATGTTATTTTTGCAGTTGCATGATCAGACTAGTCAGTTTGTAAAGATTCGCAGTTCTCTCCATTTACTTGAGAGAATAGCTAGCGCTGTTAGGTGGAATGAGTCTGTTCTCTTGGTTGGAGAAACTGGTACCGGGAAGACTACTCTTGTCCAGAATCTGGCCAAGATGCTTGGACAGAGACTTACCGTCTTGGTATGTTGGTGGACTCTCTCTCTCTCTCTCTCTCTCTCTCTCTCTCTCTCTCTCCTTGCAGTGAGGTTGTTCAACTCTTATGATTATGTTTTCCTTTTCCAGAACTTAAGTCAGCAGAGTGATGTTGCTGATCTGTTAGGAGGATTTAAGCCTATGGATGCACGGTTCATATGCATTCCCTTATACAAGGAGTTTGAGTATTTGTTTTCTAAGACGTTCTCCATCATGGTATTTATTAATATGATATTTTCTTTTTTGCCTATCCAAAGTTGTATAGTCTTGATAAATAACTTTTGTCATTGTATTTTGATGTCCAGGAAAATAACGAGATTTTTTCCTATCTACAAAAGGTTTTAAGTGAAAGAGATTGGAAAAAATTACTAAAAGGACTTAGGAAGTATGTTGATAGGTATCAAAAGATGGGGAGAAAAAGGAAAAAAATGTTGGGTGAAGAATGGGAGAATTTTTCTGTGAAACTTGAAACTGCCCGCAGACAAATTGCGTCATCTGGAATGGTGTTTTCATTTGTTGAAGGAGCATTTGTAACTGCTCTTAGAAAAGGCGAATGGATTTTGCTTGACGAGGTGAATTTGGCTCCACCAGAGACTTTGCAGAGAATTATTGGTGTTCTTGAAGGAGAAAATGGTTCACTTTGTTTAGCTGAAAGAGGGGATCTGAGTTATATATCTAGACATCCTAATTTTCGTATATTTTCTTGTATGAATCCTGCAACTGATGCTGGGAAGCGGGACCTACCTTACTCTTTACGTAGTAGATTTACAGAGTTTTTTGTTGATGATGTGTTGGATGACAAAGATTTAGAACTATTTATTTACAAATTTTTGGGTGAAAGTAAAAGATCTGACAGAGAACTGGTAGAGAGAATAAGGACTTTCTATAAAGCAGCCAAAAAGGAATCTGAAGAGAAGCTGCAGGATGGGGCTAATCAGAAGCCACAATACAGTTTAAGGTCTCTCTACCGTGCGTTAGAGTTTACAAGGAAGGCAGAGGCAGAGAAAAAATTGGATGTTGGATTTCGAAAAGCACTTTATGATGGATTCTGCATGTTTTTTCTCACTTTGTTGGATGAACCCAGTGCAAAGATAATGAAACAGATGATTGGTTATTTGTTAGACAAGAGTATACCTCCACCTATTCCTTTTGATAGATACTTGATGGTTAATAAAGGAATCTCAATTTCTGATGATTTCTTGAAGAACTATGTTCTAACTAAAAGTGTTAAAGAACATCTTAGTAACTTGGCACGTGCAGTCTTTGTTAAGAGATATCCAATTCTTTTACAGGGTCCAACATCCAGTGGGAAAACTAGTCTTGTTCAGTATCTTGCCACTATAACTGGTCATGAATTTGTGCGGATAAACAATCATGAGCACACTGATCTCCAGGAATATTTAGGTTCTTACATAACCGATGCTTCCGGGAAGCTTGTATTTCATGAAGGCGTTTTGGTTAAGGCTGTAAGAAATGGTCATTGGATTGTTCTGGATGAGCTAAACCTTGCTCCATCTGATGTGCTGGAAGCATTGAATCGTCTGCTAGATGATAACAGAGAGCTCTTTGTCCCTGAACTGAGTGAAACTATAAAGGCGCATCCAAATTTCATGCTTTTCGCCACTCAAAATCCACCTACCTTTTATGGTGGGCGTAAAATGCTTTCTCGAGCCTTTCGCAACCGTTTTGTGGAGATTCATGTTGATGAAATCCCAGAAAATGAATTGAGTACAATACTAGAAAAAAGGTGTGAAATTCCTGAAAGCTATGCTAAGAAGATGGTTGAAGTCATGAAGGAATTGCAATTACACAGGCAGAGTAGCAAGGTATTTGCTGGAAAACATGGATTCATAACTCCACGAGATTTGTTTCGATGGGCAAATCGTTTCAAGGCCTTTGGAAAGTCTTATGAAGATTTAGCTAGAGACGGTTATTATCTTTTGGCAGAAAGGCTGCGTGATGAGGGAGAGAAATGCGTGGTTCAAGAAATTTTAGAGAGACATCTTCGTGTTAAACTTGTCAAAGATGACTTGCACCAACTGGTATTGTGCTTTTGCATCTCATGCTTGTGTTTGCTATTAATGAACTAGTATTTGTGTTTATCATTTATCATTTTTTAATCACTATGAGGAGATTCTCCTCTTAAATATAATTGCAAGATTGGTGTGTAGTGAACATGCTTAAATGTTTATTTATTTTGGTGGATTACTCAGGAACAAGCTGAAAGAGACTCTGTCCTGAAATTGTGCAACAATAACTCCGGTTCAGAGAATCTTGGGAAGTATGGATCATAGAACATTCACTTTCTTATTGCTGGTAGTTTGGCCTTCATTGTATTAAGGTGTAGTTTTCTCACTGCCAATTGGTTCTTTGCAGTGTCATCTGGACTAGAAGTATGCAGAGGTTGTACTTTCTTGTCAAGCGTTGTTATGAGTTACGTGAACCTGTACTCCTTGTTGGCGAAACTGGTGGTGGAAAGACCACTGTCGGTCAGTTACTGAGTTTAGTATTAGGGTTGAAATTGCGCATTCTGAATTGCCACCAGTACACAGAGACATCTGATTTTATTGGGGTTTGTTAATATATATTTGTTTTATTGCTTTTGCTTTTTTTTTTTTTTTTGAGGATCGACTATTTTAAAGAAATTTATCGGTCTTCTTGTGTTAACTAATGAACTGTACAACAGGGGTTCTATCCTGTTCGGGACAGATCGAGGCTGGTGTCTGAATACAATGATATAGTTGAACAGTTGAGGTCATCAAACGCTTTAATCCACTACACCGAGGACTCAGTAAGTGTTTTATTGATCATATAATGACTCACTTTCAGATTATGTCACTTATCAAATACCCGTGGTTTCTCATGCATTTGTTTGATTGTAGACGATTTCTTCAGACATTGGTCAGGCTCCTTCAACTCTTAATAAATTGGCTGCAATAGTTAAAAATTATAGGGAAGGTCAGGATTCAAGTGCTGTTGTGAATTCGCAAGATATTGATATGCTTGGGCAGCTGATGTTGGACCTTGGTAAGCTGCACCAGAGATGGCAGACTATCTTTATGTGGCATGATGGGCCTCTAGTGCAAGGAATGAAGGATGGTAGTCTATTTCTTGTGGATGAGATTTCCTTAGCTGATGATAGTGTACTGGAAAGATTGAACAGTGTTTTGGAGCCAGAAAGAAAATTGGTGGGTAATCCTTGCTTTTGTAGGGACCTTGTTTTTCATAGTACATCATAACTCATCTTGTAACATGTCTTATCGTACTTAATATGGTTATTGCTTATTTTGCTTTACTCCGGGCGCTATGTTTGTTCTTACTTTTGTTTTTGTTAGATTTAAAGGGCTATCATTGGACCTTTTACTTTAATCATTATCTTTTGGAATTTATGGTTATTCAACATGGTAGAATATCTGTTTGACGGAGAGGTCTCGTATTTGAAACCTAAACATCTTCTAGTCCATCAACCAAGTCTCAATACAAAGCTAAATGGGCTGTCAGTCCTTTATTTATTGGTATGCTGTCAGTGTTGTTTTCATTATTGTGCTCTGCTAGATCTTGTCTCTACTTTTAACTTGATTCTGTTGGGGATACATGACAAAATGCAAAAAAAAGGCTTAAGACCAAAATTCTACGTGAAATTTAAATGGTTTAGTTTTACAGCAGAGGTAGAGTCTAGCAAAACTGAATTGAATGTTCTGATTTTCAAGCTAATAGAATAAATGGACCAAGATTTTTGGTTCAAAAAGAAGGGAACGGATTCCTTGAAAAGATTATGAGTGTTTTTTAGTCCCTTCTCTCTCTCTTCCTAATAATACCTTGAAATAATTTGCTTTGGGTTTAGTTCAGTTAGATATTTGGTGAATACTTTTCTTTGGAATTATATTATGTTTCTGTGTCTCAAATCTCTCATTATCAAACTTCTTTGCTGCTGCTTTTCTGCTAGCTATGAACGGTAACTAATTAATTTGTTGGATAGGTAGCTGTCCAATTTGTGTTATGTGAATTTAACCTTTTTAGCTGCTTGCTTTGTATCATGCTATAACTTAGTCTATTACTGGCTTTGATTTGATATTGTAAGTTCCGCCCTAAGTTCTTTTTTGTTACCCTCTTTGCAGGCCTTGGCAGAGAAAGGAGGATCTTTTCTGGAAACTGTTACTGCTCATAAAAACTTCTTTGTTTTGGCGACAATGAATCCTGGTGGTGACTATGGTAAGAAGGAATTGTCTCCTGCTCTCCGCAACCGTTTTACTGAAATATGGGTTCCTCCTGTTAGTGATCTAGATGAGCTTAAAGAAATTGCTTTGCGGAGGTATGTGTATTTAAGAGATATGCTCATTGAGATAGTTCATATGGATGCATTCTCTCTTCTAATCTTAGTTAATTCGGCAGAGTTACCAACCCAAGAGTCTCGCATTTAGTGGGTCCTATGCTAAGTTTCTGGGAGGTAAGTCCGATTTCCCTCTTTTGAATTATATTCTATTCTTTCATGTCTATCTTTTTAGTTGATTGGAGTTGATATTGTCAACTACTAATTAAAATGCACAACATGAATCAAATTTGCTAATTTGAGTTCTGCTTTGATGGAATTTGCAACATAACTATTCATGTTATGTGGTGTATAGAGGTATTTAGCACATGTTGCCTTGTTTAGTTTTAACAACAACAATATTGTTTCTCTGTTTTGATGTGATCCTGACTTATTGGCATAGTATTTGAAATTTCATTGCCAAGTCATAAAATTACTAACAGAATTCTGATTTAATCTCCGAGCTTTGGATGTTAGTCCTTCCTCAGCTGATTTGCTGTTTAATATTGTTTCTCTGTTTTGATGTGATCCTGACTTATTGGCATAGTATTTGAAATTTCATTGCCAAGTCACAAAATTACTAACAGAATTCTGATTTAATCTCCGAGCTTTGGATGTTAGTCCTTCCTCAGCTGATTTACTGTTTATAAAGCAACAAGAAATTATCTCGAAAGAACATTGTTTGATTCCCTAAAATGAGAGTTCTACAGCAGCTTTAAAAACTGTTGAAATATTGACATGTTGCAGGGGTGGTGATTTTGTTGTTGCAGTCTACCTTTTATTCTTGTTAACCTTTTGTCTGTTCCTTACATTTCCCTTCCTGTCAGTACATGGACATTTTATTAATTACATGCATGAATAATGTAAACATTTCATACTTCTAAGCTTACAGAAGCATTTACAAAGCAGCGTTAGTCAGAAATTTCATGCATTTATTCTTGACTAACTATACAACCCAAATAATTAACCCAAAATTCAACCCAAATGATGTGGCAAGTGAGTTGTTATTACCACACAAATCATGGGATGATGTAGTTAATGAATAAACCACTTGCCACATAATTTGGATTGGTTTTTAGGCTAATTTTTTGGGTTATCTAGCGCTAGTGTTTATTCTTTTATAAGCTTTTCAGTGATTGTTGATTTTGTTTATAGTTGTGTTTTAATTGGATCATTTTGATTCACCTGGCTACTGTTATTTCATATGTTCTACAGTGGTTCAGCGATTTACAAACGGGGAGAATGCTTACCGTGAGAGATCTCCTGTCTTGGGTTGCCTTTATAAATGTTACAGAAAGCAGTTTAGGGCCTGACTATGCATTCCTTCATGGGGTTTTCCTCATTTTGGTTGATGGGCTCAGTTTAGGTGCGCCCTTGCTTTATTGTAGCTCTATGTGTATCTGCATTTTTTTTTGTTTGATTTCTCATATTTATCTTCTGAATAAATAACAGTCTTGAAGTTGGTTGTTGTCTCTATTTTTTTATCAAATCTTTTTAAGCATACCAAAGTCATAAAGGGTACCTACGGTGTTATCTTGAAATCAGTTGTTAGATGTATTTACTCTTACATCTTTTTGATATCGTTGTTTATCAAATTTTGGATGTATTTTTGAATATCGGCTTTTATGTTGATCCATAAATCCCGTAGATTTTGTTTTATTGATTTATTTTCCTTTTATGTTCCTTGAAGGCTTTATGGTTAGTACTTTCTTCAAATTTTTATCAGAAAACGTTTTCAATTTGTCTCTTTGAATTTTGATTGGAGCTTTTCCCCGTATATTTTGTTATGGTAATAATAAGAGGCTTACTTTTATACTTATTGATAAACTTTGATTCTCTAGGATGTTTCCTGAATTAATATCAAATAATAGGTTAAGTGAAATGTTTGAATATGAAGACATTATGTAACATCAAGCTATTGACCTAATGAGAATGGAATATTGTTTTATCCGTAACTAATAATTATATAAGTTTTTTTGGTGAACAAAATAAATATATAAGCTAATATAGTTTTATGTGTAATTAGTTATGTAAGAATAATAGTGGAGTACTATTTTATCCACTGTCATTAAGTAATTATGTGAACCTTTTACTTTTTGCTTTCTAAGTCATGCTTAGAATATCCCTTTTGGGAAAAGTTCAGTATTCAAGGAGAAGCAATTAACTTATTGAATTTTTATATGTCTAGCTTATTACTCCCTAAATTTTGGTAAATCTGCAAGCATAGTACAAAAGATTTGAGAACCATGGGTAACTTAAAATTCTGCAATGTTCTCGAATTATGGATGTGAACAAGAATGGAGGTAACTTTATGTTTTTGACTTTGGGAGACTATATTTCTCAGAGGACAGTACATTACTTTATGACGATGGCAATTTTTTATTTTTTAAATATAATTGATTCATTGATGCTTGAACATAAATTTTGGAAAAAAAAATGAAGAGCAGGAAGTGATAATGGATTTTGGGCTCTGATATGTCCTGTACTTTCTTATTGGTATAATCGTTATTTTTTTTCATTTTAAGTGACGAGTTTTTGATGTTACCATTTACTGTTAAATAAAACCTTTTTGTTCCCATTCTCATCTCTGACGTATTTCCTTTTATGCATGTTTCTTAGGTACTGGTATGTCTAAAAAGGATGCTCTGGAGTTGAGCAGGCGATGCTTGTCTTTACTTTTAGGAAACTTAAAGGTGTGCTTTACTTTTATGCATTTTGCACTGCTGCTATATATGCATGAATTATCCATCAGTTTCTCTAATGGTTGTAACAAATGCAATTTGTATCTGTTTCGAACCATCAGTTTCCATCATCAGAAAAACTAATAATACCAATTATGTGTGATTCTGTTATTAAATATAAGTAAAATTTGGGTGAGTTAGCATTGTTTTTGTTGAGTTGTTTTCTTTTAGCCTTATATTGGGTTGTTTGGCAAGAAACAAATCAAGGATATTCAAGGGTTCTAAGGATGATGTGTAAGAAATGATCTTCTTTGTGATCAACCTTTCTTGTTTCTTTAGGCATCCTTTCCTTATTTGCATTAGGTGTAAATGTTTAATTGGATTTTCTCTTTTTATTTTTATTTTTATTTTTATTTTTTTAAATATTAATTTTTGTGGTATAATATATTATTTTATATATCGATATTTATATCTATATATGTATTTAGTGCATTATATAGTGACTTTCTTTCTGCTGCAGGTGGAAAATGGCAGTGAACGTTTTACAAAACTTTCAACTATGGAAAATTATGGCTGGGGTGATATCAGAACTACTGCTGAGATATTGTGCAATGGTGATATGCAATGTGAAAATATCTTTGGGATCAATCCGTTTTACATTGAAAAAGGTGATCTCACTGAAATTAGTTAATGTTAGCTTGCTATGGAAACAGAACTCATAGCTACTTTATAGCAATTGATAATTTTGAGCATGTAGTCATTGTTTTAAACAAGATTCACTAAATTAGTTAATGTTAGTTCGTACAATGTTTCCATCTGATTGTCAGTTTAATCTCTTCTTGACTCATATTTCATTTAAACTTGTCCCTAATTTGCAAAAGTTTGGTTCAAGCATTTGTAGCAGTGTGCAATGTTGGCCTGTATACTTTTGTTAATTATTTATCTTCAGTTTCTTATTTATTATTTTAACAGGTTATGAAAATACTGAGGCTGGAGGTTTTGAATTTTTGGCACCAACTACGCGAAGAAATGCTTTGCGGGTCTTGCGCGCTATGCAGCTTTCCAGGCCTGGTTTGTCTCTTTCTAGTATTGATGATATTCATCCTCTCTCTCCCTTTTTTTTTCTTATCAATTTTATGCTATTTGACATGTTAAATTCTCTCATGTTTTGCAGTACTACTGGAAGGCAGTCCGGGTGTTGGAAAAACAAGTCTAATTGTTGCCTTAGGCAAATATTCTGGGCATAAAGTTGTACGCATAAATTTATCTGAGCAGGTTAGTTTTTCTATATGCATTCCTTAGGTCCTTGTCATTTGTCATGCTGTGTAGATCTCCTGTATCCTCTATTGCCATTTCCTCCCATCTTATAACTTTTTCTATGGTAATGATTTTAGTTATGCATTTGGTGCAGACTGACATAATGGATTTGTTGGGGTCAGACTTGCCTATCGAGAGTGATGAAGGAATGAAGTTTGCTTGGTCCGACGGAATTCTACTGCAGGTTAATGTCTTATCGAAACACTTGTCTTGCGTTCACCTATGACATATACTGATATACTTGCATACTTTTTGACAGGCTATAAAGGAGGGTTGTTGGGTGTTGCTGGACGAGCTTAATCTTGCTCCACAGTCTGTCTTAGAGGCACTATTATAAACCTTATTACTAACAATCTTTTTATATATATATATATATATAATTTATGTTGCTTTGCTTGTTTTTGTTAATTACTGCTGTATATTTGTTTATGTCGACAAAGTTAGTGAGAAAGTTTATTTATTTATTTTTAATTTTTTTAATTAGGGGTTAAATGCTATTCTGGATCATCGTGGTGAGGTCTTCATTCCGGAGCTTGGTCTTACTTTTAGGTGTCCGCCATCTTTCAGAGTTTTTGCTTGTCAAAATCCTTCATATCAAGGTGGTGGTAGAAAAGGCCTCCCAAGGTCCTTTCTTAATCGTTTCACTAAGGTTGGTTTATCGTAATGGCAATGCAGCTGTAGAAGTATAATCTGTATGGAACTAAGTAGTTACTTGACAATCATTCAAATGCCATTATTGCCTTATATCCTCATTATTGGTTTCAGGTATATGTGGATGAGTTAGTGGAGGATGACTATCTTTTCATTTGTAGCTCTCTTTATCCATCAATCCCGAAATCTCTTCTCTTGAAGCTGATTTTATTTAATAAGAGGCTGCATGAAGAGACAATGGTGTATCACAAGTTTGCTCAGGATGGATCACCCTGGGAGTTTAATCTCCGTGATGTGATCAGGTCATGTCAGATTATACAAGGTCTTATATGTTTTCCATTCTTGCAATAATATATTTTCTATTTGTCTTCTTATATTCTACAACTAATATTCCTATTTAACACCTTGCTATGACGTCAAACTTAGGTGCTTCTGGGAATTTAAAACTCAATTACTTTCTCAGTATCCTTTATGTTCAACGAATGCGTACTGCCAATGACCGCAGAGAAGTCCTACAGCTCTATGAACTAGTTTTCGGGATGAAGCCATTTATAAATCCTTTTCCTAGAGTGCAGCTCAATTCTCAATACTTAATAGTGGGGAACACAGCCGTTAAAAGGAATTACACCCAGTCATCTAAAATTTCAAGTAGTCAGCTGAAAGTCTTACCCGGTATTCGTCACTGCTTGGAAGCTGCTGCGCATTGTGTACAGCATCAATGGTTATGCATTTTAGTTGGTCCCCCATCATCCGGAAAGACTTCGTTGATAAGGTTACTAGCGCAGCTCACTGGCAATGTACTAAATGAATTAAATCTCTCATCTGCGACTGACATATCTGAATTACTTGGATGCTTTGAGCAATATAACGCCTTTCGCAGTTTTCGCTTGGTTGTTGCTGAAGTTGAGCGCTATGTCAATGAGTACTGCAGTTTGAAATTGGAGTCTTCAGTGGAGGCAATTATAAGTGAAAGAAAAGATATGATATCCAGATGGCTTTCTTTTGTATCTAGTGTGGATTTTACTCTTTTGTCAAGTTCACTTTCTACAGACACAGAGAATTGGAAATTTATTGGCAATTCTCTTTGTTTATTAGTGGAGATCATTGAAAAACTGAGATTGGATCTGGAGAATAACGTGTTGCCTCTTTCTTGGTCAATTAAGGAACTGGATAAAACAATGAAGACAATAAAGAAGTTGCAAGATAGCCAGCAAAAGCCATATTCTGTTAAGTTTGAATGGGTTATGGGGTTACTGATAAAGGCCATAGAAAATGGAGAATGGATAGTTCTAGAAAATGCAAATCTTTGTAATCCTACGGTATGTGTAGTATCGTTAAAACTGTTTGTTTTGTATCTTTTAAAATTCCATAATAATAGTTTTTACCCTATAACTGTTATAAGAGTAGTACCATAACTAGTATATCATTACTAAGCCATTAATTTAGTTTGATGTTTGATTGTTAGGTTCTTGATAGAATCAACTCTTTGGTGGAGCCATGTGGTGCGATCACAGTCAATGAGTGTGGGACTATTGACGGAAAACCGTTGGTTCTCCAGCCACATCCTAATTTTCGTATGTTTCTTACAATTAATCCAAGCTATGGTGAAGTATCCCGGGCAATGCGAAATAGAGGTGTTGAAATATATATGATGCCACCATATTGGCTATTTGATGAAGGAAGCTGCCTCACCTTGGAGGATAGTGCGCTGAAAGAAGCAGAGAGATTTCTTGCTCTATCTGGTATTCCTGCTGGTAAACTGGTTGAATCAATGGCTAAAGCACATTTCCATGCGGTGGTTGAAGGTTTGCACTTCAATAAGCATATTACATATCTTGAGCTTGCACGTTGGGTTCAGTTATTTCAGCAGCTTCTCATGAATGGTAATCAGCCAATGTGGAGCCTCCAGATAAGCTGGGAGCACATATATCTTTCTTCTTTAGGCGAGACTGAAGGAGAAAATATAATCAGCTATGCTAAGAATGCTTATTTATCAATGATTGAATTGTCTGAATCCTATTCATCATTGGGCTGCACTTTGTGTGTGTCTGGAGGATGGCCAATGCCCTTGAAGTTAAGGGATTTTGTATGGTATTCAAAAGAGGCATGTGTTAGGCAGAATTGTATGTATCTGGAGTTCCTGGGTGGTCAGTATGCATCATGTCAATTCCAAAATCGCAGGAGTGGTAACCCTACCGACCAAACTTTGAATGCTAGTAACTGTGGACTATCATACTTGATGAATGTGAAGATGCTGCAGAGGATCATGTTTCCCAAGGCTTCAATTGGAATGGATTCAAACACTTCTGGGAACATAGAATTTAACTCACATGTGACTAATAAAATGCTGCTATTTGCTGCCAACTGGACAATTGAACAAGCAAAAGCAAGTGATTTTCAGTTGCATCTTCTTTGGTTTAGCTGGTTTAGTTCGCTACTGCAACCATACTGTCTAATTTTCAACTCTTTTCTGTCTTCACTAAAAGTAGAGTTGGAGGATCATATCTGGAAAGATATATTTTGCCTCCACCAGGAGCTTGCACATCTTAATCAAGTTGATTTAGACTCTCATCCTGTTGCAGTGCTTTCAATGGAGTTGGTTGATATAACTGAATCAAATGATACATCAAAGGTGCAGAGTGAACTTCTCTCTAATGCTATTAACTGTGTGGACCTTCTGAGGCTTAGCTATCAACAGTGGAATGCTGAGAAGGAGCATGACTATACTGGTGATGCTTGGTATTTTCAACCAATTTTGGATTCTCTGTGTAATTTGGAGAAGCAAGTTCTGAAGATGGTTGCTAAATCTTCTTCTGATCAGCTGATTCAGTTATACACTGATCTTCTTGAAGGTCACATACTATTTTGGAAGAGTGTTACCTCATCCCAGTCAGACAGTTTGTTGATTTCTTGGCGCTCTTTGATGAAGAATGCTTCAAAATTGCTTTACTTTTGTCCAGAAGAAGTTGAGAATGTGCTGGTAAACTCACATTGATATTCAGTAGTACTGTTTTCTTTCAATCTTGTCAGCTTGTAATGTTAATTTCACAAATTTTTCTTTGATTTTTAAGATGGAAGGCAAGAATCTCGGAAAACTTTCCTCCTGGCGTTTTCATACAGAGAGGTCTTTGCTATGGGTTAGTGGTGGTCATCCATCTTTGCCTCGATCTGCTAGGCTGTATCATCAACAGCATCAACTTTTAGAGTTTTGTGAATCTGTTTGGCCAAAGAAAGGTATTCTTATTTTAAAATTTCCATCACAGATGGAAGTTTGTAAATCTCTTTCTTTTAATCATGCAGTGTTTCTAATTTTTGGGAAATTATTTGCTGTGACAGTGGGTGATTCTATTATTGATGTTGTTGCATCTTCCAATCCTGAACTCTGTTTCCTGGCATTGCAAGGTATGGTTTTATGTATATAGTTTTGCGGTGCCCTGTAGTCATTTGGCATAATGGTGGGGATTATACAGTAATTTAAAGTAGTATGATATTCTTACTATGATTATGGTCTGCAAATAAAAAAGTGGAGTTGGAATAAAAAATTGTGATTGGTCTTATTTTTTTGGGTTCATAGTATGGGTATGGGGAGTTGCTTATGGTATTACTACAGTTTTTTGTATATCTATGCCGTTGCCAACATAACATGTGTTTACCCTGATCATTGGTGAGTGAGCATTTTGTGTAGGACAGTGTTCCTTAAAAGATAAGTGCAAAAATATTTAAAATTTTAGGAAAAAGATGACTAGGAAAGGCTTAAAGGAGGCTTGTGTGTGGGTGGGAGTGAGGGAGTGAATAGTGTCAAAAGCATTTTGTTATTTATGTGATCGCTGTCTTGTATGCATTATTAATTACTGTTAAAATTGTGTCCACTTTTATAGGTGTGTGTATGTCATCACATATTGTATGTAAATCGGATGAAGATGATGTCCATATTGCTCAACAGTTGGAAGAGATGTATGAGGTTAGTGCCTTGATGTTTCTAAAATTTGGTAATATTTGCATGCTTGATGTCTGATACTCACAAAGAACTAGTTTGATTTTCTCAGATGCTAGTGAGGAGGTTTGAACATGAAAAACACAAACTAGAGGCAAATTTGGGTCCTGATGAGCATGCTACATTCGATTCAAATTTAGCTCCTTGTTGTGCTTTCTACCCTGAAATATTGTGTAGGAAGCCTGGTTTTGACAGTTGGTTGGACACACTTCCTATAAGTGACAGCACAAGTTGGTCCCTGGACGTGGAATTACTAAAAGAGCTATCACCAATTGCTTTGGTTGATCACAAAGAATTGCAACAGGTAAGATCCATCACTTTGTTAATATTTTGAAGATTTCTCATGAGTGGGTTGCTTTAGAAATTATAATGGAATCACGGTATGGATATTTAAGCCCATATTTTTTGTGCAACTGGAGAAACATTGTGTTTTTTAAATGATGAAGTGTGATTTTCTGGTATAAGAAACCTATTTAATCAAAGTGTAAGTAGTAAAAGATCATGTACTTAGTAGAAGTTAATGTTACACTTTGATCTACTGGTTTTGTTGCCCATATAAGGGCTGAGATTGAGATTTTGTTTGCCGTTGCATGTTCATTATTCTCACATAATGTCTTTCTTCTGTAAATTATGCTTTTTTCACTACTGTATTTGTTTGCTAATCTGCAACAACAGGCTTTGGGTAGTGTATCTAACCTTCTGGAGTCTGCCTTGAAATATTCCTTGACCAACTCAAGGAGACCTCCTCAAAGTTTTGTGCCACACCAAAGACTCTTATGGATACTAGATGCTTGGACGTCTGTGGATGCAGGTTAGTTCATTTCTGTGTTAATGTTGGTCCGGCAATTTTAGCAATGTAATACTAATCTCTAACTTTATCTGTCTTACAGTGAAGATGCGAGTTGCCAGTTTTGTTCTTGAGATGTGGTTTTGTTGGCATTCGTTTTTGTGGAGCTATCATCCTGCTTCATTCATGGTATGCACAATGAATTGGAGACTTGTATTTCATGTCTATGTGGTTTTTTAAATATTGTGGATTTTGTTTTCTATGATCTGCTATTTTTGCATGTAGAGCTTCTCAAAGATTGGCAACCACAACATTACTCTTCCTGATATGCTCTTTCAACCTGTGAAAACAGCAACTGTCTTCCAGATTCTGTAAGATAATTACCTATACTGTTTTGATAGTTATAATGATCCTAATTCTTTTATTATGGTTTATACATCGATATACATTTTCATTTCAACAAACTTTGACGGTATTACATCCATAGATAAGTAGATGGATAGGCTGACAGTTATGTGTTTTTTCTCTTCATTCCTGGCTAAAAAAATTAAAATCATTGTTTTATGAAAAATTCCTCCTACACGATGTTCTACGAATTGATTTTTCACATAAATAAGGTTTTGCATTAATTTGGCCTTTTTTGGTGGAATAAAGTTTGATCTTTCCTTCTGTGTGCTTTGTGAGTTTGTTCTAAAGAATTTGAAGATACAAATTTCCTTGATCAACACAAATTGTGGGCTGTGTGTATTAAAATTGAACTGTAGCGTGGATGTCTTTTTTATTGATGGTACTGTAGCTTTAAGCCAGACTCTGGTTCAATACTGTTTCACAGGTATGAAATATGTGATAATTTTGTTCACGTTTTCATTATCGTTTCACAGATATGAAATTTGTTATTATTTTGTTCATGTTTCTTTAATATTTCCACAATTTATGGAAGAAGAAAAAAGAATGAGGTTGAATCTCATGATGGTTCATATGAATGTAGATTATTATTAATTGTGAAGGTTCCATTTTAAGATGCATTCTAAAATTCTTTTCCATTTGTAGGCAAAGTATATGTCCCATCAAAGATTATTCAGAGTACTGTTTGAAGCTCAAAGCTGCTTCTCGTAATGTCTGGCAAAGTCCTCCGACAGTGGAAAGTATACCTAGATTTCTCCTAAATGTTGCTCGTTCGCTTTTCCACCAGGTTATTTTTTTTGTTATCTATTATCTTACTTCGTTCTAAAAGTATACCTAATTTTCTTGTTTCGTACTTTTGAGTTTTGTTATTGTTTCTATAACCAAAATTCTAATACAATGGATGTTCCAGATCATATATGCACACAAAAAATCATTTGAAGCTGATAAATTTGCTGGGATCAATTCCATGCTTTTTTCGTTTGAAACGAAAATGACTACGGTATGCTTTCCCTCACCCTTATTATATTC
This sequence comes from Acer negundo, assembly GCA_035582765.1. Classification (NCBI taxonomy): domain Eukaryota; kingdom Viridiplantae; phylum Streptophyta; class Magnoliopsida; order Sapindales; family Sapindaceae; genus Acer; species Acer negundo. The sequence goes on from CM069241.1 coordinate 46,614,360, forward strand.
CTTAAGGAAAAAGCTTGCAGGAATTTCTGAAGCTATGTTGCTTTTATATTTATTTTTAATACAGTAAATTTGATTATCATATACTAAAAATCGTGTATTGACATATTTGAGAAATAGGAAGTTCATATATTTCATTAGATGCTTCATCTACTGAGTACCTTACTGACCCTAATTTTATCATAATTGGCAGCAAGAGAACATTAATCGTTTGAGCTCACTTATTGAATCATCAAGCCATCAAAAGTTGAAGTCTTTGGTGCACTTATTTGTTGAGCCACTACTTAGAGAACTCTATCTTCCCTGTTCTTCCACTGGTGACTATGAGTCTATTTCTTATTTTGTTGTTACGAGTTCATCAATACATGATAGTAATTCTTTATTTTTTACATGAGATATGTTGACTCAAATTTGTACTTCTTTATTCTGTTTTACGGTTGTAGGTTTCCACTCCAATCTTGGTTTTGTGTGGTTAATGGTTGGGGGATTACGGTTTCATCTCTTGCTTATCTGTGATGATTTGGATCCTGCTATGAAATACTCGTGGAAGTGTTCACAGATGGAAGAAAAGATTCTGTTGCTTGAACTTGAAATTAAGGTCACTTTCTTCATGTTTATATTTCTATTTCATCATCATTTTTAAAGAGTCGTGTGTAGTTTCTGATACTGGGATAAGATATTTAGTGTTCTATAGTAATCTTTATCCATTATTAAGTTCAACTGGACATTTTTTCTTAAAAAGTTGTATCTTCTCAATTATTTCAATATTTTTCACTTTTTTCGATATATTTCTTGTGTTCATGAACTTATGATTAACATATGGCGTTCAATGCTATTTTTCTGAGGTCTGCCGCTTCTGTACAACTTTTCAATGTTGGAAAATATTCCCTCATTGAGGATGTCTTGGACATTTGTTCTTATAGATAAATTAATTTCATTGTGTCAACCCCTCTTTTTAGTGCCCATGGGTCATATAATTGAGTTTAATGGAACCATGTGCTCATATCTTGTGATTGTAAGTTTCCTGTTTGTTAAGATTCTAGCTAACTTTCACTGTATTGTTATTTATAGGTGCGACAAGAATGTGAATACATAGCTGGTTGGTCTTCTTCAAGAAAAGCTGATAAAAAAAGAGCAGTTGCACTACAGAAACTTGAAGCTGAGCATAAGAAGCTACAAAGAAAGGTTTGAATTTTTGACTTTAGTTTTCCTTATGAAGTGCGTGTTTCATTTTGATAATTCATGTTTTCATTTTACCTTGTCAGATCAAATTGGTGAAAATAACCTATTAAATTCCAGACTAGACATGCTTGCATAAAATAAATCTTGATATTTAGTTCCCCATTCTACTTGATTATACCCTATTTCCCCCCTTTTCTAGTCTGGGTCTGGTATTTATTTTCCCTGTTATTTTTGCGATGCTCATGTTCATTTTCCTTATAAAAGGCACTTATATTTAATTTTATAAGTAATAAAATTTTGCTTGTTTCTTATATATATATATATATATTGCTTAAGCCTCTGAGAATTTTAATAATTCTGATATAAGTGTGTTTCTTGTAAGTTGTATCCTAAAATGTGTTCTAATATTGCTGACATATTTTCTTCACTTCAGGTTTTTGTACCTGAAATTAGTGGCAACCCTGAACATACCATTCTTCATTCATTTAGTTTTTGATTGCTTTGTCTCATTCTTCATTTTTAGTTTTATTTTTTTAAACTTTAATTTAAAGTAGGAATATTTCTTGCTGAATACTATTACCTTCATTTACTATTGGTTATCTCTCATATTTTATGTGGGTTACAATCTTAATAGCTCCTTTGATCATCTTTGTCTAATTTTTTTTTTTTCTTGCTTACAGATTGTGTTCCGCCCTGATCCACTGAAATTCAAGGCGTTGAAAAAGGAATGTGATGAGTTTCTTGAACTCATTAATTCCTCAATGAATTTGGTGAGCAATATTGCAGTCATGGACTTACAACAGGCTATTGAGCGAATAAACAATTGGCTGGTACGTTTAATGTCATGATTAAATGCAACAATTTGGTGAATGTATTTGTATCGTTTAGAATACTGTGATTTCTGATCATTGACCTCTTGAATTTTCAGGAAACTGCATCCCGTTTTATTGACAGACTCTCACTAGAATACGTCGAGTATATTGATATAACTCAACCAATTCAAGTTGCAGTGTATGAAATGAAATTGGGCTTATCCATAATGTTATCAAGCATCTTGGAAAAAGATTTTTTGAACAGATTTGAGGAGGACAATATAGATAAAGTCATGGTAAGTTTACATCTTTTATTATTTTTATTAAAAGTTAACTTTAGGCTTTACATTTTGTTTATTCGATCTAAATGGCTGACTTAGAGAATCTTGCAGGACTCGGTTTATTCACTTATGAGATTTCCTAGAGGCTACAGATTTGATGCAGTTTTGATTAACCTCAAGAGCAGGCTGCCTGAGCATAAGTCACATGATGTAGATGTTCCATCAGATCCGTGGGCAATTGATACAAGTTTGTTGGAAAAGTTGGTCATCTTTTCAAGTGATGTAAATGCTGCAAAAGTAATTTTCTTTCTTGGATAAGTTTTCTTCCAATGATGATTGTTGTTTTTTGAGTTTGTCATTTTAAAGGTCTCCACTTCCATGTTGTCTTTAATGTTTGTTGATTCTCGTATCCTCTTTCTTTGTTTTCCCGATGAAAATTATCTATTTTTACCTTGAAATGCTTCCTCATTGTAGGAGGGTTCTGCCTTGCAACTTAGAGCTGCTGTTCATCACAATGCTCTTAAGCGTGTTGCACATTTTGTAGCTACTTCGCGACTTGTGGATAAGGCTTCTTTCATGGTTAGATTCTGTTCTCTGATCAACTTGAATTAGTACTTGCGCACAGTTTGTTTCTGATATGACTATATATACGTTCTGGGTCAGCTATTGGATAAAATTTTCTGTGAGTTCGCAAGCATTTGGGTGAATATGAAAGACCAAACAAAGACCAGAGAAAATGATGAAGCTCAGCAATACAAATTTAGGCCTCGTGCCTTTACGATTGATAGGGTTTTTGAGGATAAGTCAAATGACACTTCTTTGGAATGGCAGGAGTTCCTCTTAGAAGAAGAATTTACTGAAAAGGTGATGCTTCTACTATTACTTCTCAAATTGATTGTAATTATTTGTGTTTCCTGTTGTTGTCACTCATACATGTTTGAACATACATTTAATATATTCAGGTGGAAGATAATAACGAACATGAACATGAAAGTATGGAGGAAGAATGGAACTTCATGCAGGATTCTATTCTGAACAACATGGTTCACGTTCACAATCAATTATTTGGGTCTACCGATCTTGTCTTGGATGTAAGTTAGCTTTGTAAATTTACTGGACATATGGTTAACTTTCTATCTCCGTAGAAGACAACTTTTTATAACTTTGGAATTCCATTATAGTATTCCTATGTCCCATTTCCTCTTATTTTTTCCTGATCAAAAGCTACATGTATCGATTCTTTCTTTGTTAATGTACTAGGTACATGTTGTAGATGCTCCCTTTTTTGGTAAAATTTCATGTTAACTGTGGAAGATGCTATAGTTTTGGATAAAAGTTATCTTATATGATGTACTATCTATGATTATTTGTAGTGCATAGTAACTCATGACTGATTAATAATTATTGGAAAACATAACAGGATTGATGTGTGTTTGTTTAAAAAATTATGAGTATCTATACTTGCATATTTTTTATGTGTTGTGAATTGAATATTCTCTCCAGGTGGTTCATTTATTGTTTCTACGCGGATGTAAAAGTAGCATTGTAACAGTTGGATAACTTATGTTTGAAGTAACTTGCTCACTCTACAATGCCAATCTCTCCGTTTGTGTGCTTTAATAGTAAAAATCCATGTATTATAGATGATTCTTTAGCAGTGTTCCTGTACTAAATATTGGTTTGTTCTTTTACACCCCCAGCCTGGGCAGTTTCAAATCTCTGATGCAGACAGATTGCTAGCTTTCACCGACTCTTATACACTGGGCATAGAAATGATAAAAGGTGGTTATTGGATTTGGCTTTCAAGGTCAAACAGTTCATGTTTTGTCAATTGAAAGAGAAATTATTTATCCTATGTTTTTGTTGCAGGTTTAGGAGGTCTATTTTCTTCCACTTTGGATACCAAACTTGCACCAGAGCATTTACTACGTCTTGGCTTGGAGCATGAACAGAAGTTTGTTTCATTTCATAACTCTGCTCGCACATACAATTTTTATAAGGTATTGCAAACTTCATCATCTCACCTTTACAATCATTTCATCGTTGCAATTTTTCTCTCTCCATATTCTAACCTCTCTTTTTTCTGTCATCACTACTTATGTAGGATTCAAGAGCTCCTGTGATGGCAAAAATGGTGAAGTTGCTTACAAATCTTGAACAGCGGGTATTTATGCTTCTGAGTGAGTGGGAAGATCACCCTGGTTTGCAGAGGATGTTGGATGTGATTAAAATGTTGTTGGCTATTCCTTTGACAACTCCTCTATTCAAGGTACACTTCCTGTTACAATAGATAAAGTTAGAAAGAAAGATTCACTAAAAGGGGATTTGCCACTGTCAAATTAGTTTGAAAGCATGCACTCCAATGAAAAAAAAAAAAAAAAAAAAAAAACAAAGAACAGGAAATAGAAGAGTGAAAGACTGGTGCTCTTTCAAAACTAATAGTGATACATCATATTATTTTTTATATAAAGCTGAGTTTTGTGTTTTTCTTGTGTGAAGACTCTCTCAGGGTTGCAAATTCTACTTAATAGGGCTCATATGCTACTAGAAAATGGCTCAAAATTTCCTCTCTCAGGTAATTTAAATTTTAAATATCCATTTTAAAAATACTTTTAATCTGTTATATTTTAACATTTCTGTTCATTATATTTTGGCTTCAGATCTGTTGGAACCCATTACCACTCTTGTGTGTTCATGGCAAAAGATGGAGTTTGACTCTTGGCCTGCATTGCTTGATGAGGTGCAGGATCAGTACGAAAGTAATGCTGGGAAGGTAATAACACTTAGGAATTTTGAAGGATAAATTTTGTTAAATCGATTATGTTTGAGCGAAAACATTGACCATCTATGTAGAACTAAGAGTATCAGCAGCTATAACTTTAATTTAAGCTTAAGTTTTTGGATTTAGTGATGACCTAACATAATACCAGTGTCATTTTGACCAAGAAGTTCTTTTTTCAAATCTCTTCACATGTTTTATACAAATAACAAAATCTCAAAAGCACAGGATTTATACAAATATCATTGCTTGTTTAAGCATATTAAGGCATACAATTAATATGATATCATCAACCTGGAAGAACAAGATCCTTTAAGGGAATAGTATTGTCTTCGGCCTGCATTGCTTGATGAGGTGCAGGATCAGTACAAAAGTAATGCTGGGAAGGTAATAACACTTAGGAATTTTGAAGGATAAATTTTGTTAAATCGATTATGTTTGAGAGAAAACATTGACCATCTATGTAGAACTAAGAGTATCAGCAGCTATAACTTTTATTTAAGCTTAAGTTTTTGGATTTAGTGATGATCTAACATAATAACAGAGTCATTTTGACCAAGAAGTTCTTTTTTCAAATCTCTTCACATGTTTTATACAAATAGCAAAATCTCAAAAGCACAGGATTTAAACAAATATCATTGCTTGTTTAAGCATATTAAGGCATACAATTAATATGATATCATCAACCTGGAAGAACAAGATCCTTTAAGGGAATAGTATTGTCTTCTAACATGGTGTCTCTATCTTGTATCTTTCATTCATTGAAATGATATTTCTTTTGCCATTTTATAATTTATATTATTCTTTTGCAGCTGTGGTTTCCACTATTTTCAGTTCTTCGACATACACGTTCCGGTGATATTGGTGAATATGATCAGTCTACCATTCAAAGGCATGTGTTAAACTATTTGCCTGCTTTGTGAATTTGTTGAGTTTGGTATATTCTAACACAAAAGGAAATGGATTTTGCAGTTTGGAGGAGTTCATTCAAACATCCAGTATTGGTGAATTTAGGAAACGTCTCCTACTTCTTTTTGCTTTTCTCGGTCAATTTGTGATTGGTAGATCCTTGGGAACCTATTCAAGGTGACGGCCGCTGGATTCATTATTTTTTTTTTCTTTGGGTTTGTCAGGGAAAGAAAATGACATTAAATAGACTTGCTACTTTGTGTTTTTTATTTTGCAGAGATTATTTCATCATACATAAATTTAATGCTTCTTGATATCTGTCCCTTTATTTGCATTATCTTGAGAGCTGCTACCAAATTATTTTTATTTTTATTTTTTAAATTTGTTTTCTTGTTGAGTTCTATTTTATGAACTTCATTATATTTCAGAATGTTCTAATTCTTTGTTAATCATGCAGTCTTTGGCAGGAAGAAAATCTGAAGATTCTATACAATGTATTTGGATTCTATGTGCAATTCTTGCCATTGTGAGTTTGCCGTCATCCAGTTACATCTATTGAATATTTATTTGCTGGTTTAGAAGTTCTTATCATATTGTTTATTCAGAATAATGGAGCATATAGGAGCTAGTCGAAGAAAGATTGAGATTGAAGTGAAAGATCTTTTAAAGCTGTGTCGGTGGGAGCGCCTAATGCCCATAGATAATCTGAAAAGGATCAGGCAGAAGATCAAGAAGCTAGTGCAGAAGTATACTGTAAGTGAAATTTAGTTTATCACCTTCATGTGGTAGTATTATGATTAAGGCACGAGCTCAAGAAAGCCCGAAAAAAATGATGATTGTTTTCCCTCTAATGTAATGTTGGAGATATTTTTAAAATTTTATTAGATAATGTTATTAAGGCATTGATAGCAGTGCATTCTTCTTACCATGCTGTCTTGTATCTTATATTCAATGCCTATAAACAAAAACAATTTATGTATGCTGTAGTATTATATAAAAAGTACCCCAGTGGAAACAATATATTTTGGTCTTAATTTGTGATTGTTTGTTGAGGAAGCTCAAAGTAAAGCTAGGGGCTATGTTCTCGTGCAATCTGAGATGCTTAATGTGTTAGATACTTTGCATGCAATTGGTAGTAACTATGCTTTTTTTTTTCTTTCAATTATTTGTTCGTTTAACAGGAGCTGCTGCAACAACCTGCAATTCTTATCCTTAACCGTGAAATGGCGCAAAAAGGTTTGAAAACTGTATCACTACTGAGTCCAAAAGCCTCCAATGAGATCTCAGAGGAGAGTGCAGGTCTTTTGAAAGCTGTTTTAGATCTATCACAGTTCAGTGATACAGACAGGTGAAATAGTTTTTTCACTTTACATTTTTTATCTTTAGACTTCCATGATGACCTGCTTTCTGATCTTCAATTTGTTGTTTGCTGTATAGGCCTATTTGGTACAGCAATTGGAGAAAGAAAGTGAGAGATTCTTTTCAAAACTTGCACCTTGGAAGGGCACCAGAATTAGGCTTTCTTGATGCTAAAGGTTCTTCCTTTTCTTTTGTGTTTACTTTGTGTTGGATTTACTTTACTAATTTGCATCTGATTTTGTCAATTTCAAAGATTTTGAAAAGTTGGAAGTGTTTTCAGGAATTGCAAATAGCACTAGACAGGTGCTAACATCCCTGTCTGATTACGAATCATATCCAGAAGAGTGGAAGGAGTTGTGGCAAACCCTTGAAACTATATGTAGGACTACAATTGACTGTGGTAATCTCTGGATGGACAAGAACAAAAGCGTAGGGAAAAAGAGGGCTTTGTCTGATCTTCTAAAGCTGTTAGAAAACAGTGGGTTGCATAAGCACAAGTTTGAAATTATGAAGGTAATGGACATCCTTTGTCAATTTAATTTGGTTGCTTATGTTTGTGATTATCAATCATATAAACTAAACATTGTTTTTTCTTCTTGGTGATTGCAATTAATAGATATCCAATCACTCAAACTGGTTGTTCCTTCAGCCATCTTATGATGCTCAGCATCTGCTGCTGGCACATAGTAGACTGTCTCATGCAGCTGCTACTGCTGCTGCTGCTGCTCCCCGTGAATTTCAGGGTTCGCTAGATGGAACTTTGGATACTGAATGGAAAGCAGTTAATGAGTTCTACTTCAAAAGCTTGGCATCAGTGCAGCTTCTGCAACAAATTTGCCTGAAACATCATGACGATTTCACAGCTGAGCAGGTAGATCACACAGATTATACAATAGTTGCACTTAAGATGACTGAGCCATTGAATATGTATTTTTAGGTTGCCTACCGAACTGAATCTGTTTCTAGTAAACTTGGTTATAATTATTTAGCAACTTAGCTACTGTTGTCCCCCGCGTTTAGATATATTTAACATCCCATATTCTGAAGTCATGCAATTGTCACTGCTCTTTTTGTCTAGCTAATTTTCCATCATTGTTTCTCGTTCTTGTTTCATGCAGATTAATAGGTCAGTCTCTTTTCTCAACCATCTCATAGTCATACAACAGATGCAACGGGATGCAGCCTATGATTTTGCTAAGCATTTGAAGAGCTTACATGAGTCGGCATCTGCCTATGAAAGATTCTGTTCAAGTTGCTCCAATTCTGAGAAAATTGGTAAAGAGTGGGCTTATGCTCAAAGTCAACATGCCACCATTGAGTGTATTTGGCAGCAAAAGGTAAGATCTCACCTTGTACTTTACCTTTTTCAAAGCTTGAGACTAGATTTCTTTTAATTTTTTTAATTTTTTTAATTTTTCTGTGATTTTGCAGCAACTATTGGATAGTTTGCATACCTTGTTGGTGGAGGAGTCATTGTTGTTGAGAACAGTTGAAAACACTCATAGTAACAGTTGTCAAAGTGTGAGAGCTACAACACAAAAAGTTCTTGCTTTCATCGAGAGATTTGCTCCTGCTATACAGAAATCTAAGGTGCACATCATGCATTATTCATCTTGTTGTCCTTTGAATGTCATGGTAGCTGTTTGCTTATTTTCTTAGAAATTCTGTTGCAGGAATTGTTGGATAACTATCTTCTTGGCCCGAGTAGAGCTATAACTGTCACAAATGGTTCCTTCCATCATTGTGTTATTTCAAAACAAGTCGAACAGTTGATATTTGATAACTTCCAGGTTATTAATGAATTTGAGGAACATCTCTCTACTTTCCACAAGCATGATTTGGACAGAAGCTCAGTCATAGAGACTCTTTTCTGTCATCTTGATGATTTGTTAAAGAAGGTACCCTTGATTTTATGTGTGTTGGTTGCTGATTTGGTAGTTCCTAAGACCATATTTCACTCTGAGTTGGGTATATATTATTGTCAGTTAAATAAATTTTTTGGGACTAATGTCTTTGTTCTGCCATATTAAAAAATCATATGGGACTTGAATCAATTGGACATTAATGCTATAGTGTTTGGTCGTAAATTTCAAAGTAAATTTTAAATTCTTGCAGGGAAAATTGATGGCTGAACAGTTCAATTCAGCAATTGAAGCAAGAAACCAGTCAACTAGTTATTGCAATGGGAATTATTCAGAATTTGAAGCTCTGTTCGGTGTAGCCCTTTCGAAAACATGTGAAAATATTATGGATATGCTACGAGAGCTGGGGTCATTAAGTAACGGTCATGCTGTTTCGGAGGATTCATTGGGGAGTGTTACCTCATGGGAGTCCATATTTAAATCATCTGTGGGGAATTTGAGTTTCAACCGATTAAAAGATCAGCTTCTTGAAATAATTATTTATGCAGTAAGATATATAGTTGATCTGTAAGAATTTCTTATGACTTTATATACTGTTTATTTTCTTGTTATCTAATTTTTGTGTATTTATTCACAGGAGAAATTGGTGAACAGCTCTGGTGGTAGAACTCCTGATCTATCTTTCCATATTGGAGCCCATTTTAAGCATCTCCATACACTTTTGGACCTATTACTGAGCTTCGGTGATAGCTTCCTGCAGGATTTGCTAGTTCTGAACAAAACAGTACGACTGTTTCCTCTAATATTCTCTCTTTTTCTGCATATTATCTCTTGCTCTAGCAAAAGACAGTGCATTCACTACCTGAAATTCTGGAATTCTTGGTTGTTTCTCAAATAACAAACTGAAATTCTAATGTAAATATTAAAATATTTTCTTGCAGACATCTATAATGACTCATGCACTTGCAAAGACTTTTGCTTCATTATATTCCAAAGGATTTGGTATCCCTGCTAAAGACCAGGAAGATGACTCTAATGGCGATAAGTCTCAAGATGCAAGTGGAACAGGTTTGGGAGAGGGTGCAGGAATGAAGGATGTCAGTGATGAAATTAATGACGAAGATCAACTGCTTGGAACTGCTGAAAAGGTATTGTCACCGAGCAAGTTTCGATTGGATTTTTTTCTGATGTATCTCTCAAGTCTCGACTCTTGTATGTTAATTGAATACATGTTTTCTTCTGAATGCCATGACAGGAAGGTGAAGAGCATGATGACTCAGATAAAGTACCAAATAAAGATGATAAAGGTATTGAGATGGAGCAGGATTTCGCAGCTGATACATTTAGTGTTAGTGAGGACTCCAGTGGAGAAGACGATGATGATGATAAAGACGGTGAGGATGAGCAACTGGAGTCTGCAATGGGAGAAACTGGAGCTGATAATGAAGTTATTGATGAAAAGCTTTGGAATAAGGACGAAGAAGAAAATCCCGACACAGAAAAAGAAAAGTATGAATCCGGGCCTTCGGTTAAAGATGGAGATCAAAGTTCTAGGGAGCTTAGAGCCAAGGAAGATTCTGCAATGGCTGATGAACCTGGAGAGCTTAATTTTGATGAAAATGATGGACAAAAAGATGAGAACGGAGACCAGGATGATCTTAGCGATAAGGAGAATGCCGAAGACTTGAACATGGATAAGGACGAAGCATTTGCTGATCCAAGTGGACTGAAGCTTGATGAACCAAATCAAAATGATGATGAAGATATTGACATGGATGAAAAAGATGTTATGGAGGAAGAAGAGGGTCTAGAGGAGCATGAAAATGACGGCACAGATAACAAGGAAGAAGTGGGTCCAGAAGAGGACGATGAATGTGCTGAGAATGGAAACTCTGAAGATGTGAATACCAATCCTGTTGATGAAACTATGGAAGAGGCAGAGAATGAACAAGCAGGAGGGGCTTCCGAAAAGGATGAGTTGAACGAGCAGGAGTCTGAAGGTAACACGGAAATGAATTTGATGGCTCCGAGGAAAGATGTGTTTGAATCAGGAATGCCGGATGGTCAAGCTCCTAATCCTGAATCTGCAATGCAACCGAGCGGTGACTCTCGAGCATCATATTTGAAAAATGTTGCATCAGAGGCGAACTGGTCTAATAGCAATGGAATGAATAGCGATGTTGTTCCAAGTAGCTTACCTTCAAGTGATACCTCCCAGATGGATATCATGGTTGCTGACTCCTCAAGTAGTGGGAAACTCACTGATCAACCTGGAACTCAATTGCCTGAGCAGAAACCTTCAGCTGTTCAGAAAACCCAAGCGAACCCTTATAGGAATGTCGGCGATGCACTTGATGAGTGGAAAGAAAGAATCAATGTGTCTGTTGATCTTCAGGCAGATAACACAGAGGCACAGGATGGCATTGAGGATGAGAATGCGGATGAATATGGTTATGTTACTGAATTTGAAAAGGGAACAGCTCAGGCATTAGGTCCTGCAACAGCTGAGCAGATAGACACAGAGGTAAATGGCAGTAAACCTGACGAGGATAGCCTAGCAGCAGATCATAGAGACGACGCCACTGAGATGGAGATTGATAAAAAAGTTTCTGAATCGCACCCTATAGAGCATCATGCCTCGATCCTCAAAAGTAAGATGGAGCAGCAGATGCAGATCTCAGATCAAAATAAGTCACCCATTGACGAGTCTCTAGAAGTTCATAGAGATGATGATGGTGGTGCTCAAGGGAGTCTGTCTGAGAGTCTGGTCTCTGTAAAGAAGAACTACTTGAATGAAGACATATATCAGCTCAGCAAACTTTCTGTAAGTGACAACGAGCATAGAAACGCCCTAGAACTTGAGGTTTCTGACGATTTGAGGGATGAAGCTAGTGCCCTTTGGAGAAGATATGAACTGCAAACGACAAGGTTGTCTCAGGAGTTGGCTGAGCAGTTGCGTCTTGTTATGGAACCTACTCTAGCCAGCAAGCTCCAAGGGGACTATAAGACTGGTAAAAGGATTAACATGAAAAAGGTACAACACAGTAAATTTTACCTTTCAATCAAGTTGTACTTTGATGTGCTCAACCTTATTTCTAACATTAATGTTTCTTATGCTTGGATAATTATTAGGTAATTCCGTACATAGCAAGTCATTACCGGAAGGATAAAATTTGGTTAAGGCGAACCAAGCCTAACAAACGTGATTACCAAGTTGTTATTGCTGTTGATGATTCCCGTAGTATGTCTGAGAGTGGTTGTGGGGATGTTGCGATCGAAGCTTTGGTGACAGTGTGTAGAGCCATGGCTCAACTGGAAATGGGAAATTTATCGGTTGTGAGCTTCGGAAAGAAGGGAAACATCAGATCACTACATGATTTTGATCAGCCCTTTACTGGAATGGCTGGCATCAAGGTTTGTCTTCTTGTGTTTGAGCTTAGAGAAAGTTCAACTAAATTTTATTGTCATCTAATTGTCTTTTTGCTATAACATTTTTGAATTTAGCCTTGTATGTTATGATATCATTCTCTAGGTGCCTTCCGCACATAACTTCTCCTCTTATGCTCCTTTTTTTCCCTCCTTTCTACAAAGATGTTTTTATTGATTTTTTGGCAATCATTTCTGCTGGCAGATGATATCTGGTTTGACGTTCAAGCAGGAGAACACCATCGCAGATGAACCAGTTGTTGATCTGTTGAAGTTCTTAGACAACATGCTGGATGTTGCTGTTGGAAAAGCTCGACTTCCTTCTGGACAGAATCCGTTACAGCAGCTTGTTTTAATTATCGGGGATGGACGTTTCCATGAGAAGGTACCTTTTTTTTTTTTTTTTTTTTTTCTTTCAATGATGGATTATAAATGACAGTTTCTTATTGATTTGCTGATATCCATTTATTTACACATTTGATCAAAATAATACAGGAGAACTTGAAAAGATGGGTTAGGGATCTCCTGAGAAAAAAACGAATGGTTGCATTTCTGCTTCTTGATAGTCCACAAGAATCAATCCTGGACCTAAAGGTGAATATTCTCTCTCGTTTTTATTTATTATAGAGAAGCCAAGAAGGTTTGTTAATACCTCCAATGTCATACTTGCCATTTTTTTTTTACTGACGTCGTTTTGGCCTCCAGGAACTATCATTTCAGGGTAAAGAGATCGTGGTCTCCAAGTATCTAGATTCCTTTCCCTTCCCCTACTATATTGTTTTGAGGAACATAGAAACACTTCCTAGGACTCTTGCTGATTTATTAAGACAGGTAAATTCTATTCATAAGTCGAATATTTTTTATCTTCTTTCGGGTTCATTACATACACAAAGTTTCGTTTTCTAAATAATTTTCCCGGTTGCAGTGGTTCGAGCTTATGCAGTACACAAAGGAATAAACCGGTTTTATAATTCAAGGGCTACGATGCTACCTGCGTTTCTCCTTTTACTCGAAAGAGTTCAAATCAATGAAGATATAGATAAATTAATTCACGGGGGTGATGTAGGAAAGGAGAAAAAATGTAATGCAGGATGAGGCCAGGACTGGGATGAATTTTGTACAGGAAAAAAATTGTATCATAACTGAGAATTGACAATCGTTTTTCATGGAAATATAGATACAGTTCATTCTTTTTTTGTATCAAAAAAGTGATTAATGAAAGATGGGGGCTAATTGGCCTGGTTGATTCCTGTGATTCATTTTCTTTCAATCTGAATTAACTTCTTGTGATTGTCCTTTTGTGTACTATCTATTGCAATCTTTTTTTTTTCAAATAATAATAATAATAATAATATTGATAGTCCGAAAATTTGTCGAAAATCATTGTCTTACATGACGTGACAAACTAATTTAATTAATGAAAAAGCATTTCCAGATTTTCAGCCATTGATGAGCTTTGAAGCTCTCTCCATATATACTTTCATGCACAGACAATGTGAATGTCACACAAAACTTATTCAAATAATTAAATTTATAATATTATATATTTATCTTTACACTCTAAACGAAAGAAGCCATTAGATTTTTATTATAAGCAACTGTTGTTTGGAGGATACTCTATTTTTTCTGGATAACAATATATTATAATACCATTTTTCCTGAGAAATTACATGCTTCTGTTCATGTACCAACAAAAATACACATATTTGAAAAATTTAAATACCAATAACTTTCTCCAAAAAAAAACTTGAAATTTCGGACTGCAAAATTCTATGGAAAGCTAACTTTTGGATCTTTCCGCTCAACATCTAGTTCACTTTGTGCTAATATTTAATCCGTGAAATTGACTCATCTTGTAGAGGTAGTTTTCTCGGGATTGATTGTAAACCTTTTATTGTCGATTTACGTGAAAGTTTAACTCAAAACAAAGCAAGAAACTAAGAAAGAAAGGGTATCGCCTCGGTTCAACCCAAGTTGATGGACAACTTGCATCCGTTAGGTTTGAACTCTTAACGATAAAATTTTTAGTTTTGATTTGAGTCCGTTCGAGAATCCACATATAAAGTGAAAAGAAGATGGGATAGATTCCAAATTTAAAAGACCATAGAATATATATATATCACATGTATCGGAGGTGGTTGTGTATTAACAATTGTAGGAGTTCGGGGCCGAACTTGCAACAATTATTTTATTTTATTTAAAAAAATAAAATTAAAAAAAAGGTGGTACTAAGATTCCATCTATTAATCTAATACAATTCATTGAACAGAAAGTCAAAAACTGCTAAATATATTGAAGGTAATGTGCAAATTAAATAATACAATTGGTGAATTAACTAATTAAATTAAGACTCTGATTGAGTTTTTAAATTACTATATAAGAAGACAGCTTGCTACAAGTTAGCTATCTAGCTTGATTAGTCAAAATTAATCTCTCTATTAGAAGTTTAAGAAAATGGTAGAACAAGCTTCTTTTTCTCAGGAGCGTTCTCTTAATGGCTTTGAAGCTTTTCAAGTAGGGTTATGGGGAGAAAAGAAAGGAAGGGAATGGAGCTATAAACCAAAGGGTGCAATTACAGGGGTTATGATTACTTGTGACTCGTATGCTGTTGTTTCGCTCGTCTTTAAAGGGGTCGATGAAAATGGTAACCCCGAGTATTCGGATTCATTTGGTTATCACAAAATAAATGTGTTTAAGGTAAGTATTAATCGATCATTTTATCTTATGGGGTTTCAATTTGTTAAATTTTCATACTTGTATATTTTTATGTCTGTGTTTATGAGAAATATTGATGTATGTGTGAGTTTCATCCCAAATTATCTTTTTTTTTTTTTATTTATTTATCTTAAATGTTGTTTATTTGCACAATAAAATATAGATTATGCTCGATTGGCCTCATGAATATTTTACGTCATTAAGTGGGACTTATTACGAAGGTAAAGCAAATTACTATATATCATCTCTGTCCTTTACAACAAATCTGAAAACATATGGGCCATTTGGCCATCCAGAGAGAAGCATTCCTTTTGAATTTCCTATGAATGGGAGAGTCATTCTTGGTTTTTATGGACAAGTTGTGAAAGAGAACTGGATATATGGAGGTCTTGGAGTGTATGTCAAGAATTTTACAGACTTGTTCGGTCCTTCAAGCCAAGTACAAGTTGTCAAACCCAAGACTAAGGTAATTATAACCTTCCTTTATATGATTTCTTCGAATATACACAAGTCGTTTGTGGTTAGGGATTGATTTAAGTCTCACGATGCGTATTTATCAACATGTGAGGAAATTTATCCGGAAGTGAATAACTTAGCCATGTATATAGTGCATGGTCTCAGCAAACTCCTGATGTCTACTTCTGTTTTTTAAGTTAGATATAAATATTGTAAATTTTTTTTTTCAAATTATATGAATAATAGTTGAATTTGATAAACAACTTGGTTAAAAGAAATGGAATTAATAATAATCCGCAATATTACAAAATCAAATTGATCAATTTATGTAAACTTGATTAAGACTTTAATCATACAAAAATCAAACTGATGAATTTATATATATGCTGCAGATTATTCGTTCTAATTTCAAGAAGGAAACATGCATTAAGGTTGGGCCATTGGGTTGGTCAAGGTCATTAACAGAGAGGCAATGGAGCTATATGTTAAAAGATGCCACAAAGATAAAAATTCGTTATAGTGAAAAATATATCAAGTGGATCTCCTTCAAAAGTTCTGATGGAAATGTTGAAATTAAACCTTCAAGAAAATCTAATAGTAGTGATGATGAAGAACATGAGGTATATACATATATATGATACATTTATTTTTCTTTAAAATAAATTCTTCGTTGTGGATTCGACAATTTTCTTGTGGATTTGTGTTTACCTTTTTATGAATATGGTACGATATGTATGTAGATGATGCTCTCACTCAACTGGCCTGAAGAATATTTGATATCGATAAGTGGGACTCTACGTGATGACATCAAAGACATTGAATCTCTTAGTTTCTATACAAACCAAACAATATATGGACCTTTTGGTGTCATGGAAGGTCTCCAACCTTTTAGATTTTATATGAAAAGAGGGGTTATTGTTGGTTTTCATGGATGCATTGGTGATTACTTTGATGCCTTAGGAGTCTATATAAAGCCTTTTTCGGAATTGTTCAGTTTTTCAGGCCAAGGAGAAATTGAGAACACAAATATTAAGGCAGGACCATTTGGAGGCCAAGGAGGGGAGGAATGGGATTATAAACCAAATGGTGCAATCACAGAAATAAAAATTAGTCATGGATGGGTCATTGATTCAGTCTCTTTCAAAAGTGTCGATCAACATGGCAAGTGCGAGGATTCAGGCAGATTTGGTGGTGAAGGCGGAGGCACCTCTTCCTTGGTAAGTATTCTTTGTTGTCTTACAAAACTTTGATTGTATCGTTAGTCTTCTATTTTTTTTTATAAATTTTGTACAATTTACAGATTACAATCGATTGGCCTAGAGAGTATTTGACATCGATAAGTGGGACTCATTATACCTTTATTAAGAAGCAACATGTTATGGGATCTCTATGTTTCCATACAAATAAGAAGAAATATGGACCTTTTGGTTGTACACAAGGCTCCCCTTTTGATCTTCCTATGAAAGACCGAGTCATTGTTGGTTTTCATGGACGTGCTAGCAATTACATTGATGCTATAGGGGTATATCAGAAAGGTGATCATTGATATAAGGTAACAAAAAGGAAACTTTATCCTCTTATTTCAATTATTGCATTATATTTTTTGTATATATATTTTTTTATATACAACATGTGATGATGATTGATGGCGAATGGAATATGAGATATCCTCAGGTTGAATCAACACGATCTTACAACAAAGCAACATTTTGCGGTGGTAATTATTGCATCATTGTAGTATTATTTTATTAATAATTAGTAAATGCTTCAACTCTTGATATTTGTTTTTATAAAATGATATTATCTCTATTTCTAAAAAGTAGAACAAATTTTGAATTTTGGATAAACAAGCTTGAGATTTGGGTAAATGACTCCTAGGTCAGCGGCTTAAATCCTATCAATGGGAAAAACTTACAAAAAAAATACCTGGTCCGAATGATATATTGTTAAAAAAATAATACACTAGTCTTTTTTGGGTCTTAAGGATATACTCACAAAGTCACAAGTCACAATTATATACACCTCTTCACACAAAAACATAAATAAAATATCACAAAGTACTAAAATTTAACATAGTCAAACTGATATAAAATTTCTTCAGCGTGGCCATTGGAAGTTGTGTGTATTTTGCATTGTTGTGTATTTTATTTTATTTTTTTAAGTAATATATAAATTCCAGATTTTTTTTTAAGGAGGGGATTCGAACCCACAATCTTATAGTATAGGTGTGAAGGGTATACCACCGGACCAACTTGATCTCGTCTCGGGTATGTTATGTGTTTATAAGGAATATACTGGTGAGTTCAGGGCCAAACTTGTAACAATTAATAATATTTTAATCAAGTGGTACCATGACTCCATCGATTAATCTAAAACAATGGTACAAAAACTGCTTAAATTAAATATTTAATACAATTGGCGAATTGACTAATTAAAAAAAGACTGATCAATAATTTGTTTAATGCATGCTTATATAGTTTTTCTGAAAAGCAAACCAGTGACATTCATGCATATATAATAAAATAATATCAGATCAGGTCATGTGAAGTTACTACTCCAATCCAACACCCACAACATTCAAATAATTGTTCAAATTACAAAATAATCTTAATTATGATTTACTTGTATTAATATAAAATATAATAAACATGTAAAATCAAGTGGTACCAAGGATCCTTTTCAAAAAAATAAAAGAAAATAAAAGGTGGTGCCAAGATTCCATCTATTAATCTAATACAATTAATTGTACAAAACCTGCTCAATTGAAGCCTTGAAGGTAATGTGAAAATTAAATAATACAATGTAATTGGCGAGTTACCTAATTATATTAAGACCGTGATTAAGTTTTTAATTAATTAATTAAGTTACTAATTAATTAAGAAGACTTCCTACAATTCAAGTGGGCCGGGTTGATGTGCTAGCTGGCTATATTTGTATATATATATAAAGAAAACCAACTTCTCAGCTAACTTAATTAGTCAGAATTAATCTCTCTAATTAGAAATTATGAAAATGGTAGAAAAAGCTTCGTTTTCTTTCGAGCATTCTCGTAATGATCTTGAAGCGTTTCAGATAGGGCCATTGGGTGAAGTGAAGGGAGCGGAATGGAGCTATAAATCAAAGGGTGCGATTACTGGGATAATGATCACTTGTGACCCATATGCAGTTGTTTCGCTCAACTTTAAAGGTGTCGAAGAAAATGGTAACACAGAGTATTCGGATACATTTGGATTTCATGATAAAGCTGTGTACAAGGTACGTATATATTAATCATTTTATCTTACGATGATTTCTTTGTGTTTTTAATTTGCCTTCTAATATTTTTGTTTACCCGTAAATGTTTGCACAACAGATTATGCTCGATTGGCCTCAAGAATATTTTACGTCATTAAGTGGGACTTATTATCTGGGTAAATCAGCTCATTATTTCTCATCTTTATGCTTTCATACAAATCGGAAAAAATACGGGCCATTTGGCCACCCGGAGAAAAGTATTCCTTTTGAATTTCCTATGAATGGGAGAGTCATTGTTGGTTTTTATGGAAGTACTATAGTGAATAAGAACTGGATATATGGAACTCTAGGAGTGTATGTCAAGCATTCTACAGACTTGTTCGATCCTCCAAACCAAGTTCAAGTTGTGAAGCCCAGGAGCAAGGTTACCTTCCTTTATACGTGTTGAATTTGCATTTTTTTTTTTATAATGTTTTTTATCACTTGTCAAAGACTCATACCATGTTAAATTTGCATAGTTGTTGCATTTTTTTATGATGATGAGGATAAATTTATTTAAACTTGATTAAGATTAATTTGGAAACTGATAAATTTAGTTGGTGCAGGTAATTCGTTCTATTTTCAACCAGGAAGAATGTATTAAGGTAGGGCCATGGGGTTGGTCGAGGTCATCAACAGAGGAGGAATGGAGTTATATGCTAAAAGGTGCAACAAAGATAAAAATTGGTTACAATGAAGAGTCTATCAAGTGGATCTCCTTTGAAAGTTCTGATGAAAATGGTGAAGTAGTTAAACATTCAGTACAAAAATCTAATAGTACTAGTGATGAAAAGCATGAGGTATATAACTATATATATATATGTTGATTTATTTTCATTTGGAACAAATTCTTTCTCGTGGGTTTGAGAATTTTTATTTTGCTATCATTACTCACTATATCATGACTCAAATTAGCTAGCTTTTATTTTATGTATCTTACAAGGTTTTGATTGATCTCACTTGTGTTTACCATTTTATGAATGTGGTATATTAACAGGTAATCTCTCTCAATTGGCCCGAAGAGTATCTGGTATCGATAAGTATGACTCTACGTGATACCATCCAAGACATCGAATCTCTATGTTTCTATACAAACCGAACAATATACGGACCTTTTGGTACCATGAAAAGCCCCAATTTTCCTTTTAGATTTTACATGAAAGGAGGGATTATTGTTGGTTTTTATGGATACGTTGGCGAATACTTTGATGCCTTAGGGGCCTATGTAAAGCCTTTTTCAGAAATGTTTAGTTGTTCTGGCCAAGGAGAAATTGAGACCACTAAGGCAGGACCATTTGGAGGCCAAGGAGGGAAGGAATGGAATTATAAACCAAATGGTGCAATCACAGAGATAAAAATTAGTCATGGACGGGTCATCGATTCGCTCTCCTTCAAAAATGTCGATATAAATGACAAGTGCGAGTATTCAGACAGATTTGGTGGTGAAGGTGGAGATACCGACCTAGTGAGTATTCTTTTTGTCTTACAAAGTTTAGAATTGTAACGTTAATCTTCTAGTACTCAGTTGATTTTTTATTTTTTTAATAAATACTAAACAATTTGCAGATTACTATCGACTGGCCAAAAGAATATTTGACTTCGATAAGTGGGACTCATCATAGCTATAAGAAACAACATGTTATTGAATCTCTATGTTTCCATACAAATAAGATGACATATGGACCTTTTGGTGGTACACAAGGCTGTTCTTTTGACCTTCCTCTGAAAGGCCGAGACATTGTTGGATTTTATGGGCGTGCTAGCAGTTACATTGATGCTATAGGGGTCTATCAACAAGGTCCTTCGAGTTAACTGCATACGTTGAGATATATATATATATATATATGTCTCGTTTCTAAGTTCTGAAGTATAGTTGTTTCTGTTTTCATATTCTGATCTCTATTTCTAAAAAGTAATTAAAACAAATTTTTCTGGACAGAAAAATAATCATGGTTTGTTTGGAATTTGATTTTCTGAATCATTAGCTGAAAATATCGTAGATATATGAAGTTGGAACATTTTTCAGCTCTTTGGACTTTGATGAAATAAATGGTGTTTGGAACATTAATAATTATTGTTTTTTTATTTTTGTTTTATTTTTTTTTTACAACAATCTCGAATTGAACCTAAGTATTTGTTTGGTTGGGCTTTCTACCGCCTAAAAAGTTCTCAAACCTCTATTTGAGTTTTTTTTAGAGTTGTTTAGTTGAACTTTTGAGATTGTCTACTAGGCAAAAACTCATGGGGAGGAGCTTCTCCAAATATATATATATATATATATTTTAAGTGTACCAATCAAACAACTATTTTTTTTTTTTTTTTCAAAAGCTCTATTTCTAATAGATCTACTATAAATAAAGGTTTTTCAAAAGTCCAACCAAGTGTGGAGGTAATTATTATGGTAATTATTATTTTTTGTTTGTGGCACAATTAAGTCTAACTAGTTGTGTTTGTTTCTTTGTTGCAATATATATATATATATATATATATATATATATACAGTGAGTCTCTCATAAAGGATACCTTATTTTAATTTCGGTAAGGGCCACCATGAAATCCTATCGATTTGAATGAATTTTAATCTGAATTTTTTTATAAATGATAAGTTCATTGAAATCTACCTATAAATAAAATTTGAGATTTTTTCAAGCAATAAAACTATTTTTCTTGATTTTCCTATATTTTACCTATTTTTCTAATACCTTCATATTTAAAAAAATTTGTAAAAATAGTTTAAGTACTTGAAAATTTTTTAAATTTTATTTATAGGTAGATTTCAATAAAATTATCATCTATAAAAAAAAAAATCAGATTATAATTCATTCAAATCGATGTAATTTTATAGTAATCTTTATCGAAATTAAAATAAGGAATTCCTTATGAAAGATTCACTCATATCTCATATAGAGTGAGTCTCTCATAAATATATATATATATATATTTAAACATTTTCAAGTGCGGGAAATCCATCGGATTCCTGCACGGGATTTCCCTTACCGGAAAGTTATTATATATATATTGTTCATATCTTTAATTGAGAGGTAACCGTTGACCCTATCACACCTGAAAAGTAACCATTGACCATACACACCGTCAAAAAGATGAAATTACCTCGATCCCTCAATTAGATAAATAATTTATTTTTATTTGAAAACTGAAAACTTGATCTCCACCTACTTTTATAAGGGAACAGACAGTCAACTACTGTATCCCTTTCTTATTACTACTTACTAGGACCAATGCAAGAAAAGTAAATATATAGGACGTTAAAGATAAATAATGTCATATTGTGATGAAATATAATAATTTATTGGTGGCTCTTCAATATAATAATGTCATATTGGGAATCTTCTCTGCAAAACAAGACAAGGCAAGTTTAGCCAATCGATGACCAACTTGGTTTAACTTGTAAGACAATCAACTAAATTTCATATGTCCTTAACAAACCTGCTCCGTCTAGCTATCTGAGAAAGGACCAGATGAGATTAATTTACTACAGAGGAGGAATTCTGATTCAATAACCAAAAATTACCATGAACCTGAAGCCTGAGCCACCTGAATACCCTTCAAAATAGCCAAAGCTTCGCAATTCTCTACATACACCAATGCATTAATCCTCATGGGCACCTGCTGCCATATCCATAACCTCATGATTTCGGATAACAAAACCCAGACATACTAACTTTCTAGTCGAATCAAAAGCTGCATCAGAATTTAGATTGAGAAAAACAGTTGAGGGGGCTTCTAACCTACAACAGCAGCGACTCTAGAAGATTCAGATCTTTAGCATTAGAAAGTAAATTTAATTGTTAAAGATAGTTTTGGTATTTTGAAGGGCATATGAAGTAAAAAAAATAATCGTAACTTTTTATTATTAACGTAGAAAGTAAATTGGTGTAGAACGTGTAGCAAGAATTTTTTTGGGTGGGTCTATATATATATATATATATATATATATTTTCCTTCTATTAATTACATCGACATTTTCAATGAAATTACACCCATAAATTACTTAGATAATCAGATAAACACTGTCATGTTGCTACTTGGTGCACATTGCGCATGTTACCACCTACGAAAGACAAACTTAGTAACTAATTGGGGAGGGGGATATAACATGTTGCCAACTAGTCAGCTACTAAAGACAAACTGGTATATAAAAAAAATGTTCAACTACTTTATTTATTTAATTTTTAATATTATAATTAATGGATACTATCAAAAACCCCCCTCTAGTTTGGGTTATTGGTCAAAAATCACCCTTCATGGTTTAATTTCTTATATTTTATTATTTGTTTTTGTATTTCGGTGTCTCCACCGGAATACAAAAACAAATAAAAAATATATATCTCCACAGAAATACAAAAACAAATAACAAAATACAAAAAGTTAAATTATGAATGGTGGTTTTTGACCAATAATGAAACTAAATGGTGGTTTTTGATCAATAACCTAAACTAGAAGGGAGGGTTTTGATAGTATCCCTATAATTAATTCGAAATTTAGAGATGGAGTGCGACTCAAACCGACGATTTTAAATGCCCCTAATTTATGGTATGATTTTTAAATTCTCATACTTGTGATTTTTTTTTTTTTTTTTAATTTTATGAAAAGTGATAAAACAGTGATTTGTTAGGGTTTCTCACATCAAAATGAATATTCTTCAGCGTTTAATTAGCAATAATTATGAGTTTACCTTTCATGAGTTTTTTGAGGGAAAATATGGTGCAAAGTACTGCAGTGTCTGCTGTGAAGTGATCTGTGGGCCGGCTTACATTGCTGAAGAAGATGGTGGTAAAAATATGCACAAATCATGCGCTGAATTACCTGGTAAGATCGAACGACCCCCTTCTCATCCCCAGCATGATTTAACTATTCAATATGGTTTTAACCAAAATCCAGTAAAAGATATGATATGCGATGGATGCAGCCATGTCTCTTTGGGTTTGAAATTTCGTTGCAAAATATGTAAAATCAACCTTGATTTCCACTGCATTTCTAACCAGCATCACCGGGGTGCAATATTGAAAGACAATGAAGTGTTTGCCAAATACCATCCACACAAACTTCAACTATTATATTTTTCGGCATTTAAAGCGAGAGACTCATTGATTTGTTGTTGCTGCCTAAAATCCATACTTGATTCAGCATATGTTTGTTTTCCATGCAAGTTATTTGTTCACAAATCCTGTTTCGATACAATTCCCGAAAGAATCGAAAGCTCATTCCACCCGCAACATCCTCTTCTTCCTCGTAGAATTATTATAACTGCTGCAAAAGAATCTAGAAATTGTCAAGCCTGTGGAGAACGAGTCGAGGGGATTGAATTAAGATGTCAAAATTGTATGTACTCGTTTCATGTTTCTTGCGGTAAGCGCAGCACACCAGGCTTGACACTTAAAGATCAGGAGCACAAGTTATTTTACTTGGATTACTGGGATCACTCCGGTGATTGCGGTGTCTGCAAAAATCCCTGCGAGGGCGGTGCAGCTATTTGCAGATGCATACAGCGCGGTGAAAGTTTCCATATCAATTGTATTCTACCTCATGAGCTCAGTCATGAATCTCATGATCATCCTCTCACTCTTACAAATTCGGTTGTACCAAGATGTAATCCGAATGAGTATCACTGTGATGTTTGTGAGATGAAAGGAGATATCAAGCGTCATGTTTATCATTGCGAGGAATGCTATTATATTGCTCATATTGAATGCGTGTTGGCCGAGGTAAATTTTGTCGTCTTTTTGCTAATCTTCCTTTACAAGTAATATTTTTGGATTTTGATGTGTTTGTTCAAATTTTCAATAACTAAAAATTACTTTAAAATTATTATTATTTTTTTCTTATTTTAGTCGAGGGGAAATTTCACTATAAGTTAGACTTTGAGATTTTTCTACTCTAAATGAAAATATTTTTGTATTTTGTTTAGTTGGTGAAATATTAGTTGGCAAAGGTGTGATAATCCTTTCTTTAAGGAAATTTGTCTAGATAAAGGTAGAAAGTTTAGTTTGGGTTTGGTTTTGACCAAAAACTCTTTACCTAATATTTATAATATATATGGTAGTGGATGAATGAACCTCTGATAAGCTTTTGCTAATCTATTTTTATCTTTTAAAACTTTTTTCCTGGCTTTTTTGCTACACTATAGTCCATGTGAAATGACTTTTGACGGAAGAATTAAAGTAATGTATTTTGAAAAATATAGGACTAAACTTGCTGATATGGTTAAAACGTTAAAAAAACATTACATTTTACCAAAAACTAGGGACTTTAATGAAAGTTTCCCTTTGGTCAATTTAGTAGTCTCAATCTAGTTGGAGTCTGGATTTTGTTTTTCCATTTAATTGTGGATCCGAAGACTTAATTATAATATTATTAACCTTGATTATTGTTAATAAAATTATTCATTTGAAGAAAATTATTGTCGCGTGGTGATCCTGGTGGATTGGAGGACTATTCTATATTTCTATTGCTTTTGCTTTGTCACCATTTAGCGAACTTCATTCCTAGTACATGTTTGTTACAGGAAGACCCTCCATTGAAGATTGTTCTGAAGAATACGGATGACTCAGACCAACAAAATGATAAGGTGCAAGAGGTTGAAGCGGAAGAGCAAATTGATAAAATGCAAGAAGCTGATTATGCAAATGATGATCAAGAGATTAACGAATCAGCTGAGGAAAGCAGTGATGATCAAATGAGTGAGGTATCAGATCAGGAAAGCATTGATGATGAATCCGAGAACAGCAGTAATGAAGATCAAAGGACTAATAAGTTAAATAAAGAAATCGAAGATGTCAAGGGAAAAATGTTCAAATTAAGTTTCAAACTTAAACGGTTAGAAGAAAAACTTAAACAATAATTTAAGTTTTAATATGTTTTAATTTATTTAACTCTAATTAATTTTTACTTAATTAGTTGATGAGATGAGGTTGGTCCTACGGTAAAACCCTACACCTGCACGACGAGGTTACGGCGGGTTCGAATCCTCCCCCTCCCTAAAAAACCTGAATTTTTGTAATCGTGTAATACTTCACTAGCAGAGCAATAACCAAGATAAGATATATTGATATTGATGAAACCTAGGAAGAAGAGGGTCTAGAAGAGCATGAAAAATTGAAAATGACGGCACAGATACAAGGAAGAGGTGGCTCCAGAAGAGGACAAAGAATGTGCTTAGAATGGAAACTCTGAAGACGTGAATACTAATCTTGTAGATGAAACTACGGAAGAGGCAGAGAATGAACAAGCAGGAGTGACTTATGAAAAGGATGAGTTGAACAAGCAGGAGTTTGAAGTTAACACGGAAATGAATATGATGGCTCACAGGAAAGATGTCTCAGGAATGCCGGATGGTCAAGGTCCTAATCCTAAATCTGCAATGCGTTATTAATTTCTATCATCGAAACCCCAAATATGTTGTTTTGTAAAATTAATGATTATTATTGAAATCTCGAATGAATTCCTTCAAATTAATGGTTATTATCGAAACCAAAATGTATAATTTTATCAAATTAAAAGTTATGAACACATTAAATGCATTGTTTTGTCAAAGTAATGATTATTTTACTAGCCCGAAGAATATTTCACGTCATAAAGTGGTACTTTTCATACATCAGGGTATTATTTCCATTCTCTATCATTTACAACAAATCGGAAAAAATACGGACCATTTGGCATCAACAGCAAAGGCATTCCTTTTGAATTTCCTATGAACGACAGAATCATTGTTGGTTTTTATGGACGTGTAGATGAGGATAGATATATATCTGGAGGTCTAGGAGTGTATGTGAAACATTCTAAAGACTTGTTCAGTCCTAATTCAAGCCAACTTATACCCGGTGCCGGTCCTGACTTTTTAGAAGCCCGGGGCGAAGATCTAAAAAATGGGTCCTTTGTACATATGAAAAGTTCCAAAAAAATCTCGACAATAACTCTTCAACAATATTCAAGCTATAATGTAGTCTTACAAAACAAAATCACACGTACAACACGGTAGAGAGTATCAAACATTAATAATATTTTCAAATTCAATCTTTTCCAATATTTCTTTTTCAATATACAAGATTGCCAACTCATTTAACATTTCTCGTGACATTGTTGACTGCAAATAAGATTTCAACATTTTTAATTTAAAAAAATTTCTTTCTACGGATACCACAGTTACAGGTATATTCAATATCCTATATGCAATTAATAAATTCATATAACAATCTAAAGCTTTTACAAACTCAAGTATTTTAATGGTAGTATTTTTTTACTCTTGGTAAAACAACCTGTAACACTCACAATTCAAAAAAACACTCTTAATTCGGAAAACAAATCATTTAAATAAACATATGAAAATGTATCATGAAGAAGTTTGCCGTTTTTTTTTTTTTTTTAGAGGGTTAAGTCGTGGAGATCAGAGAAGAATGGAAGAAGTGATGAAAGTCTGAAACACTAAAAAAAAAATGGGTATTGTTTGAGCAAAAAATTCAACAAAACAATATTTAGAAGGAAAAAATGCTAAAATTAATTGGGCATCAGATGGTGGCACTGGGCATGGGGCCTTTGTATTTTTTATTTTATTTTTTTATTATTTTATTTTTATTTTAAGTTTGGACTTTTTTAAAAGAATGACTCTTTTTTTTCTTTTTTGAAGAAACATATTTATATTGGTTTTATATATATTTTTTTATTTTTAATATTTCAAAATTCTATTATATACATATTTCTATTGGACCTTTTTTTTTATAATTTCAAAATTCTTTTGTATACATAATTCTATTGGGCCTTTGTTGTATACATAAAACTAAAAAATTAAAAATAGAGGCCCCTAGAAGTTATGGGCCCTGGGCCGGCACCTTTGGTGCCCTGGCCCAGGGCCGGCTCTGCTTATACCAAAAGTTGTGAACTCCAACAATACCAAGGTTAATTTTTTATTATTATTTTTTAAAAACGGCAATGAAATATATATAATTATACCAAGGTTAATTAAGTTTATATATATATATATATATATCAACCCTTTTAATTAATTTCCAACTATACCAAGGTTAATTACGTTTTTATACATATATATATGTATATATGTATATATATATATATCAACCCTTTTAATTAATTAATTAATTAATTTTTTTTGGTTCTGATATTTATATATATATATATATATATATATATATAGCTAATTAATATTTGGCTCAGGTTGGTTCTTTCAATAAGGAAGAATGTATTAAGGTAGGGACATTGGGTTGGTCAAGGTCAACAACAGAGAAGCAATGGAGTTATATATAACTATATATATTTATTTATATATACGGAAATTTTTCTATAAGGATTCTCTGATAGAATTATATAAGGATATTGAATGTGAGCCACTCGTTTTACATACTTTGACTTGGTATGTATGCACTTGTCAAATCACTTTTATAAATGAGTGGCTCACATTCAATATCCTGATAAAGTTATATAAAGATTCCCTAATAGGAACATGACCGTATATATATATATATATATATATATACATAAATTTTATTATCAGTTCGAACTGATAAAAGTTATATCAGTTCCTTGTATGTGGACTATTGGATTTAAATACTTTGACTTGGTTGTATGTACTTGTCAATTAAAGTATTTAAATCTAGTGGCCTACATACAAGGAACTGATATAACTTTTGGCAGTTCGAACTGGTAATAGAAAGACTATATATATATATATATATATATATATGCTAAAATGTGGAGCTACTACAGATATAAAAATTGGTTATAATGGAGATTCTATCAAGTCCATCTCCTTCAAAAGTTGAGATAATTGGTTATAATGGAGATTCTATCAAGTCAATCTCCTTCAAAAGTTGAGATAATTGGTTATAATGGAGATTCTATCAAGTCAATCTCCTTCAAAAGTTCAGATAAAAAGGGTGAAATTAAATATTCACAAAAATGGTTTTTGACGTCAGAAATTATTAACGGTTCTTACCCATCATAAAAATATTGATCATAATCTTGTAACTTTTTTTTTTAAAAAAAATTAATTTTTATTATTAATCATAGATACATGAAATATAAATACAACTAAATATTCTGTTGTATTATACGAAATAATTTCAAGAAAAAAAGTAGTAGTACGTATTACACCAAAGCAATAAAGAATTTTGTTCCGCAAAATTGATCTCATTCACAATGAATAACTATGAAAAACTAAAAATAATAATAATAATAAAAATAAAGAGATTAATCATGGAAACAAGATATAAAATGTTTTAACTAACAAATTACAATTGTAAAATTCATCTAAGACTTCAACAAATGCTTCTACAGAATCTCTTATTGATAATCTATATGATTGAAACACAAAAAAAAAAGTTACATATCAATAAAAATTAAACACAATAAATATATATATATATATATATATATACTGTAGAAATATATTGCTTAAGTAAATATAGTATATATTACACTACTATATATATGTGCAGAACATTGAAAACCTTAGAAATATCAAATATGGAAAACTAACAGAATTATAGCATATACATGATTCCAGGTGATATAGCCTATAATGTAGGACTGTTAGAGGAGTCTAGAGTTAATTGCGTGACATGCCCCCTCAAACTAGACGGCTGTGGACGAACTAGTTTGCTTGTAAGTTGCAGATGACGCTGTTTGTGGAGGCCCTTGGTGAAGATCATCAATTTGATCATTGGATGGGACAAAGAAAACCCAATGGCTGCCAAGAGCTACTTTATCGTGAACAAAATGGTAGTCTAATTCAATATGACGAGTCCGCGCATGATGAATTGGATTTGCAGCAAGATAGGTGACATTGATGTTGTCATAGTACAATGATGTAGGAAAGGAAACAAGACAACCAAGTTCATGAAGAAGAAAACTGACCCACACAGTTTCAGCACAAGTATAAGCCAAGGATCGATACTCCGACTCAGCACTGGAGTGCACAACCGTCAGTTGCTTTTTTAGAGCACTAGGAGATAAGTGTGAAGCCTATAAAAATGAGATAACTAGTGGTGGAATGACGAGTGTCAGGGCATCCGACCCAATTCGTATCAGAAAATGCACGAATGGTGAGTGGTGTAGGAGAAGGACTGATAATAATGCCTTGATTAAGAGAACTCTTAAGGTAGCGAAGGATCCATTTGATAGCAACTAAGTGAGGCTGACGCGGTGCATTCAGAAAATGGGTAACAGTGCTGACGGCGAAAACAATATCAGGACGAGACAAGGTCAAGAATTGTAAAGAGCCAACCAAATGACGAAATTCTGTGGCATTGTCAAGGAGAGCCCCATCAGTACTGGAGAGTCAGACATTGGCAGCAAGAGGTGTGGATGATGGTTTGCACTCGATCATGTTGTTGCGATAAAGAAGATCCAATGTGTATATCACCTGAGAAATGAGTAATCCATGCTAATGCGGAAGAACTTCAAGACCTAGAAAGTAACACAAGTAGCCCAAATCCTTTACATCAAACTCATGACCAAGAGACTGTAAAAAGTGAGCAATAGATTCAGCATAGCTACCTGTCAATATAATGTCATCAACATATAATAACAAGTAAAGAACATGATTAGCATGTCGATAAATGAAGAGAGATGGATCAGCTTTGCTTTGGGTGAACCCAAACAGAATAAGAAACACACTGAACCGATTGAACTATGCGCGAGGTGTCTATTTGAGACAGTATAATGCCTTTTATATTTTGCAGACAAAATGCAGACGTTGTAGATAACAAAACCTGGCAATTGGGACATAAAAACATCTTCATGAAGAACACCGTTTAAAAATGCATTATTGATGTCAAACTGGCGAAGAGGCCAAGTGGTGACAGCAAGATAGAGAAATGTGCGAATGGTGGCATGTTAACAAACGGGCTAAAGTTTTCATTATAACCAAGGTCAGGCTATTGATGAAAGCCCTTTGCAATAAGACGGACCTTATAACGTTCAATGGAGCCATCGGAATGACGTTTGATACGGAAGACCCATTTGCAGCCAACTGTGTTCTGAGAAAAAGCGGGAGGAACCAAGTTCCGAGTATTATTCTTGACTAGAGCATTGAATTTGTCAGTCATCGCATCACGCCATTCAAAATATTTGATAGCCTGAGTTTAGCAGGTAGGTTCAAAAGACTAAGATAGAACCGTAGCATGCCATTTGTACTAATTATGGGTTGCCGAACACCATCACGTAAACGAGTTGTCATGTTATGAGTAGGCACGGGCGGAGGTGGTGGTGTTAGAGGTGGATGCGTCAGTATAGGTGTAGCTGCAATAGCACACGGTAGACTTGGGGGTGGAGCCAAGACAGCACACAGCAGATTAGGCGGCTCGATTGGAGCCATGGTACTAAGATGGTAGAGCTCTAGTGTGGCATACTACGAAGGAGAGTCCGAGACCTGTGTGATAGCATAAGGAAATTTAAACTCATTAAAAATAACATGATGCGATATATAGGCCTGTTGATTTACCGGATCAAGGCACCGATAGCTTTTGTGATGAGAACTGTGTTCCAGACAATTACCACTCCCTAAAGAAACATCTTCTCTCTCAATCCTCTCTCTTTCTCTCTTTCACTCTTTTATTTCTTCTTCTTTCCTCTTGTCAATTTTTTTTTTCTCTTTCCACTTTCAAGTTTCCAGACTAGATTTGATCCCCAACTACAAAGATCTGATCCCCCTTCTCTCTCTCTCTCTCTCTCTCTCTAGTTTTGTTCTTCAACTCTGTTTCCACTTTCTAGAAATCATCCTTTCAAATCTAGATTTTTTCTCTCATTTCACCGTTAATGGTGCTGGATCTAGACACTAGACACCGGGCACATGGGTTTTCTTCTCCAACGCCTCTTGAAGCTTCTGGTCAGGGTGGTGATCACCCACTCGTCGGCAGTGGTGAACTATAGTGACGGTCACGTTTTGAACGACTAGGTGGAGTCAACAATTTTGACTTCACGTAGCTCCATTTTTTGACCAAATCTGTTGATTTTTCCAACCATATCAGCCATTTATTTCTGTTCGCCTAATATGGCCGATTTATACGAAACGGGACGGCAGGCGTTCGCCTAGCGTATAGGAGGCGGCGTCGGACGCCGGTGTCTAGGCGACCATTTATTTTTTTATTTTTTGAACACTGTTAATTTTACAGGGCAGTTACACCATGGACGATCAACATTATAAAACGAGCCGAGACTCGAATTCCGATGATAGTTCCTTAATTTCACAAAAGTCCACCTCTACGTGGATGGACTATGAGCTTGAGATAGGAGTTTTGGAGTTTGACGAGTCCTCCCTAGATTACCAAATTAGGAACCTTTCATTGGACGTGAAGTTTTATGGCAAGCAAGTTTGGCCAGTTTTAGAGCCAAGCTCCCCTACAAACTGAAAAAAAAAAAAAAAAAAAAAAAAATCCCAGATGTGGTGTCTGGTGCATCGTTTACTAGTCCAGCGGTAGCCCCGATGGAGGAGAATCCAACTCTGACTCTGTATTTAAGAAGGTTCAATTGATCTTTTTGGTATCAGCAGGCTCCAACTACGGCTCCAGCTGCCCTCACCACTGAGCAGCTAGCTCCAACTGCATGCATTACTAAGCCGCCAGCTGTTGCCCCCACCACTAAATAGCAAGCTCCAAATGCTTACACTAGCTAGACTATAAGAAGGACTATCAGTGAGATTCATGGGTTCCTGCCCCATAGTCGTTAGGGAGAACAATTGAGAAGAGCATTTTTCGATATGTCGAGGCAAACATCTTATAATTTTGGGAATAAAGGTTATGAGTTTATGTAGTACTCAACCATGGTTAGTCCATCAGATTCCAATTTCATGCATCACAACAACTAGAGAAGTCAGATTCCAATTTCCAAGCAAGCAACTCAGCTAGGCTAGCTAGAGAATATATACAGAGATGGCAATTTCTCTCCAGGACGGAAACATCCTGGATGACTTGAAGACCTCTATTAATAGAGCTTCTTTCTCTTAGTGCTTTTATTAAACAACTTATGTCTCAACCTCCATATCAGACTCTAGCCTACTTTTTTCTTGTTTGAGGCTTGTATATGTTTGAGGATTTTATATGCATTGATTTTGTAATCGGAGAAAAACTCTTTCTTGACTAGACTATCTTTGAATTTGAATTGATATTGATCAGTTGTTTGAGGCTTTTGTGTTGTATATACATGCATATTCTTGTTTGAGGATTTTATATGCATCATGGATAAATAGCTGTGTAATTGAAGAAGACATCATTTAGCAAAACACAATTGCTTACCATAGAGAGAAATAGAATTGATTGGACCAAAAGAGAAATTGAAATAGAATCGTGTTTGTGTTTTACTTAGAGAAAAATAGACATTGAAAGGGAAGTCATGGTAATTGATGGAACCACCAAAGTTTTTATTTTTGGGATTTGGATTTGGCGGGGTTTTTCTCCGTCTGTCATCTTGGTAATTTCAAAAGGATTTCATGTGAGATTAGCATGTAATAATTGAACATTTGAATCCTATAACAACATTTTAGTTGGGTCTGATTTTCACTGGATTAAGGATCAAATTGTTTTACTAGTGTGTTAGGCCTTGGAAATTGGAATACGATTTCTTCAAAAAATACATTATTCCATTAACTAGTTGGGTGTTAGGCCTTCACCTTCACCGACGGCCACGAGTCCAGTTCCAGTTTCTTATGTTCATGGGCTTTCAGAAGTTTCAACAGTTAGAGAACTCTGCTATAGACACTATCAATAAAACAATAAACCAATATCTCAAATCTACATCTCACTAATTAATTACAATCAAACCCAGAACCATAATTAATAAGTTATTAGAAAACGGCTCAATAATAGTATTAAGTACTTTAACAATACATACATGTAGTCGACCAGATCTACAATTAATTGAGTCATCGATATGGGCACTGGCAACCTATAAAATAAAAGATGAAATAGAGTGGTGGTCGAACCATATGAGGGGGTGTTCTCTTGGGGGGGACTATCCAACGCTCAAGTTAGAATGTTGTTCGGTAAATAAAGTGAAGGTAATTGAGTCGAAGATGACAAACCGTGTCACTCGACATATTAAATTGAGCTATGAATCGATTTGGTTGGATCGACACTAAGTATCGATGATGTTGATGTGTCGATGCCGTGGGGGTTCTTTGGATCAACGTGTTGATTGAGGATTGGGTCAATTGATCTTTGAGAACGACTAGGTTGATCTGTTTAACTATGAGACAACAATTAATGCAATTAGATAAATTACAAGTTTTACTAAAAACTTTTTTTCAAGTAACTATTAGAAATACTATATTCTATATATTTTATCAATTTTGGAGGAATTCCGATACAGTCGCAAAATTAGAAGTTTTATAATGGTTTATTAGGGAAATGTGCTCAGAAATTAGGCGCATCTTTCAATATATAATGAGATTTTACATAAAACGTTTACTTTAACTACAAGAAATAATCTAATGTATCATATTTTGGTCATTCAATTATAAGACGTACAGTCGTAGAATTAATACTTTTAAAATTACCTTCGTTTTCTCTGTTGGGATTTCTTTTTTTAAAAAAAAAAAAATATATATATATATATATATATATGAATTTAAAATATAATTAAAAACCCCTATACGAAATTACATAATTATGAATTTTCTTTAAAACGTCAAATTTAAGATTTTTTTACAATTCTCACAACAATAAAATATAATATAATATTTACTATTTACTCTTCCCAGATAAAATGAAACACAAAGAATCAAGAAAAACCCACTTAGAAATAATTCTCTTTTTAACTTAAACTAGTTTGGTCAGTTTTCAATTTCACTTTTTCTCTATAGCTTCTGTTTGTTTGTTTGTTTCATGGGAAAATAAGTTGTCTTCATTGGAAAGTTTATTGCTTTAGTTCTTTTTGCTGAATTTATTATTTGGGAACTCTTTTTTGTTCAAAAGGGTATGTTTTGTTCATGAGAAAATCGAAATTTAAATGCAAAGTTTGTGGTTTTTTTTTTATAAAAGGGTATTTTTGTTTCCTGGGAAAATGTTGGTCCTTCGTGGGTTCTCCGTTGTGTAAAAGATTAAATTTGAGTTCGAACTATTTAAATATTAATATTCCGCTGTTCAAAAAAATAATATTATTTGGTTGTTTTCAGGGTTAATCCGATAAAAGAGAGCTGCATAGGGGTTATATAATTGTTGTTGTTTGCATCATAAATCCAATACAGACATTTTTTACTTTAAAGGGTTCGTGAATAAATATACTTTTTTGAGTAGAATAAAAAATGGCAATTGATGGGAGTTTCAGTATCGAATCCGCACTTGAGAGGTTTCTAGTTCGATGCCCCAAGCTTAGTTGTCTACCGCGATTCGAACCACTTTCTGGAAAGGAGACGACAGAAGAAGAAGCGGTGAATTTGGTAGCAGAATTTTTTTTGCACCCGTGCTGTAAAATCCCATTGATAGGGTGTTTTCGACCAATAGCTCGAAAGATTGTGGATAGAGTTGTGGCTTTGCTCCATCTTGTGCCCAATCTGAGGTCGAATTCAGACAAAAATGCTGAAGAATCAGGAAAGTTTGATGATGCAGATGTTGTTGATGTTGTCCAGTTTCATGTCCAAAGTGGGAGGGGATTGATTCTTCACGAGCTTGCTTGCTTGGCCTTCTGTCGAATGCTTGATTTGGCTCCTTTTTTATTGGGGTAAATTTTTATTAAGATGACTGTTGTTGAAAGCAAAATATGAACGGAATTGATTTTCTCATTGTGCTTATGTGCTTGATTTGGTGCAGGTCTGTATTAACTTATTTCAAATTTGCTTTGCCTCCTTTTGAACGCATTTTGTTGAAAAGGACAGTCCATGAGTTGTCAGTAAGGGTATGTACAATGTTTCTATTAGAATTCTCTTGGATTAATATTTAATTATCATGTTAACCCTCTTCATTCTCTCGCTTAGTCACTGTATCTGTATCAATTTAACCTCAACATACATTAAAATGGTTAATATTTCTATGAGGATTTGTATGATTGTATCTGTCCATGCTTGTTTCACTTCCTTGTGATAAGAATTAATTTGGGGAGAGGAAGAAGAAGAGAAGGACATAGAGATAATTTGGTTTAAACATTTGATAATCTTTTATTAATCAATTCAAACCCATATCAAATGTAAAATCTAGTGGTTCCATGATTCCATGCATGAAGAATGAAAGAGTCATGGAATGAAGACTAGAAGCTCTAGAATTTGTTGCCTTGGATCCTTGAGGATCAAATAATCAAGATCATTGACATTCATTGATATATATATATATATATATATATACCATTCTCTAACTTTTTATATTTTCAATATGAAATTCATTCTCATTCAAATGTGAGGATGGCATTGGGTAGGATGGCCGATGTCATTGCTAAAGCTATGTCAAGGGTGAAGGGTGCAAGACTGAAAAATGGCAAAGGAGAAGTGATACGCTTTTTCTTTTGGATGTTTTTTGTTGGGTTTTCTTCTGTTGGCAACCTTGGTCGTTTGCTCATCTTGGTGCAGGCCTTTTGTGTTCTTGTTTTTCCAATTTTCTTTTGTGCGTTTCTGGGCTTCTAGGGTCATTTTCATTTTTGGGCTTTAGGCTTTAGGCTTTGGGCTTAATCTTGTTTCTGTGAGCTCGTTGGGGGCTCCTTGCTGTTTAGGGTGTTAGTCTCCTCTTGTTTTGTGCCTTTGTGGTTGCTTGCTTGGTTTTTTATTTTTTATTATTAATTTTTTTTTTTTTTGGGTGTGGTTAGGCATGCTGGCCTTGCTTGTTGTGTTCTCCTTGGCCTTGCATGCTGGCCCCACTTGAAAAAAAAAAAAAAAAAAAATCAATACAATTGTACAAAAACTGCTCAAATCTCGGTAATGTGCAAATTAAATTAAATAATACAAGTGGCGAATGACTAATTAAATTAAGTCTGTGATTAAGTATTAAATTAATTAACTTACTAAGAAGACTTGTTGCAAGGGGGGTTGATGGATATAGATCTAAGTAAACCAAACTCGTTTGATTTCTACTAATAGCTACCTTAATTAGCAAAAATTAATCTCTCTATTTAGAAATTTCGAAAATGGTAGAAAAAGCTTCTTATTCTTCAGAGCGTTCTCTTAACAAGCTTGAAGCGTTTCAAGTCGGGCCATTCGGTGAGCAGCAAGGAAGGGAATGGAGCTATGTATCAAAAGGTGCAATTACAGGAATAATGATCTCTCGTGACAACACTGCTGTTGTTTCATATGTCTTCCAAGGAGTCGATGAAAATGGTAACGTTGAGTATTCAGATACATTTGGTTATCATTTTGAAGATGTGTACAAGGTAAGTATTAATGAATCATTTTATCTTACGAAGTTGGATTGTCTTTTTTGTCTTTTAATTTGTGTATTCTATTTATTATTATAATTTTTTTCCTTTATATGATTGATGATAGATTATGCTCGACTGGCCTAAAGAATATTTTACGTCATTAAGTGGGACTTATTATCTGGGTGCAGTAGCTTATTATTTTTCATCTCTATGCTTTCATACAAATCGGAAAAAATATGGGCCTTTTGGCTATGTGAGTGGCACTCCTTTTGAGTTTGCTTTGGAAGGGAGAGTCATTGTTGGTTTTTATGGAGGTGTACTGATAGAAGAGAGATGGACATATGGAACTCTAGGAGTTTATGTCAAGCATTCTACAGACTTGTTGGGTTCTAATTCAAGCCAAGTACAAGTTGTGAAACCCAAGGCCAAGGTCACCGATTGATCGAACAATCTACATTTAATCATAATAACCGCTTCTGTATCTATACAGAGAACTTGTACAGTATCATGAACCGTTATTATTATTTGGTGCAGGTTGGTTTCAAGCAGGAAGAATGTATTAAGGTAGGGTCATGGGGTTGGTCAAGGTCAACAACAGAGAAGCAATGGAGTTATATGCTAAAAGGTGGAGCAATTACAGAGATAAAAATTGGTTATAATGGAGATTTTATCAAATCCATCTCCTTCAAAAGTTCTGATAAAAAGGGTGAAGTTAAACATTCACAAAAATCTAAAACTAATGATGAAAAGCATGAGGTACGTATATTTTCCTTTGTTACCTTTTGTTTTATCTTATAAGGGTTTGATTATCTCACTATTGTTTATCTTTGTGTGATTATATATGGTATAATATATAATGTAGGTGATCTCACTCAATTGGCCCGAAGAATATTTGGTTTCGATAAGTGGGACTCTACGTACTCCTGTCAAAGACATTGAATCTCTATGCCTTTATACAAACCGAACAATATATGGACCTTTTGGTATCATGAAAGGCCCCAATCCTTTTAGATTTTATATGAAAGGAGGGATTATTGTTGGTTTTCATGGACGTGTTGGCGATTACTTTGATGCCTTAGGAGTCTATATAAAGCCTTTTTCGGAACTGTTCTGTTTTTCAAGCCAAGGACAAATTGAGAACACTAGTGTTAAGGCAGGATTATTTGGAGGAGAAGGAGGGAAGGAATGGAATTATAAACCAAACGGTGCAATCACAGAGATAACAATTAGTCATGGATGGGTCATTGATTCGCTATCCTTCAAAAGTGTCGATCGAAATGGAAAGTGTGAGGATTCAGGCAGATTTGGCGGTGAAGGCGGAGTTTCCTCCCTAGTAAGTATTCTTTGCCATCTTACAAAAAATTGATTGCATTGTTTGTCTTGATCATTTATTTTCTTATAAATTTTACACAATTTATAGATTACAATCGACTGGCCTAGAGAATATTTGACGTCAATAAGTGGCACTCATCATACCTTTATTAAAAAGCAACATGTTATCGAATCTCTATGTTTCCATACAAATAAGAAGAAATATGGACCTTTTGGTTGTACACAAGGCTCTCCTTTTGACCTTCCTCTGAAAGACCAAGTCATTGTTGGTTTTCATGGGCGTGCTAGCAATTACGTTGATGCTATAGGGGTCTATCAAAAGGGTCCTTCGAGTTAAGCATTGCATACAAGGTATGTAAGAAATTGGTAGATAGCTTTACAATTCAAAAGATTAGTTTATTGGGTCATGCCATTCATTGATAGATATATATATATATATATATATATATATGCCATTCTCTAACTTTCTATATTTTCAATATGAAATTCATTCTCATTCAACTGTGAGTTCTTTGACGATTTGCACCAGAAAAATAATAATGGTTTGTATAGAATTTGATTTTCAGATTAAGCAAAATATATTGTTGCACGAGTAATGGCCAATTGAGGGAAATTGTGGAACCTATTGGAAGATTAAATTGGAACGTTTTTCTGCTCTTCGGTGTCTCATATGCAAAGGTGGTAGAATTAAATTACAAACATTAATGTTTTTAATATTTTTAATATTGTATAATTAAATTATATTTAATTAACTTAACTTTAATGATTTAATTATATTTAAATTTGTTTTGATTTTTATCATGTAATAATATGAGTACTTGTATTTATATTTTTAATTTTAAGTAAAATGTGGTCAAACGGGGAAAATGAAGGAAATTGAGTGAAACACAATGAAGCGAGAGATGGGATTGGAAAAATGAAGGAAATGGATGGGGGATGGGGTGGGGGCAAGTGAATTTCACCCCAAATCTAAATGAGGTGGGTATGTGAGAATCTCCCCCGATCCCAATTTTTTCCATGAACATCCCTAGCTAGTACAATAGGACTATAGGAAGAGCCACCTACATAATAATAATAATAATAATAATAGGAGGTGTCACCGCCTCCTTGGGCTATGATACAAGGAGGCCACCCTCTTCTTGTGGTTAGGGGATGTTTATCTAAAATATTTAGAAGAAAAAAAAAATCCAAACAAACTCAAGATTAAGTGCTATTAAGTATGGATTTGTACAAAATTTCCCACCACTAGCTAGTGTGGGTGTTGTCCCACTAATATGTGGGTGATCTCTCTTCCCTCTTGTCAGAGTTGCAGTCTGAACAGAGCTTATCGATCATAATCTCACCGGTCTCGACAGTTGTTATGTAATAAAATAAAATAAAAAGTGCTATTAAGTACTTAATTAAAATAAATACTACTAAAACCTTTTTTTTAAAAATTATTTTACGATATCAATTTATCTACCTATTTAGATCTGATAATTTTTTAAAATTTTATCTATTGTTAAAATTCGAACCGCTGACCTAGAAGTCTCCTCTCATGAAGCCTAAATACTATTAAAACTTAAGACAAATCTAGTCATCTATATGTTGTTTTCATAAAAAAGTGAACCTACATTTTTATTTTTCAACTAACATAAATTTAAGATTTAAATGAGATGGGCATGACTCGAACGATAAAGGCTAACTAATGGGCTAGGGGCGGTTGCCATGCCTAAGGCTAAACCCCTGTCTTTCTATTGCTTTTTTTTTTTTTTTTTTTTTCTCCTTACAAATCCGAATGTTTTGAAAAGACAATATTATCCTTTTGCTATTAGATGTTAATGGAGATCTGTAGGGTCATAGGGGTTATTATAGAATAATAAAAATTTTCCATCTAATTGTCTCTCACCCAAACCATACGAGTGTCACTCCCAATGGTTATTTAATTTATAGATAAGGATCTTCTGTTGTGATGATATTTTTCTTCGTTTAAAATGCTTGAGAATAAGACTTTGTATTTAAAAATAAGAATAATGTTTGGATACTAACTAGTCAGTACCTTAAATACTTACCCCACCAATGAGAGTGTAGCACGTAACCCAATTTGTGAGATAAATGTAGAAAGTAAGAGAAAAAAGGCCATGTTTTACACTCATATTGATGGCACGTAACCCAATTTGTGAGATAAATGTAGAAAGTAAGAGAAAAAAGGCCATGTTTTACACTCACATTGATGGGGTATTTTGGGTACCCAAATATTATTCTAAAAATAATGAAAGTAAAATGAATAAAATAAGAGTAATGATATTTACACCCTTAAAAAACTATATGTGCACCCCTATTTGTATTTACATTCCACTAAATTTTTTCAAATATTATAATTTGTAAACACACCCCATATATTACCAATTATGCCCTTTCTTTTAATTTCTATCGAAAAAAATGATAAATTAATCACTTCTAATATAATTAAAATATATATATATATATATATATATAATGTAAGAACACAGCTCTGCAGATTCGGGATGTATTGTTTGAAATGATTCGGGATGTATTGTTTGAAATGTTAATTTTACTGGTTGGCTTTATAAGCTCACAAATGATGATGTATCTGTTTACAATTTTGATGAATGAAGTTCTCCCTTTGAAGAAAAAAAAAATTATGTATGCCAAATAGAAGAAGCTGCAACCTACAACCTCAATTTTTTTTTTTCTTTCTTTTATCTATGTTTGGGATCATGGAATGGATTTAGATGGAAGAAGCTACGATCTCCACTTTTTTCTTTTTTTTTTCTCCAACTTTTTCATTTTAGTATAGGTTTTTTTTAATCAAAACAGGTTTTTCTGTTATTTAGTTAAATAATCGCTGTCATTTTTATTTTTTAATTAATTATAATATTTGTTAAAATATTCAAAATATTAAATATTATGTTAATATGATACAAGATATAATTATATTACTCATTTTAAATAAGGGTAATATTGAAATTTTGAAAATATACCGATTTTGAGTGTACATACAGTTTTAGAGGGGTGACAATATCGTCACTCTAAAAGTAATAGATTACATCCATTGATTATACAAGTTAGCAGATCTATATAAGTTATGATAAATATCAGCGCAACAGAAAATTCAAATTCTTAATTTATAATTACTAAATAGCTAGTGGGGATGGTTTTATAACGCTCAAATGGACTCTCTAAATGACTCCCTATTTTAGAAAACCACCGAGAGACTCTTCAAATATAGGGAGTCATTTCAAACTCCTTATTTTCTCTCTTTTATATTTTTATTAATATTTTAAAGTTGATTATTCTCTTTCTTACAATTTAAAATAAAATAAATTTATTTATATTTTAAATTTAAAAAATATTAAAATATTAATGATTATATATATAAATATATATATATATATATATATATATATATACAATAGAGAGGTGGTTGGAGTGGCATCATGTTCCTGGTTAAAATAACTAAAATTAAGAGAGTTATATTGGATTGCGGTATCCAAATATCCAATGATACCTTTCCTTCACGTGTGGGGTGATCTCTAACATCGTATTCCTTAAACTTTGTTTAATTTTCCATATATAAAATTTAAAATATTGGAGGGTGTGTGAAGAAAAGACAAATCCTTGTAAATTCCAAAACCCACTACATTAACACGTGACAACTGACAAACCGACCCAAATGCCCAGATGGCTACAGCATGAGAGCAGCCGTATTACAGTTGCTAGGGACATGGACAACAGAAATCCCAACATGCCATGGAAAGGCCCTCAAAAATCTCTATATGCCACATCTCCATTTGAACCAGTCTTCCCCTTTCAAGATTAACCACCTCCAAGGCCCTTGTCAACTGCCATGGACAGGCCATCAAAAATCTTATTCACTTAGATTTTTTTTAATATAAATTTTAGTACATCGTATTTGACTTTAGTCAACCCTTAATCAAAACATTTTTCTTTCACATTGGTTGTGAAGGGTTTGAATCTCACTGTATACATATTAAAAACATTTATAGAGAGTTTTCTCCCGGTTTATGGAAATAAATATCTGAACAGTACACGTATTGTTTTATCTTGATTGATCTTAACAGTCTTATTATAATATTTTAAAAAAAAAAATTCTCAAATTAAATAATTTAATACAATTAGCGAATTGATTAATTAAATAAAGAGTGTATGTGATAATGTTTGAATTAATTATTATAAAAAGACTTGTTACAAGTGGGTTATTTATATATTTATATATGCTACGAGAAGAACATATGAGCCCAAAATAAATATGCAAATTGGAAGATTCCTTCAATCTAATAACATAATGGACCACATGGAGTTAGATGGTCAACACTGACACAAATACACAAGGGCCAGGAAATTCTGTCTCCGCATCTTACCGAGGGAGTGTCAC
Source organism: Acer negundo (assembly GCA_035582765.1). Classification (NCBI taxonomy): domain Eukaryota; kingdom Viridiplantae; phylum Streptophyta; class Magnoliopsida; order Sapindales; family Sapindaceae; genus Acer; species Acer negundo. The sequence goes on from CM069241.1 coordinate 46,657,448, forward strand.
GTGAGAGATCAACAAGTTGCTACAAATTAATATGAGGTTCTGTGTGTGCTAATCAATTTGTATTAAAAATAAGAGTATCGTTAGATATCATAATTATTATCACAACTTTTCAATCATAACCCATATAGTATTTAATGTGTTAATTAGTGAGTAAATACATAGGTAACTAAGATAAATCATTATTAATATATATTCATCCATCAATTGACACATCAGTTGCTACATGTGTTATGATTGAAAAGTTGTAACAGTGGTTGTGATGTCTAGCATTACTTTAACTATAAGGGTTTAACGACTCAGTAAAATTGCTCGGGGGTATAGCTCAGCTGGTAAATGGACGAGCTTGAGGCTTGAACAAATGACTCTCAAATTAGAGATTTGAATCCTACCAATAACAAATACTTTAAAATATCATATCTAGACAGGTGGATATATATATATATATATATATAAATAATAATAGTAATAAATTCATGTTGACTAATTAGGTTCAAAACAAGTGGTGCATTGATATGCAAGTTCAGGCCAAACCGATGCAAGTTTTCTTCGGTTCGAGGTGAATCGACACATAGAAACTAGAAAGGCCTCGGTTTAGGCCAAGCATTATTGCTTTGGTTGTTCAAGTTGTACTAAAAGTCTAAAACACAAAATCGCCTCGGTTTCAAGCCAATTGATGCATAACTTGGATCGGTTAGGCTTGAACCGAAGCAATTTAGCTTCCGTTCGAGACAAACTGATACAAAATTTCATCGGTTCAAGCCACTGAAGCCTTCGAAGGTAACCAAATTACTTCTAAATTGGAGCATATTGTGTTTACGTATTAACTAGGCATTAGTTGTGATGTTGTGTGTATATAAGGGATATCTTATAAAGTTTGGGGAAGATTGTTGTTAAATGTTAATCTCAATGTGTATTTTTTAATTCTGTGAAGTAATCCAAAACCAACGGCATTACAATAATTGTTCTAATTTAATAGATCAGATTGATTAGGATTTAATTGTATTAATATAAAAGAATTTAATACAGTATAGTGAAGTGTAGAAGCATAATAAATATGTAAAATCAATTACTACCATGATTCCATGGATTCCTAATACAATTATGGGAGGTAATGTACAAATTAAATAATACTACAATTGACGAATTCACTAATTAAATTAAGACTCTACTGATAAAGTGTTAATTTATTAACTTGCTAATTAATTAAGAAGACTTGCTACAAGTGGTATTTTAAAGTCTATTATCGGTTCGAACCGACAAAAGTTATATCAGTTCTTTGTAAGTGGGCCACTGGATTTAAATACTTTGATTGACAAGTGCATACAGCTAAGTTAAAGTATTTAAATCCAATGGCCCACATGCAATGAATTGATATAACTTTTGTCAGTTCGAACTGATAATAGAATTTCTGTTTATATATATATATATATATATATATATATATATATGCTATTGCTACCAACTTCTCTGATTAATTAGCCAGATTCAATCTCTCTATTTAGAAATAAAGAAAATGGTAGAAAAGGCTTCAATTTCTTTTGAGCGTTGTCGTAATGAGCTTGAAGCGTTTCAGATAGGGCCATTGGGTGATCAGAAAGGAAGGGAATGGAACTATATATCAAAGGGCGCGATTACAGGGATAATGATCACTTGTGATGCATATGCTGTTGTTTCGTTCGACTTTAAAGGTGTCGAAGAACACGGTAATGTTGAGTATTCGGATACATTTGGTTTCCATGGTAAAACTGTGTCCAAGGTAAGTATTAATCATTTTATCTTACTAGCTAGGCTTTGATTGTCTTTTTTGTTCTAACATAGATATCTTATTTTATCCTTAAATGTTTTGCAAAACAGATTATGCTCAATTGGCCTGAAGAATATTTTACGTCAATAAGCGGAACTTATTATCTAGGTTCATTAAAATGTCATTATTTCTCATCTATATGTTTTCATACAAATCGGAAAAACTACGGTCCATTCGGCTATGTCCATCAACACAGTATTCCTTTTGAATTTCCTATGAATGGCAGAGTCATTGTTGGTTTTTATGGAAGTATATTGAATGAGAACTGGATATATGGAACACTAGGAGTGCATGTCAAGCATTCTACAGACTTGTTTGGTCCTTCAAGCACAGTTCAAGTTGTGAAGTTCAAGAGCAAGGTAACCTTCATCCATATGTGTTGAATTTGCAGATCTTTTAAGATTACGAGAAGTACTGGTATGTAAATATATTAGTGGATTGCCTTATAATGCATTTCTTTTTCATGCGATCCTAAGAATTATCATATATAATAATCCGAGTAAACTGAGAGAATTGATGTGTGTATATATATATATATATATATATATGAGAGGTTCTCTCATAATGATTCTTTATTTTAATTTTTGTCAGGATCTTGATAAAATAACATCAATTTTTATGAATTTCGATTTGAATTTTTTTATACATGATAAGTTCAATGAAATCTACCTATGAATAAAATTTAAATTTTTTTTAAGTAGTAGAACTATTTATCTCAATTTTGTTAAATATGAAGTTATCAGAAAAATGGATAAAATATAGGAAAATTCAAGAAAAATAGTTCTAGTGTTCGAAAAAATCTCATATTTTGTTCATGACCGTAATTCATTAAACTTATCATGTGTAAAAAAAATTTAGATCAAAATTTATAAAAATTCAATATGATTTCATCTAGATCTTTATCGAAATTAAAATAAGGGACCTCTTGGGAGAAAACTGATCTAGATTTAATTCGGAAGCGGACAATTAAATTTATTTGGTGCAGGTAATTCGTTCTATTTTCAACCAGGAGGAATGTATTAAGGTAGGGCCATGGGGTTGGTCAAGGTCATCAATAGAGGAGGACTGGAGTTATATGTTAAAAGGTGCAACCAAGATAAAAATTGGTTATAATGGAGACTGCATCAAGTGGATCTCCTTCAAAAGTTCCGATGAAAAGGGTGAAATTAAGCACTCACAAAAATCTAATACTAGTAATGAACAACATGAGGTACATGTGTGTGTATATATATATATATTTTGATTAATTAGGACAAAAGTTAAATTTGTTTATCTAACAAGGCTTTTGATTATCACTCGTGTTACCTTTTCATGAATATGGTATAATAGGTAATCTCGGTCAATTGGCCTGAAGAATATTTGGTATCAATAAGTTTGACTCTTCGTGATACCATGAAAGACATCGAATCTCTATGTTTCTACACAAACCAAACAATATACGGACCTTTTGGTCTCATGAAAAGCCACAATCCTTTTAGATTTTATATGAAAGGAGGGATTATTGTTGGTTTTCATGGACGTGTTGGCAATTACTTTGACGCCTTAGGGGTCTATATAAAGCCTTTTTCAGAAGTGTTCAGTTCCTCAGGCAAAGGACAAATTGAGAACACAGAAGTTCAGGCAGGACCTTTCGGAGGCCAAGGAGGAAAGGAATGGAATTATAAACAAAATGGTGCAATCACAGAGATAAAAATTAGTCATGGTCGGGTCATTGATTCACTCTCCTTCAAAAGTGTCGATAAAAATGGCAAGTCCAAGTATTCAGACAGATTTGGTGGTGAAGGCGGAGATACCGACCTAGTGAGTATTCTGTCATTTTACACAATTTTGATTGTAACATTAAACTATCTTCAACCCTTTTTTTTTTTTTTAATAAAGGTTACACATTATTTGCAGATTACAATTGTTTGGCCAAGAGAATATCTGATATTGATAAGTGGAACTCATCATACCTATAAGAATCAACATGTTATCGAATCTCTATGTTTCCATACAAATAAAAAGAAATATGGACCTTTTGGTGGTACACAAGGCTCTCATTTTGACATTCCTCTTAAAGACAGAGACATTGTTGGTTTTTATGGACGTGCTAGCAATTACATTGATGCTATTGGTGTCTATCAATAAGGTCCTTTGAGTTAAGTGCATACAAGGTCATTCGAATTAGTTTTATGTAATAATACTTCTAATTGACTTATTGACTTGTCCAAATTTAATTCATTTTCATGATCGACTTATTAAGCAATGTTGACAAAAGAGAAACACATGAATATTAATCCACCAAACCATGATAGTTGTTGTGCAATAATTATGATGACATTGATTTACGAAACTTTGAATTACTTAAGTCAATCAAACAATCACAAATGAAAGAAAATAAAAAATAATAAAGCGATACAAACATTAATTTTACGTGGTTTGTCGAAAGCCTATATCTCGGAGTGCACCAACACTCAACTTCTACTATTAAATCGGTGTTTGGAATGGTGAAACAAACTCTCTCTCTCCCTCTCAATTTGTCTCTCAATATTCTTTCTTTTCTATCTTGCACTGAAACTGAAACCTTAAGAATATAGGAAATCAATCCTAGATAAGACACGTAACTAAAATTCTGCACGGCCCCCAATGCCTTAGTGTAATATGGTATTACTGATTCAGAATTCACAACCCAACACCGTATAATTCTACTAACATGAACAAGTCATCTAGAATATTACAATGGTGATTGCAATCATTATTGGTGCATCGATAGCTCGACCAACATGAGCTTTGCAGGGAGCTTGACCCCTAATGCATCAACGTAGCACAATATTAATTATTCAGGTTTCACATCCCAACACCTCGGTCCACATCGAATCGATATGCATTATTGCTTCAGTTCGGGGTGCAATTGTTAGAGTATACCCAGATGTGAAATTAAAGAAGATGAGATAATGAATCCCACCCAATAGAAGGGTATTTCCAAATTTCTTTAACCTAAAAAACTAATCTATTGGGTTGTAACATGGATTGGTATATATATGATTTTACCTTTTTTGAGTTTTATGAGGACTGATATGTAAGAAAATAAATAGTACATTGAAGATAAATAATGTCATGTTGTGAAGATATAATTTTTTATCCCATTTATGGCAGTGACATTTTCAATGAAAATACACCCGGGGGCGGACTGATGTGGCGGGAGCTGGGTCAGCACTTTATAAAAAAAAAAAAAAAAATTAGTGATTAATTTAATCATAGAACTAAGAGTAGTTAGTTGCAACTCTGCAAGCCTAAATATGCTTAGTTTAGCTGTAGCTGCAAACATATTATTTTATTTATTTATTATTTTTTTTTCTTTTCTGTACAGAATCACATCAATAATCGATATCAATTTTATTTGTATCTCTCTTACCGGTTCCAATCCTCTCTTTTTCTCTCCTTCTCTCACATCTAATCTATATTTCTAGGGATAGTATCATTTCCCCCCTATATTATGCCATACTGGTAAATATCCCCCCTTATTTTGCCTAATGACCATTCCCTCTCTCCCCCTTAAAACAAAAGTATTTGTCAAATACCCCCTTACCGTTACCTTTTCTGTTAGAATGTTCAATTGACTATTATCTTCAAGTTGACTCAAAGGGTAACATGGTAACTTTAACAAATAAAATGAATGAGAGTTAATATGGGAGGGCAAAAAAGTAAAATCATCAATAAACATTATGATTAAAATTAAATAAACATTTAATTTAAATAAACATTAATTTCAAAAATAATATAATTATAAAAACAAAAAATAAAAATTCTCACTATCTCTCTCCATCTAATCTTTCTCTCTATCTCCGATCTCTCTAATCTCTCTCTATCTTCTTCAATGCCAAAGAGAAGCCGCGATCTCTTCTGTTGAGAGGAGATCAGCTCTCTTTTTTCCCGCTTCTCTCTCTCTCTCTTCTTTTCCCGCTTCTATTTCTCTTTTTTCTCTCCCGATTTGAGCAATATTGTTGGCGGCCGGTGAGAATATGAGCGTCAATCTCCTCTATTAAGAAAAGATTGAAGCACATGGTTGTCGTTATTGGTGGGGGTGGTTGCTGGTGGTGTTGGTTTGATTTGGAGGTTTGAGATTTGGTTGTGGTTAGAATTGGGGGTTTGGGATTTGGTCAAATTTGGGGTTAGGGTTTCTAAAGATTTATGGTGATAAACTAATGGTGGTCTTGGCAAGGATTCAAGGTGGGTTGGTGAGGTTCGGGTTTGTGGCTGGGTTTGTAGTGGTTGGTTTGTTTTGATTTGGGGAAGAACATAATTTGTTTTTTCTTTTGATCTTCACTGTTTTTTATTTGGATTAGATCGGTAATGTTGAGTCTGGATTGGTGATGGTGGTGTTATTAATGATTATGGTATGGGTTAGATTCTGTTGATGATGGTGATGAAGTTCTAGGTTTGAATTTATGGGTTGGTTCATTTTGACGATGGTGATGAGTTGATGAATTATATATATATTTTTTGTTGAATTTATGGGTTGAGTTTTTGCAGTGATGGTGGTTTTATTAATGATTATGTTTTGGGTTTGATTCTGTTGATGATGGTGGTGTTATTGATGATTATGTTCTGGGTTGATTCTGTTGATGATAGTGATGAAGATCTAACTTTAAATTTCTGGGTTATATTCATTTCGACGAAAGTGATGAATTGATGAATTTTTTTTTGTCGAATTTTGGGTTGATTTTTTTTAGGGTACAATATGGGCGACCCAAAGGTTTCATTAAGAGGCAGAAAAGTATTTTCATTTCAAGCAATCAACTGTTTTTTCATTCAAGGGCATAAGAGTCTTTCCATTAACTAATGTTGTCAAAGTTAGAGGTTTAAACGGAAAAGATAACGGTAACTCGGTAAGGGGGTATTTGACGAATACTTTTATTTTGAGGGGGAAAAATGGCTATTAAGCAAAATACGGGGGAGATTTACCAATATGGCATAATATAGGGAGAAAATGATACTTTCCCATATTTCTATTTCTATATTTCTCTCTCGTATCCCAATTCTCTCCATCTCTTTCTCTCTCTCTTTTGCTCTCTCTCTCAATTCCCAATTCTTTCTCTTCCTCATGAATAATTAATTCATTCTTATTTTAAAATTCTTAATTATAAAATTAAATATCTATTCGATTCAATTCTTTTCATCGATTAAAATTTATTTTTTCTAATTAAAAAGTTAGGGTTTTAGGTTTATTATTCATTATTTTAAGTTAATGATTTATTATTTTTTATATTAATTTGTTTTATGATTACATTTTATTATTTTTAGTGTTATATTATGATTTATTAAGTATCACTTTAATCAAATTGTTTAATAATTTTTTAGTACCATAAAAATTCACTTTCTATTAATTTTTTTATTATATATATAATTTTTGTTTTAACCCATTTGAAAAAAAAAAAAAAAACCATGGGTACGACCTGATTACACCCATAAATTACTGAAATAATAAACATAAACGATCTCATATTGCTACTTGATGCACATTACACAACATGTTGCCAGCTACTACTAAAGACAAACTTAATAACTAATGGTGTTTTATTAAGGATCTCGAGGAATCAAGTTGTATTTATTTTATTTTTTTATTTTTTTATTTTTTTAATAGTTTTTTTAACAGCATTCTTTATTAGAAAAGACGAGGAAATAACCCCAAGCACAAACCCAAAACAAAACAGGGGTAGCTAACACCCACACCAGAACAACCAGCAAAGACAACAAAGAGCACCACACCACACCACACGGCGGGATCAATAACACCACCACCTCACTAGATCACAGCTGAAAAACATACAAAACCCAACCAAAATTTCGGGGAGGAATACACTATTCAAACCCGCTACGATCTGAATGGTTTAGGATGAAGAGCAAACCGGGCAATCAATATAAATACGATGATCACCCACAAGTAAACACTTTGATTTGTTGTTAGGGTTTCTCCATACTCCCATCACATCATCCCTGTAATGTCCCCTACCTTAAATGATGAATATTCTTGAGCGTATAATTAGCAATAATTATGAATTTACTTATTATGAGTTTTTGGAGGAAAAATATGGTGCAAAGTACTGCAGTGTCTGCTGCAAAGTGATCTGTGGGCCGGCTTACATTGCTGAAGAAGACGATGCTGGTAATAATATTATGCACAAAGCATGCGCTGAATTACCTGGTGAGATCCAACGGCACCCTTTTCATTCCAAGCATACCTTAACTATTCAATGTCGTTTTAACCAAAATCGAGTAAACGATATGATATGTGATGGATGCAGACATGTTTCTTCGGGTTTAAAATTTCGTTGCAAAATGTGTAAATTCAACCTTGATTTCCAGTGCATTTCTAAACACCAGGGTGTAACATTGAAAGAGAAAGTAGAGAAATTGATCCCCAAATACCATCCACATAAACTTCAACTGTTATATTTTTCTACATTTAAAGCGAGAGACTCGATGTTTTGTTGTTGCTGCCTAAAATCCATCCTTGATTCAGCATATGTTTGTTTTCCATGCAAGTTATTTATTCATGAATCCTGTTTCGATACAATTCCTGAAAGAATCATTAGCTCGTTCCACCCGCAACACCCTCTTCTTCAGCGTAGTATTATCAGTACTACTGCGGCAAAAGAACCTAGATATTGTCAAGCCTGTGGAGAACGAGTCGAAGGGATCGAATTAAGATGTCAAAAGTGTAAGTACTCCTTTCACGTTTCATGCGGTAAGCGCAACACGCCAGGCTTGACACTTTATGATCATGAGCACAAGTTATTTTACATAGATTGCTGGGATCACTCCGGTGATTGCAGTGTCTGCACAAACACCTGCGAGGGAGGTACCGCGATTTGCAGATGCATACAGCGTGGTGAAAGTTTCCATATCGATTGCATTCTACCTCCTGAGCTGAGTCATGAATCTCATGATCATCCTCTCACTCTTACGAATTCCGTTGTACCAAGATGTAATCCGGACGAGTATCATTGTGATGTTTGTGAGACAAAAGGAGATATCAAGCGTCATGTTTATCATTGCGAGGAATGCTATTATATTGCTCATATTGAATGCGTGTTGACTGAGGTAAATTTTGTTTTTATTCTTCAAGACTTGTGTATTGATATATTTAAAGATTAAATAGGAGTTCTAGTTTTAGTAGGAGTCGGCCGGTTTTTGTTACTTAATTATTATTATTAATGAAAACTTTGATAGAAGAAAATTATTATTGTGGATTTGACTATTCTATTGATTTACCGGACATCATTCCTAGTACATGTTTTCTACAGGATCAAGACCCTCCATCGAAGATGATTCTCAAAAGTAAGGATGACTCAGAGCAACAGAATAATGATAATGTTCAAGAGGTTGAAGCAGAAGAACACACTGAGAAAATGGAAGAGGCTGAAGCAAAGGATGATGAAGAAATTAACGAGTCAGAAGAAAGTGATGATGATGATCCATCGGAGGAAAGCGATAATGATGATCATCAATCAGAGGAAAGCAGTGACGAATCTGAGAAAAAAAGTGATGAAGAGCAAAAGACTAAGAAATTGAATAAACTAGCCCAAGATGTCAAGGGAAAAATTGACAAATTAACTTTCAAACTTAAACGGATAGAAGAAAAAATTAAACTATAATTTATAAGTCTTAATATGTTTTAATTTAATTAAGTTTTATTGAACAAGTCTTGATGGCATATTTGTTTTTTTATTTGTAATGTCTTAATTTAAATGTTAATTAATGGATTGCTTTTTTACATTTTTTACACTTACAACAACATTGTATTTATTGTCGTTAGAATAGATGAAAATGAATTTCAGATTATAAAAGGAAGAGAAGAGTATATATATCGATAGATATCACAACCCAAAGGCCAAAACAATAGAGAAAATCTCGAAGTTCCAAAGTTCTCACTCAATAACTTTCTTTCTCTTATAATTCTCTCTTCAACTTCGAAAGAGGCAAGAAATCAAATGCGGAGAGAGATTTGGAGAGAGAGAGAGAGCGAGGGAACTAAAGAGAAGAGAGAAACCTAGTGGGGGACTAAAAGTAAAAACATAAAAGATGTATTTTGGTCACACTCACACCATATATAGCTAAAGTTGATAAAAATAGAAAAATAGTTGGCGATAAATAAGTTTAAATTTTTTTTCATAATTTAAAGGCTAAAAGTTGGAATTTCCTCTTTCTAACATTTTGTTTAATTTTCCATCCGAATGATACTAGTTTCATTCAAGGGCTAAGAGTAAAAAATATGAGTTTATGATAAAAATCAGAATGGTGATATTTGCAACCCTCAAAACTTGTTTGTGCACCCCTCATTCTCATTAATTTTAAATTTCTATAATACCTTCAAGTAAAATGACTTTTATACTCATTAAAATCTTTGTAATAGAAATTAATTTATCATATATATATATATATATATATATTTCTGTTTTTGTTGATGGCAAAATAAAAATTCTGTTGGCTTTGCTTTGACTGTGTTGTCAGCGTTCTTTAGTGGTTAGCCGGGCTTTGTTTGTTTGTTTGGGGGCCGATGCTTTTGAGCTGGTGTTTGGGTTTCTCTTTTGCTGTTTGGGCTTTTTTTTTGCCAGTCGACCTGTTGGCCTCTCTGTAGCTTGCTGATGCCTTGCTTGGCATGTTGAATAAAATTGTTGTTAAAAAAAAAAAAAAAAAAAAAAAACGTTGGGTTTAGTGCCGGTATTTGAATCCTTCTATACGTCCAAATTAAATATTAAAATTTCAACATTACTTTTAAATTAAATTAAATATTTTAATTCAAAAATATAATAAATGTTGTAACTATTTACTTTTTTGAATTTTTAACTAAGTAAATCTTTTATTTTAACCTAAATCAAATTAAAAATAATAAAGAAAAACAAAAATCCAATCAAAAAGCGGGAAACTCGTTATCAATCTCCCAAAAAAGTTGGAGGACAGGAGGAGGCTGCTGTTGCCGTGCTGCCTCCTCCATCATTAGATTAGATAAAGAAGGCCTCCAAAATTTAAGAGTGCGACTCTTTCCACTCTTTTAATTTTGCATTTTACATTAAAAAAACCACATAACATTTTCTCTGGAAAGATGAAGACATAGGATAGGAGATGTCTGCATTTTTTTATTATACGTCATTTGTTTTTTCTTTTTATTTTGTTTTATATAAAATAAAGAAAAAACATTGAGATCTAACGGGCATTAAAAGGTGTAAAACATAAAACTTATATTTTAGATATATTTTAGAATTTTTTTTATAATATTTTTTAAAATTTAAAAAAAGTGTATATTTGGTAATATGTTGGGTTTGATTACAAGATTTCTTATTTTAAAAAATTGTAATAGGGTATACATACAGTTTTTGAGAGTTGCAAATATCGATATTCTTTGAGATTTTGTGTGAGAGTTGGACATCTCCAAAGAATGGAAAAATCAATTTTGTGAACAATGGATCGAGGAGATTTTTTTTTTGAACCGCTGAAATTTATTGAAGCCAAAAAGCAAGCAAAAAGCAAGCACCTCCCACAGAGCAGGGGAGGAAAACAGCGGGCAAAGCCATAGACAGAGAGCCTACTAGAGCCAAAAACAAAAGACCCCAGGCCACTGAAACAAAAACAAACAACACCCAGCAAAAAACACTGCACCAGAAAATAGCAAAACACCCACAAAGGAACAACAAGATAGGAAACTGAGAAACAAAAGCACCAAAACCAGCAAAGAGGCGCAGCTAAACAAGATGCAGTTGCAAAAACAAAAGACCCCAAGCCATTGAAACAAAAACAAAAAACACCCAGCCAAAAACACTGCACCAGAAAACAGCAAAACACCCACAAAGAAACAGAAAGACAGGAAAATGAGAAACAAAAGCAGCAAAAGTAGCAAACAAGGCGCAGCAAAACATGAGGAGCGGAGATTGTTGCCTGGATTTAAAAGAAAGGCTAGTTGTTTAAATTTTGAAATGGAATTTTCTGATTCCTAAAGAAGCAGTAGCTGAAGATCTGCCATGGAGAGACTACGGGTCAGTTTGATATTACTAGAGGTGGCCATGGTTTCGGTTAAACTGACGGTTTTGCCCGCGGTTTAACCGAAACCGGACTGCCAAAAACCGCAACAAAACTGGAACCAGAACCGGCGGTTTCAAAACCGGCCGGAAACCGGTCAAACCGGTTACGGTTTCGGTTTGAGGCGGTAAAAAACCGGTTCAAACCGGCGGTTTTAACCATGGTTAAACCGCCGGTTTTAAAATAATAATAATAATAATTAATTAATTATGGACGAATCAGAAGATGACACGTGGCATACGGTTTGAAAAAGTTACTGTTGAACCGAACCGAAATGGTTAAACCGGCGGTTAAACCGCTGGTTTAAAAAAAAAAAAAATTACCCAATGAACGTGTGACACGTGGCAGAAAATTTGAAAAAAAAATTAGGTGCCGTTGGCCAACGGCACCTGGCAGCTGCAGCTGTGCTGTGCTGACTACTGCTGTGGTACAGGCGTGCAGCATGCACGCCGTTGGCCAACAGCCACTTTTTAATTTTTTTTTTTAAACCCTAAACTTTTCCTAATTGCAAACATACCCCTCTCTATAATCCTATAAATACCCCCCACACTTCATTATTCTTCACACCACTCTCAATCTCTCAACTTCTCTCAATCTCTCTCAATCTCAAATTCTCAATTCTCTTTACAATCTACAATTTTATTTAATTTTCATTTCACATATAAATTCTTTCTTGTATTTTTTAGTTTTTACTATTATCTATTTTTTCAATCATCAAATTGATTAACAATATTTATTTCTTCTATTTTTTACTATCAAAATATTTTTTTTCATCACTATTATTTCAACAATATTTTTTTTCAAACATCTATTTTTTTTTTTTAAAGTGTTACATTGTTACCACTATTATTCCAACAATATATTTTTTTTACAATCTTCTATTTTTTTTTTACTTGTTTACCACTATTATTTCAACAATATTTTCTTTACATATATCAATATTTTTTGTATTATTAATTTTTCAATGGCTAGTGGGGGAAATAGTTCAAGAAATTTGAACAAAGAAAAGGGTCCAATGCACAACTTGTTGGAACACGTTGGCGGTGATGTTAATTACGACCGATCATACCACGAGTTCCTTCAAGACCAATTTGGATCCGATCACCCTTCTAGTCCTAATCCCCCTCTAATAATTCCCGAATTCGACGGACTCAACCACGATCCCAATACCCCAAATACTAATGAAAATCTATCTAACCCCCCACCCCCTTCAAATGATTTTTTTGCAGGTGAAGGTGAAGAAAAGCAGATGAAGTCCATCCTCTTCAGGGTGCATATGAAGAAAACGGAGTTAGATGGTGGATTTTTCCATATACAGTACAATTACTTCTCCAAATCATACAAGACTGCCAAATCTTTTGGATATGGCACGTACTGGGCTCATATCAAAAGAAGTCACCCGTCCGAATTTGAGAAATCCAATAACCAAGCCCAAATTGCCAGGTACGCAACCTCTGGTAATCAATTATTTCATTATACGTCTGAAAAAAATAGGGAAGAATTAGCATTAATGGTTGCAGTAGAACACTTACCTTTTGGTTTTGGTGAGAAAGTAGGTTTTGTTAATTATTGTCAAAATGCATTAAATCCTGCAATGCAACGTGTTCCTAGATCCACTCTCACACGTACACTAAATGCCATTTTCAAAAAAGAAAAAAACATATTGAAATCTTTTTTTTTTATCAATTTCAAGGTCGCGTTTCCATATGTGTCGACATATGGAGCGACAATTATGGTAGTCATTCATATTTGAGTGTCACATGTCATTATATGGACAATGACTGGGACATGCAAAAAAGAATTCTTGCATTTCGTGTTTTCGATGACTCACATTCAGCTCAAAATATTTTTCAACTCCTTAAAATCATTTTTCAAGAGTATAATATCCTAAACAAAATTTTTGCTATTGGCTTTGATAATGCTGCAAGTAATACCGCATCTATTCCTATGTTACAAGATTTGTGCAATCCCTATTTTGGGGGTAAATTATTTCATCAAAGATGTGCATGTCATGTTTTAAATTTGTGTGTTCAAGCTGGATTAACAGAGCTTTCTGCTTTTATTAGACCAATTAGAGATAGTATTAATTATATTTGGAGGCATAACAAAATCCAGAAACAATGGTTAAAATATTGCTCTCAGAATAATATGCGTCCTAAAAATTTTTCTAGAGATATTACCACTCGTTGGAATTCTACTTATAAGCTGCTTAATGAAAGTGTTGAATATAAGGAATTATTAGTTTCTTTTATTACTTATAACGTTCCTTCAATTTCTCTTCAATTGAACCATTGGAATGCATGTATAAAAATTCTTGAATTGCTACGTGTTTTTAATGATGCTACCAATGCTTTATCTGGTGTTTACTATCCCACTACTTATTTATTTCTTATTCAAAGTGTTAATATTGCTGCTGCATTTAGTGACTGTGAATTCGATATTCAATTGAGTCCATGTGTTGCAGCTATGAAAACAAAATGGCTAAATTATTATGGGGAGATTCCAAATATTTATTTGCTTGCACCGTGTTTTGATCCACGTTTTAAATTAGAAAGTTTGCAGGATTATTTAACTCATTATTACAAATGTTTAGGATTAGAAATTAATGTTCTTCATTATTGTGATTCCGTTAAGACTTTGCTTTATGAATTATACGATGAATATCTTAGAATGTATGGTCCGTCTTTGAACTTGCCGGTTTCACAACCCCCACCCACATTTGGTGGTATTAGTACTTCCGTAAAATTCCAATCAAAGGGTTTAGGGGATCGACTGTTTTCCCAAAGAGCCAAAAAATTAAGAACATCTTCATCCTCATCTGTCTCTGAGCTTGACTGGTATTTAGAAGACACTCATGAATTTTTAGAAGAAAAATTTAGTCTCCAGGTTTGGTGGAAGACTCATCAACATGATTATCCAATTTTGGCTATTATTGCCAAACAAATTCTTGGAACACCGGTTTCTACCGTTGCTGTGGAACAAGAATTTAGTGCAAGTGGAAATATTTTGGAACCAAGACGGTCGGTTATGTTTCCACAATCACTTGAAATGTAGAGGTGTGTTGATGATTGGACAAAGGCAAAATACAGACAACAAGAACTTCAGCCGGAGATATTGAACGACTTCTTTGAAGATGACCAAACCACCGGTATGGAAGGAAGCGACTAGATTCCGTTCAAACTTCCAAACTCCAACACTGAGCAACTTATTAAAGGTAAAAGAACTATGTGGCCTTTGATTCCTCTACATTGGTGGAGGATACGTAGGCAACTTAATTGTGGTAAAAATTAAGTGCAAGGCCGGTTTTTTTTTGTTTTTTTTGTTTTTTTTGTTTTTTGTTTTTTAATTTTAACTTTGTTACTTTGTAATATTGTTTCTTTGAATTGAGCCTTCAAGGCCAATCTCTTATTTATTATTATTTTTTTTTGTGAAATTGTAAAGTTGTATTTATTAATAAAGGTGAATTTCTTTTCTTTTAAACATTGTTAAATACTTAAATACTTCAATGAAAATGTTTGTAATTATTTTTTTTTATTTTAAACTTTGTTCAATTGTAATTATTTTTTGGCAAGATTTTATATTTACAACCAATTTTTATGATTTATCTCACTTGGAAAAAAAGTTGAAAAATAAAAAAAATAAAAAATAAAAATAAAAACGAACCGAAACCGAAACCGTCCAAAACCGAAACCGAAACCATCCAAAACCGAAACCGAAACCGAAACCGAAAAACCGACGGTTACAAACCGCCTCCAAACCGTGAGCCACAGTTTCGGTTTCGGTTTTAGTGGATCTCCAAACCGAAACCGAACCGTGGCCACCACTAGATATTACTTTTGAAAAGTTAAAATAAAATTATCTTATAATTTTGATATAAAATAATGTTTGGTAAAACATTCAAAAGTGATTAATTGATAATCTGATAAGTTTTGACAGTGATTTTAAGAAGTGGGTAGAAGTAGGTAGTGGGTTACTTTTTAAAAGTGATCGTAGAATAATTTATTTCAGTATTTAATGCATCTTTTATAATATCATTATTATCTTTATGAAATCAAGTTAAAATTATTTATATATCTTATTTCATCTCAAAATTAAATATTCTATTTAAATATTGATTTGATTTATAAAATCTTTTAAAAATGTTTTTATTGTTCTTATGGAATTTTTTTTTTTCAATTTAAATATTCTACTTAAATATTGATTTAATATATATAATTAATGAAAAATTGAAATTGGATCCTAAAATCATATATATTTTAGTCATTGTAACTAATTTCAACACTTTTGCAATAAAATTACTAAACATATGTATACTGCTTTTGAGTCATACAGTAGTTTTAAAAATACAATTAACCAAACATCTACTAATTAACTTCACATTGATTATTTCTTCAGCATAGCTAACAGTGATTATTATAAAAGTTACGGCAATACCAAACTGACACTACCTAGGTAGACTTATACTCCAATTTTTCCTTTTCTTTTTTTTTTTTTTTTTGTTGGTAAATTACACAAATTTACCCTGATTATATGTGAAATTGCATTAAAACCCATAAAAAATTCATAATAACAATGACTTCCCCTTGACAAGTTGACTAACCGTTGATTACCTGTTAACCGCATTAATTAATCACACAATTTCTGTTTTGCCCTTGCTCTACATAAAAAAAAAAAGAAAACAAATATATTTAAAATTAAATAATATTTAAATGGTTTATAAAATTAAATTAACACAATTTTTTTTAATTTTTTATTTTTTTAAAGGTACCTATATTTAGGAAGATCTTATAAAAATAACAAAAATTAATGGATAAAAGAAAATTATTAAAAAACAGTTACAATTTTAAAACATACAAAATTAATGGATAATAGAAAATTATTAAAAAAAAAAAACTGTTAATAGATAATTAAAAAAAGAAATTATATAAATAAAAAATAAAATAAATCTGAAATGATCTCCATGGTTTTGGGCCGCGATGGTGACCGAATTTCCACTTGCTCGGTGAGACGGTGACTTAACGATGGACATCTATCTTAAGAATTATTTTATTGTTATTTGATTGAAAAAAAAAAAAACTCAGTTTGGAGGTCCAAAAGAAAAACTCTATATTCCAAACTTAAGTTTTTTTAAAATATATTTTTTTTAAATTTAAATTTTTATTTTTTTATTTTTTATTTTTTATTTTTACATCAAATAACATTAAAATGATTCTTAAGATGGAGAGGTCCATCGTTTAGTCACCGTCTCGCAGAGCGAGTGAAGATCCGGTCGATCTCCATCGCGGCCTGAAACCATGGAGATCGTTTCAGATTTTTTTTCTTTTATTTTTTATTTTTTTATTTATATAATTTATTTTTTTAATTATCTATTAATTGTTTTTTTTTTATAATAATTTTCTATTATCCATTAATTTTTTATGTTTTAAAATTGCAACTATTTTTTAATAATTTTCTTTTATCCATTAATTTTTGTTATTTTTATAAGATCTTCCTAAATATGTGTACCTTTAAAAAAAATAAATAAATTTTGTGTTAATTTAATTTTATAAACCATTTAAATATTATTTAATTTTAAATATATTTTTTTCTTATTTTTTTGATGTAGAGCAAGGGCAAAACAGACATTGTGTGATTAATTAATGTGGTCAACGGTTAGTCAATGGTTAGTCAACTGATCAAAGGGAAGTCATTGTTATTATGAATTTTTTTATGGGTTTTAGTGCAATTTCACATATAATCAGGGTAAGTTTGAGTAATTTGTCCTTTTTTTTTTTAAAAAAAAAAAATTTATTTTTAATTTTTAAATTTTAAATTATGAACACCTTTACTTTGTTTTAAAAATCTGAGTTATGACTTTGTTTAAAAAATAAAAGACATATTACAATAAAAGTTTATTAAGATCAATGGATTTATTTATAAAATTAATTAAGATCAAAGGGTATTTGTTGTATTACATGGTGTATTTACAAAATTTAAAATTTAAATAATTTTTAATGAGGTGAACTAAATAAAGGGATGTAGAAAATGTATTGTGGTTCATGTGGGGAATTCATTTAGTACATAATCAATTTGTATTAAAAAAAAGAATTGAATACTTCAAAAAAAAAAATGAATTGAATGATAATATAAGACAAAATTAAATTAATAAATTCTTACTGGCTTTGGTTAGTTCCCTAGGCCGAAGCAGATGGTGCATCGATTCAAGCTGAACCGATGCAAATTTGTATCGGTTCAGGCCAAACGGATGCCAGTTTTGCTTCCCGAACAGAATCACAAAAGCAAACTCGGTTTAGGCTGAACAAAGGCAAAACTTGCACGCCTGATATAAACTTGTACATGAAAATTAAAAGTAAGGCAGTTCACACCACAAGGAAGTAAATAAATAAATCTTTCAAAATATAAACTTGCCAATTCATACTATAAACGGCAAGTTTTTTCAGCTTATTGTTTTTAAGCCCTTTCTGATATGATATTTACTGTTTGTTTGTTTCCTCTAGTTTTGTGGAAATTTCTTTAAATAAGAGTTTCTTCTTTTATATATTTATTTTTATTTTTATTTTTAAAGCTGGTTAGAATCTGCCACCCTATTTGATTAGGCTATACAAACACTGTAGGAATACAACTCTCACACCAAGAAGGGGTTTCCCCATACTTTGCGATTTTCCTCATACATTTTTGTTCCAAAATTACAACTTTCTCACCCCGATTCCGATTACTGGTAATATTATATGATTATCATATTGAAATTAAGTTCCGGATATATAATGGACACAGCCCAGGAAAGACATACATGAAAGACAACAAGAAACACATATTTTCGACTTTGTCATATATTATATATAGCTCAGCATGCAGGTTCAAAAAAAGTTGCGGCTACTGCTTTCTTCATGATGAAACCCATTTGAGGAGACCTCACTGATACGTACCACTAGAACTTGAAGACGATGAACAAGAAGAGATCTCAGGGCTTAATCTAATGTTATTGTCTCTCGTCATGAAGTCGTGAAACCGGCCGGGCTGATCACCCACCACTCCATTATGATTAGCATCCTCTCTCATGCTTCTTTTCTTCAAAAATATGCGACAGATTACCCAGTTTTCCATCAGGTTTGAGTTACTAGGCGTGGTTCCTGCTGCATTGACAAGGCGATATTCATGCATGATCCAATCAGTTCTAGATTCATGTGGAGGTTTCCCTCTATAGAAAACTAGAGTCTTCTTCATCCCCACCATTTGATTATAATTATTATTCCTATAAGGAATTGGATTTAGCTGAATCAATCAGTTCTCATTATTTATTGAACATATATAAACAAGCCGGGTATATACTGAAGTTAAGTACAAGTAAAGTACTAAAACCTATTTACACAAAGAATACTAAACTAACCAGAGAGCAAGTAATGTGCGATGTACAAAGAGAAGTAATTGAACTAAACTACTTAACTTTGTTGTTTGTAACATTATCTTTAACACGCCCCCGCAAGATGGTGGGCATTTCAGACACACCAATCTTTGACCTTAGCAAAGAGAACCGTGTCCTGAACAAGGGCTTGGTGAGTGAGTCGGCCAATTGGTCAGACGAGACAACATGAGATACACGAAGCTTGCCATTTTGAACCTTTTCCCGAACAACGTGAAAGTCAATGGCAATATGCTTCATCCGTGAGTGGAACACAGGATTGAAACAAAGGTAAGTGGCACCAATGTTATCACAGTAAATGGTAGGTGGGGTAGAGGGCGAGATAAGAAGCTCGCGCAGTAGAGAGGAAACCCATATTACCTCTGCAGCAGTGTGCAACTGCCCTGTATTCGGCCTCAATTGATGACCTGGCAATAGTACGTTGCTTGCGAAAGCACCACGAGACAGTATTTGACCCAAGAAAGACGACGTACGCACTGGTAGAGGTGCGGTCATCCTTGTTTCCAGCCCAGTTAGCGTCAGAGTATGCATGTAGTGATATATGAGAGTCACGACGCATTAGTAAGCCGTGATTGATCATACCATGCAGATATCGTATGAGACGTTTTGTAAGGGACCAGTGACCAGTTGTTGGATGATGCATGAATTGGGCAAGTTTATTCACTGCGAAAGTAATGTCAAGACGAGTAAAATACAAGTATTGTAAGGCCCCGATTACCTGACGAAACTCAGTGGCATCAGTGAGAGCGGTGCCATTGAGAAGCTTGAGATCATGATCAGGGGGCAGGGGTGTAGAGACCGACTTGGCATCAAGCATCTTGGTGCGAGATAGGAGATCAAGAACATACTTTTGCTGAGAGAGATACAAGCCTACTGAACAGGGGAGGACTTCAACTCTAAGGAAGTAAGACAAGGTACCAAGATCTTTGATTGAGAACCTCTAAGCTAGAGTCACCACAAACTTGTCAACTAAGTCACCATTACTCCCAGTGACAATAATGTCATCACCATATACCAACAAAAAAAGGATACAACCATTAGTATTGAGTATAAACAGAGAGGTATCGGAGTGTGAGTTGACAAACCCATTTTGGAGCAAAAATTGGCGAAGCTCATTATACCATGCCTGAGGTGCCTGTTTGAGACCATAGATTGCTTTCTTGAGACGACAAACATGTGACGGATATGCTTGATTCGCAAACCCTAAGGTTGTGGCATAAAAACGTTTTCAGACAAGTGTCCCTGTAGGAATGCATTGTTCACATCAAGCTGGCGAAGAGACCACCCATGTGACACTACTATACTCAGTACAACACGAATTGTAGTGGTTTTAATAACTGGACTGAAAGTGTCAGTGTAATCAAGACCCGGTCGCTGATGAAATCCCTTGGCGACTAGGCGAGCTTTGTATCTTGAGATTGTACCATCCAGAGCTCGTTTTATGCGAAACATCTATTGACATCCCACAACTTTATTCGAAGCACTTGAGGGGACCAAGTCCCACGTTCCATTGCAAATAAGAGCATCAAATTCCTTAGACATTGCACGTCTCCATTCCGGAATTTTCAGAGCCTGAGAGGCATAAGTGGGCTCGACATGGGTGGGAGATAGCACATTGGTTAGGGACATTTTGGAGAGGGGTTTGTGGATGTTGTTTTTGGACCGGGTTATCATGTGATGGCCATTAGTGGGAGTTGGTTTGGTTGGAGCTGATGCAATGGTTTGGGCAATGTTTTGGGCGGGATTTTGGGTTGTTAATGGTGTGAGCAGCCTGGTGGTTTGGGTGGCATGTTGGGTGGGATTTTAAGTGATGTATGACATGATCAGGTCGGTGATATGTGGTGTAGTATGTTGGGCGGTGTTTGAGGCAGTCGATGCAGCTGGGTGATTATAATATGGTGCAACAGAATGTAGTGCATGTGGCGAGTTTGGTGTTGCGATCAGGTTGGTGAGGGATGGTGCAGTATGTTGAACGGTGTTTGAGGTAGTTGGTGCAGCTGGGTGATTATGATTTGGTGCATCAGTATGTGGCGAGTGTGGTGGCATGGGAGGGATGGCCGTATGTGATAGTAAGGGAGACGGAGCCGCATCCTATGCTTGGGAGTCAAGAAGTGTTATCTCGCGAGGGATCTCATGCGCAACCGGAGGTGACCGAGAGTGGTTGTGGGGG
The DNA here is from genome assembly GCA_035582765.1 of Acer negundo. NCBI lineage: Eukaryota > Viridiplantae > Streptophyta > Magnoliopsida > Sapindales > Sapindaceae > Acer > Acer negundo. The sequence continues at coordinate 46,678,898 of CM069241.1, forward strand.
ACAGGAATTGGGACAGACTGAGACTCATGGGACAGCCAAGTGGAACATGTATGGTTGTCGGACCTAGGAAGATTGATGTGTAATGTTTTGTGTGGAAATACGGACTCAATGAAATTGACATGTCTGGAAACAAGTATACGATCGGTTTTCAGATCTAAACAATGATAAGCACTTTGTGACTGTGAGTACCCTATGAAAATGCACGCCTTAGACCAAGGCTCGAGTTTGTGACTATTGTATGGCCTAACCCATGGGTAACAAAGACACCAAAATACGCGCATCTTGGCATATGATGGACTGACATCGAATTTTTTTTCAAATGGAGACGACATGTTTAAGACAGGTGTAGGCATCCTATTAATTAGGTATATAGCAATTTGAAAGGCATAGGACCAAAATGTGAGAGGAAGTGAGGCATGTGTTAGAAGAGACAAACCTGTCTTTATAATGTGACAGTGTCGACGCTCGAAGACACCATTGTGTTCTAGTGTGTGAGGTGGTGTAGTAAAGTGTGAGATGCCAGTAGTTGCTAGTGTTTTTCTTAAGGCTATGTATTCCCCACCATTGTCACTATAGAGTGAGATGATGAAGTTTTTGAAAAAAAATTTCCATTAGGGTTTTGAAGCGACTGAAAACTGCATGGACATCAGATTTGAGTTGTAAGGGATACAACCACATATATTTCGTGAAGTGGTCAACAAATAATACGTAGTACTTGTAACCATCTTTAGAAATAACTGGAGAGCTCCAGACATCAGAATAAATAATTTCAAACGGTTTAGAGCTAACAACAGTGGAAACTGAAAACGGCAACTTATGAGTTTTGTTAATTTGACACGCACTACATGGATTGCTAAAGTTACAAGATGAAAGAACAGACACTGCTTGAGAAGACACTAATTTAGACAATATTTTTGGTGACGGGTGACCTAGACGATGGTGCCAATTAGGGAGAGAGGCCTTGATTCTTGAAAAGGCAAGGATGGGCGGTTTTTCTGGCTGAGCATGAGATGGCCACTCGTAGACTCCATTCCTAGTTCGTCTTCGCATGAGCTGTGCGCATGCGCCCCCGTATGAAGATCCTTTACAATAAAAGAAAAAGGCAAAAATTCAATAGCAACTTGATTAGAAACACAAAATTTGGATACATAAATCAGATTTTGCTTCATATTGGGTATACACAAAACATTAGATAATAAAAAAGATAAATTCTTGGTAGGGAGATGATGAGAACCAGAGTGTGTGATAGGTAAACTTGAGCCGTCACCAATCATTATATCATTGGAGCCACCATAGGGAAAATGCATTGATAGGTTTTTTAGGTCGGTAGTGACATGATACGAAGCACTAGAGTCAAGAAGCCATTCCGGCGTGGTGGTGGAATTCGGTGCAGCATAGTTCACGCGAGGTTACCATTGCGTACGTGGCTAGTTCAACTGAGGACGACTGTTGACAGGAGAAAAGCTGAACGTGGTGCACCGTTTAGCAGTGTATCCCTGTTTGCTGCACAGTTGACAAAAACCATGATAGGGTCTAGGGGTTGACCTGTTCGCCGGATTTGATGAGGAGGAGTTATCGGAGTTCTGAAAATTGGAGGTGGGTGTAGCCAGCCTGTTGGATTGTGGCGTGTGAAACCGATTGTTGTACCGATTGGTTTGGTGACTTCCAGAGGTCGGTTTTGCAGCAAAATTTGCGGTGATCGGTAAACTGAGAGTTTTCGTATTTTCTTGTTTCAGAAGAGCTTCAGAGTTGAGAAGTTTCTCATGCAATTCTTCAAAAGAGATTACAGTGTCACGTGCACGGACAGTGGATGATATGTCCTTGAACTCATTACTGAGACCATTTAAAATTTTTACTGTTAAATCTTCAGGGTTTTCTGGAGTGTCAAGCATGGCCAATTCTTCGGCGATACTTTTCGCATGTTGCATATATTCAGTGATGGATTTTGCACCTTTGGTGATGTTTGTGAGTACGCCTTTAAGGTGCATGATGTGTCCTCTGGAAGGCTTAGCATAGGTGTTGGCTAGGGTAGTCCATGCATCACGAGCAGTTTGAATAGAAGCGATAAAATGTATGATTGATGGGGTTATAGATCCAATAATTGCATTCATGAGCAACTGGTCTTGCCTGCTCTATACGTGATAGGCCGGATTTGGTGCGGTTGTACCACCGGTTATTGTGGTGGCTGGCGGATATGGAAATGTGCCATCAATGAACTTCATGAGATCAAAACCAATAAGTAGGGTATGAAATTGAAGTTTCCAGGAGCGGTAGTTAGTTGCAGTGAGTTTTAAAGTAGCTTGAACGGCAACATTGATGGAGATGATTGGGTTTGGAGAGGAGTTCACATCATGAGAGGAAGACGTAGAGGAGATGACTGTCACGGAGGTTGAAGATGAAGAAGCACTGTTGGCCATTGTTGGATCTTTAACTCGTTTGAGTTTATTGAAGCTCTGATACTGTATAAGGAATTGGATTTGGCTGAATCGGTTCTCATTAATTATTGAACATATATATACAAGCCGGGTATATACTGAAGTTAAGTACAAGTACTAAAACCTATTTACACAGAATACTAAACTAACTAGACCAAGTGTTGAGCAAGTAATGTGCGCTGTACAAGGAGAAGTAATTGAACTAAACTGCTAAACTTTATTGTTTGTAACATTATCTTTAACAATTCCTGCTTGATGAAGATACAATTTGTCTGTCTACCCCAGTTGCTTTCCAGTAACCAGAAGCAGTGGTTCGGTTGATACGGTTCCCATTTCGATACTTGGCTTCGTTATTGCAGAAGAAGTACCTCTCCTGCTCCATGTTACCTGAACACACGTACAAGTACAAATATTTATAAATAACCAATTTGAGTAGGGATTCCTTATAAATAAAACACAATTAGGAATGTGAGTGAGAGTGAGTTTCCAGTTTCCACTAACCAGCTGGAAGGTCCCAGGGATCGTATCTGCAGATATTGATGTGTGGAATGACAGTGGCAGGCAAGGGGCAGGAGACGATCTTGCATTTGAGGTACTGAAAAACAAGCTCTTCATCGGTTGGCTGGAAACGGAAACCAGGAGGCAGTCTCATCACTACATTCTCTCTAACAAATTCGAACCTCCTCTCCGCCATTATGAATTATGATGATGATGATGATCATCAATTAATTAACCTGAAAGATATGATGAGTACGTTGTCCCTCTCTTTCAGGTTGGTAAAGTCAAGTAAATAAACAAGCAATATATGGTTAGGTATTTATAATGCATGAAAAGAAGATCAGCCAGTAGAGCAAATTCAAAAACAAAAGAAGCGCTAGCTTCTTTATATATGCTGATGTTGATTGGTGGTGGAAAGTGATCAGTCCATGGAGTGGGAGATTAAAATAAAAACAAATCAAATAGTATTTGTTTGACACATGATACAACAACACACCATAATTAGCAATTTGAACCGGGAACATTATCTAACTGAATGAGCATTCTTCCTTTACCAAAAAGTCATATTTGACGGTTGTAATAAAATGTTGTTTTGAAGTGTCATCTTGTTGTGTTGTTTAATAATTTATTTATTTATTGCTTTTATAGCTTTTTGAAGAGGTAATTTTAGGTTTTTATTTTTATTTTTTTAACAACACTATATATAGGGAAAGGAACTAAGGAAGTATGACTTCTCTAGTGCAAACCATTGTATATCAAAATCATCTGCATCTTGATAATATTTAATGAATATTGATGAGATTTTTATACAGATGTTAAGAAAATCGCGATATTTTTGTGGAACATTTTTCGTATATGATTTTTTCTATGTTCTTCCATTTTTTACATATATTTTTTAGCTTTAAAAAAAAATAAAAAAAAAATAAAAAAAAATAGTTTCCAGACTTGAAAATTTTGAATTTTTTTCTAAAAGTATATTTCATTTGTCTTATCATCCATGCAAAAGTTATCATCAAAATTCATTGAATTTCATCAAATAGTGATTAGTTTGAAAATAAAATGGTTTGCATGCACTTTATATAAACTTAAATTGTTTACGTATTTAATAATTATAAATTCTTAGTTTTTATATATTTATGATATATGTACCTCATCAATAAAGGACAGAGGATTAATCAAAATCTTGAAATATATACAAGTAAAAGTTTAAATCAATGAACAAAGAAAACTATATAATCTCTATTTGAAAGTAATAGTGAATTAAGACAAGAATAAAACGTGAAAATTGATTTAATTTCTGATGAGTCAATACATGGCATCTGTGAGTTGCACGGCATGTTTGGTTGCACGTGTGGAAAATAGACGGTTTTGCACTCAATCTTCCACTTTAAAGTTTAAAATGTCTGAACCAACAGTCTTATGCTGACCTGTATGACTTATGGATCAAGATCCTCTACCCATCTTTTTTTTTCTTATCTTTTAAGCATCCGTTGACATGCGGTAAATAAACAAAAGAATGACTGAGATCACTTTTCTTTATTTTTTTTCATTTTTTTTCTCTCTTTCTCGTTAAACGACAACGTATTTTTCTTTCAAACAAAAAAAATTAACCCTTGTCTGTTCCCCACACCATCGTCCATAGCAATCGCGCCGTCGTGACCCACCTCTCATCTGGCTGCCGTGAACAAATTAACCCTCCTCTCATCTCGCCGGCGATTAGACCCAGAACCACCCCTCCGTCTCGCCACCGGCGATTAGGTTTTGCTCTACTGTATGTTTCTTTAAAACTGGATCAAAGATGGAAAGAAAGTTCGATTTGCGGAGCTTCAACGAATCATTCATGATCTTAGCAGACGAAAGCGTTTCACTCAAGTTCTTGAGGTTTGGGTTCTTTAAATTGAATTCTTTTAATGGTCTGTTTAGGTGCTCTGCAATTTTTTTTTACTTGTTGTTTCCTGTTAATTGTTTTGTGTGTTTTAATAATTGATTACCTAAGCATCAACTTAGCTGAACATTAGTGTGTGAAAATTTTCTGTACTTTAATTGATAATTTTGTTCGATTTTGATTATTTGAAAATCTTATATAGTTGAAAATCTGATTATTAATTGATTGCTAAAACCTTTACAATACTTCATGTTCAATTAATTCGAAGTGGCACAAAATAGTGAGAATGAGGTGGGAATTGTTTGTTAGTCGATGTAGATTGATCGTGTGCAACGTAGATAGAGTGAGTGCTTTTGCGTAAATTAAGTCAAACAGATACGGAAATTAGTAAATTATTTTATTTCACTTTCTAGTTCCCTTTTTCTTTTTGTTAGATTCCTTTTCTCTGTTTCTCCTGATTCTGCTCTTTGCAGATTTTGCAGATTTTCTTGCTGTAATGTTTGTGATGTTGTTACATGACTATCGTTTCCATCTCTACCTTGAGTTTCCGTTACACACATTTGTTCAATTTAAGTTCAATTGTGGAAAATTTGTGTCCAACTGTTGATTGTCATTGTGATTGTAAAGCTTTTTTTTTTTTTAATGAAAGAAAAATTGATGGCAAAGTACTACTTATTGGCTAATACAATTTGAGTTCGATGTTGTGCCTCGTGAATGCGTAGATCACATCAAGAAGTACATGACATCTGCTCAGTACATTGCTGACTCTGAGAGGGCCATTGAAGAGATCAGACTCGATCTACTTATTATTAAAGAGGAGAGAAGGTAAATGCAAGCTCTTTGGAAGCATGGATGAAATCAAGCAACGCACCAGGTCTTGAGCACACACTCAATCTCTTCAATGAAATCAAAAATAAAGGTGTTAAGATCTTCTTAGTCTCTTCAAGAAGGGAAACTCTGTCAAGGATGATCATCAACAACTTTTATGTTAGATAAAAAAAGCTTTAGTCATGTATACAAAACAGCTGTAATGTTGCATTCTTACAACTTTTAATAAAATAATACTAAAAATCATTCCAATAAAGAAGAGCTATTTGAAGTCTGAGAATCTTAAAATGCAGATGTGAAATTCTGCATATTTATAAAGAAGAGTTATTTGAAGTTTGATAATCTTGAAATGCAAATGTGAAATTCTGCATATTTTGTTGAAGCAATGCTTAAAAATTTGGTTGTTGAGATCGCTCATAAGGAGTATTTGACATTGGATTGGATGCACTACAACTTTGCAATTGTTGTTGGAACTGTGAAAGCACATGTGATAAATAATTATTAAGTATGAAAAATAAGATGTAATTTACTTAAATTTGAAAGAAATAAGATATTGAAAAATACTTACAGAATAAAGATTATAAACTGTTGATTGATATTGAATATCACCAACCATAGGAGATAGTTGACTTTGTGGCTGTACAAAAAGTAATATTCAATTATAAAAACCCATCAATATAAATTAACTAATATTGAGTAAATTAAAAATGTTTTACCTTATATGTTGGAGAGTGTGACAGAGGATAAGGAAAATCAACAACCATAGGAGACAATTGACTTTGTGATTGTACAAAAAGTAGTATTCAAGTTTACAAATTTATCAAATGAAGTAACTGATATTAAGCAAATTAAAAATGATTTACCTATTTAGATGCTTGAAAGTGTGGAAGAGGATTTGATAACTTCTTTCTCTTGGCTAAAGCTTTTTCCAAACTACTTTTAATTCTATGTCTTCCTTTTGATGTTTCCTTCTTCTTTAACCCTTTTGCTTTCACCAAATTGGAATCTTGAGTACAATTCACTTCATTATTGAGATCTTGAGGTTCACGGTCTTTCTCATGAATATTTCCTTCCATTTCTAAACATAAAATACTTTCAACTAATTTTGCCAAGTTGTTTGCATGCTTGTTTGCTACATTATAAGCTTTTTCACTTTCAGAAGCCCTACTTGATATCCTAGTAAAGACAGAACACAAGGATTTGTACCGACATGTCTGTTGCAACTTAGGGTCTGCCTCAATACTATGTCTATGCATGTCTTGCACAGATTCAACTCGAGCTTGTTTTGTCCACCTTTTTAAGGTATAATTGATAGGAATTTCTTTGATGCTTCTTCGTCCTCTAAGAACTATGATAACATGACTTCATAAGACTCCCTTAATCTCAAACATCCTACAACTGCAAGACAAAGAATCGTCACTTTCTCGTATTACTTGTCGCTTCTTCGATCTGTTTTCCGTATCAACCGTGTAAAACAACTTCCCATCTTCCTCAACACAATTAGTTATAACCAATTCAATAGCTTCTACAAACTGTTCTTGGAATTCTTCAAAGATTGCCTTCGTGTAAACTTCTCTTGCTTGAGACAACATTTTATAGGGAATTTTCTAACTCACCATCTGATAACACAAATCATATTCCGCCTCCAACTCCTTACATCGCTTGTCATTAACTAATCTCTCAAAATGCATAAAAAAATTTGTCACATTAATACCAGAATTCAAATAATCTTTCAAACTAGCATTGAAACTTTCACTAAGTTGCGTGCTCCTCATTCCAGCTGACTATGCTCTCCTGATATATGCATAAGCCCATTTTGCTCTCACGTCAAAAATACTACTCAGCCAATTATTATCATGCACATTATATTGATCAATCATTTGACTCCAAGTAGTTAATAACTCTTCTTCCTCCTCAATATCATTCATAAAAGCAGATAACACATTTTTCACCCCACCAGGACCTCTAAACACACTATTCATATATTTAAGGCATTTTGCATTATATGCCAAGTACAAAATCTATGGTATGTGTCAGACATCACCTGTAAAATAGCTTTGGCCATAGCCGCATCTTGATCTGTGAAAATTGTTTTTGGAGTCTTTCCAGATATTGCTTGCAAAAATGTTTGAAATAACCATACAAATGAATTAACGGTTTCATCATACATTAAAGATGCCCCAAATACAATGGTCTCTCGATGATGGTTTAGCCCAACAAACACCGCAAATGGTCGATTTTGTTTGTTAATCTTGTAAGTTGTATCAAAACTTACAACATCCCCAAATTGACTATAATCAATTATCATTCTAGCATCTGCCCAAAAAAAATTTGTGATTTGCTCCTCATTGTCTAATTGCACTGAATGAAAAAATGATGGATTTTTCAATGTCTCATCAGAAAAATATTTTAATACACAACCTGCCCCTCCATAAGCTAATTTTCTGTCTTTTTGATCTGAGATAATTCTTTTGGTCTTGTTTTGTGTAACCAAGACACTCTCTTCCACCCACTTGCCTACCCATTATCTCATATGTAGACTTCGATGAAAGTCCAGCTTCTTCGGCCAAATCCACTTCAATTGCTTGTGAACTGGTTAATTTTCTTTGAGAAGGAAGCATATGAGTACACTCTTGCATTACAAGTGGATGATTATGCCCTTCTACAAAATGATTGACAAAAAATTTATTTTTCTTCCTATCCAACTTAATGCATAATTTAGCATCACAACCTGTCCTTGTATTGGCTCTATGTTTTATAACCAAAACATCTCGTTTATTTTGTGGTCGAAAACCCTCCTTACAACAAACAAAAATCCTAGAGGTGATTTCACCTGTATGTTTGTTCTTGGCAACTACGTCTCTTCTAATACTGAACCCCATTCTTCGTCCATACGAATTATAAAACTCATATGCACATTCATCCGAGTCAAATTCCATACCAAATCTAGGCTTCCAATCAAAATCAGTGGTATCCATTTTAAGACAAGAATATTATCCAAAATTTTAAATACACCTGTAACAAAAACATAAAATCAGTTGCTAACGTTGAACATCAATTGCTATCCAAAACATACAATCACCCAAAAAAATATACTATAACTATTTCTAATCAATAAAAAAAAAAAACAGCAGAGACACAGCGGCAAGGCGAAACAATATGAGAAAAAAGAGACACAGGGACCACCAGAAGCACAGACAACATCAGACCCACCAAACAAACAGCAGCAAGCGCCCAATACTATGCTGATGCCCCATTTAAAAGTTGGTGCCCAAAAGTGAACTACACAATGACATTGTTAATGTTAGCTTATGCACACATTAAGAATTGACAAAACGAAAACATATTTATCAACCTTGAACATCAATTTTTTTTATCGGGGTTTGACTTAATGTACGCAATAGCACTCACTCTATCTACGTTACACACGATCAACCTTACATCGACTAACAAACAATTCCCACCTCATTCTCACTATTTTGTGCCACTTCGAATTTATTGAACATGAAGTATTGTAAAGGTTTTAGCAATCAATTAATAATCAGATTTTCAACTATATAAGATTTTCAAATAATCAAATTCGAACAAAATTATCAATCAAAGTACAGAAATTTTCCACACACCAATGTTCAGCTAAGTTGATGCTTAAGTAATCAATTATTAAAACACACAAAACAATTAACAGGAACCAACAAGTAAAAAAAATTGCAGAGCACCTAAACAGACCATTAAAAGAATTCAATTTAAAGAACCCAAACCTCAAGAGCTTGAGTGAAACGCTTTCGTCTGCGAAGATCATGAATGATTCGTTGAAGCTCCACAAATCGAACTTTCTTTCCATCTTTGATCCAGTTTTAAAGAAACATACAGTGGAACAAAACCTAATCGCCGGTGGCGAGACGGAGGGGTGGTTCTGGGTTTAATCGCCGGCGAGATGAGAGGAGGGTTAACTTGTTCGTGGCGGCCAGATGAGAGGTGGGCATGACGGCACGATTGTTGTGGACGATGGTGTGGGGAACAGACAAGGGTTAATTTTATTTTATTTTTTATTTGAAAGAAAAATACGTTGTCGTTTAACAAGAAAGAGAAAAAAAATGAAAAAAGTAAAGAAAAGTGATCTCAACCATTCTTTTGTTTATTTGCCACATGTCAGCGGATGCTTGACAGATGAGCAAAAAAAAGATGGGTAGGGGATCTTGATCCCTCCATGACTCAATAAGCAGTGATATGATGGATTTTGTCCCAACATAAAAAGCAAAAAAATAGTCAGCTAATCAATCCCGAATAGGGTTGCACATCGGGGAAATGATGATGGATATAGGTCCCCTTTTTCCTACCCCCATCCCCACCCTCTCCCCCCTATTTAAATGGGGATGGGGAATTTTGGGAGGAGGTATCTCCATCCTTAACCCCAATTCCCCATTTCCCCGTTTTTCTTTGTTTCCCTGTTTCTCCATTTCCCCGTTTGATTAAAAATTACAAATTAAAAAAAATAAATAAACATTCTGTTACAAATATAAAATAAAATCCATTACAAAATAAAGTATTTCAATAATCCATTAATGTAAATGAGGTTTATATAGTTAGGTTTTCAAATAATAAAAAAATTAAAAACATATATATATATATATAATTATATTTATAATGTTTTGCGGGAAATGGGGATAGGGGGACCTTCCCCCATCCCCATCCCCATTTCAATATATTAGTAGGGAAAATGGGGAAATAGGGATGGGGGAGGGTCTCCCCATCTCCATCCCTATTTCAATTTGGGAATGAAAATCATCCCTATCCCCACCCATTTCCCCATTCCCCCCAATTTTTTTTCCCTAAATAAGGATGGGGACGCGGGGAAATGGGGATCCGGGGGAAAATGTGCAACCCTAATCCCGAAGAAACATCCGTATCTATTATAACTCCCAAAGCAAAGACATGTTACTAAACTTTAACCTCCAATATTCTTTTACATTCTTTGGTATAAACAAGAGTTCATGTCATCCACAAACAATCTCACGTTTAATGCTACAACATAACAAACTTATGTCAACCATCCCTTGTTTTGGTGGCCAGAGACTTCAAAATGAAGATTCATCACGAAGGTTCAAACCTTGGTATTGTAAATATTGTATAGACTCACATTTGTTCATAATTAAAATCGTAAAGTGTAAAGAGTCCCTTGTCGTAGAAGTTGCAATTCAGTTCGTATTTGTGGAGTTTAATTTGGTTAGTCCCAATAGACCTCTAATCTATAATTGCATCAACTCTCAAACAATACATAACAAACTATCATATTTTTTTAATGTCAGTTTTATTAAAATTAATTTGTGCTAATTAGGGTATTAACACAAATTAATTTCTCAAATGACTTACTTTTCTAAAACAGGCCTTTCAAGCCCGTGGTAAATGAACTGTGATGGAAAGTATATTTTCTTGTAGTGCGTATTTTGTTAATTAAGTTGCTTTTTTTTTTCCATCTAACCATCCATTCTCTTAGTTGTTTTAATTTTTAATTTAGTGGCAATTGGCTTTTAAGCCTTCTTTCTGTTAAACATTAAAGGGCAATAAGCCTTTACTTACACTTTCCAGGCTGGCAAAATTTGGATTATAATTAAACACCGATGATATGCAAATAGTACGTGTAGCGCCGCAGCTGTTTTATAGAGCAAAGTCTCTTTCTTTCCTAAATTTTCCTTTTCTAATTTCAAATGGGTCGGGGTTGGATTTGAAAGACAAGTCATGCTAGCTTTTCATAGAAAGCAAAAGGTCAAAGAAGCAGGCCCTGTCCTAGTAAGTTGAAATTGAATTTGCTACTTTCCTTCATTGCGAAGATGTTGCTTTACCAACCACCTCCAAATGTGATTTAGTGGTAAGTGAGCTCGTTCTATTTGACAATGTTCTAGATTTGAGTTGTTACTACCGCACCACATGTGGTATATATATATATTGCTTTACCATTTTTTTCCATGTATTATTTGATTGAAATCTACTGATAACATATATAAAAAGGTACAGGTGTTTACATGGTTTCTTGTCATTGCTTAAGACAGCAGCAACTAAACTATATATATCACATGTTTTGTGATCGTTCAGTTTGCTGTGATTCTTTTATTTGTGATATTTCATAATGCTTTTTCTTTCTTTTATTTATTTATTTATAGTTTTTTTGGCAAAGCAGGATTAATCGGAAAAGAGTTTTTGCTATGGACAAATTTGTTTGCATGATGAATTTTATTTATATATATATATCGGTCATGTTAACATTAGCTTACATGTTAAGTGACTATGTAACTTTACACAGTGTAAAAATAAAAATTTATCAACTCCCAAATTTAAGAAAAAAAAAAAAAAACTATGATAATATGTAGCGAATGTTATATAGCTAGTAACATTAATATTACATAATTGTTTAACATGACATTAATTAGGACACACGTTAACATAATCTTATATATAATTTGAGATTTCATGTTACTACCTGTATATCCCCGTGTAGAGATATATACAAAATAAGTCAGATCCCTTTAACCTCGATATTGAAGCTTCTTGAAGCTGTGTGAGGGGGTTGGATTTAATTTATATATGGACATCTAATTACTTCAGTGCAAGTGATTTAGTATCTCTTTGAAACAATACTATTTTTGGAATATGAAGTGATGATTAATATCAAATTACATTGAACAGACTGTTTTAACTTGCAAGTGATCAAATTAAATCAGAAATAAATTAGATTGTGAGTAATGCATATTGAAGTAAATCTACGTACTGGTACAACTTTTGTTCTTATAATGCAATATGGTGAGTCATATATCAACATTCAACAGATAGCTTTTCCAAAAGTTCCGGAAAAAATGAAAATCTTACGTATATGATTCTTGGGGAGATTCCTATTTCTACCTTGAAATAGTATTTAATTAGGCTCAGGAAAGTTTACGAAATTATGTGAAAACTGAAACCTGATCCAATCTCTAGCTCTATCTCTTACCAAACATGCACTAGCTGAAGCCAAAACTTGCACTGTGCTTTGATTGATTGATCCAATTTCCAGAACTAATTAACTATGCTCGATGTATAAAGATATTTTGAAACCAAATATGGAAATTTCTGATATGATATTTACTGTTTGTCTGTTGAAGCTGATTCCATCTGGATGATATTCCAGCTGAGTTGTATTATTGTTCTTGTCTTCATTGTCATGTTATGATTTCTCGACAAAATTAAGAAGGAATATCAAAGTTATGTTGGCATTTACCTAAATTAAACATTACATTCAATAAAAGATATGAAAATTGGTAGATGGATACATATAAATGATAATTTATCTCATTTATCATATAGTATATGAGTTCATATACCATGTGACTATGCGAGAAATACAGCTTTACCCTTTCATAAATGATGAAAAATCTTCACTCTTGTATTTTTTTTTTAGTAATGCAAGATTCGAAGAGTCAATTTGGTTTTGTTATAGATGTTACTGTAAGCGGTATACATGTGTTTGCTGATCATTTAATTGTAGTGAATTTATATAATGACTTAAAAAAAAATTATTATTTTTCAAAGAAATGCATGAAAATTGAAATGTTTTAATAAGTAATTGGTATCAAACAATTAATTAATTCAAATATAAAAGAAAAATAAAAAATAATTATACAATATTTAATTCAAATGTGAAAAAAATGAATATAAAATGTATATTCTTTGTTTATAATTCATATTACCAACAAGTGTAACGGTATTAGCCGTAGTTACAAATTGCCCGATCTTCTAATTTATGTATCTTCAAATTAAAAACATATATAATTAGCGAATTGATTAATAAAATAAAGACTATGATTAAGTTAATTATTAATTAACTTACTAAGAAGACTTGCTTCAAGTGGGGTTGATTTGTAAATATTGTTTGGAATATTGTTAATGATCAGTCTGAACAGATTTATCATGATCAAGAGTAGAGGTGACTACAGTTTCGGTTAAACCGTCGGTTTTGTCTGCGGTTTAACTGAAATCATACAACCCAAACCGAAATCAAAACCAAAACCGGGACCAAATTCGGTTGGGAACCGGTTCCCACGGTTACTGTTACGGTTTGGGGTAACAAAAAACCGCCTAAAACCGGCGGTTTTATTTATTAAAAAAAAAAAACTGGACGAATCAGACGAATCAGATGCTGCCACGTGGTAGACCATTTGAAAAAAAAGCTGTTAGGGTTAAACCGGTGGTTTTAACCGGCAATTAAACCGCCGGTTTTATTTTTTAAAAAAAGGACGAATGATTTGCTGCCACGTGGCAGCCAATTTGAAAAAACAAATACATGGCCGTTGGGCAGAAGATGACCGTCTGCCCAACGGCATCTTTTTATTTTTATTTTTCCCCTTAACTTTTCTTAATTCCAAGGCACGTGCGCACGCACGCACGCACGCACGCTTTTTATTTTTATTTTTCCCCTTAACTTTTCTTAATTCCAAGGCACGTGCGCATGCACGCACGCACGCACGCACGCGCGCACACACACACACACACTTCATTATTTTTCACACCACTCCCATTCTCTCAACTTCTCTCAATTCTCTCAACATTCTACAATTTTTTTTTTAATTCTCATTTCACATATAAATTAATAAATCTTTATTTCTTCTATTTTTAATATCATCTATTTTTTCAATCATCAAATTAATTTACAATATTTATTTTTTCTATTTTTTACTATCATAAATTTTTTTTCACCACTATTATTTCAACAAATTTTTTTTTTACAATCATCTATTTTTTTTTTTTTTTAAAGTATTACCAACTTACCACTAGTATTCCAACAATATATTTTTTTCAACCATCTATTTTTTTTATTTTACCTTGTTACCCCTATTATTCCAATAATATTTTCTTTACATATATCTATATTTTTTTATTATTAATTTTTCAATGGCAAGTGAGGGAGATGGTTCAAGAAATTTGGACAAAGGAAATGGTCCAATGCAAAACTTGTTGGAACACGTTAGTGGTGATGTCACTTACGACGAGCGAGCTTACCACAAGTTCCTTCAAGATCGATATGGATCCGATCACCCTTCTAGTCCTAATCCCCCTCTAATAATTCCCGAGTTCGACGGACTCAACACCAATCCCAATACCCCCAATATTAATGAAAATCTATTTGACCCTCCACCCCTTTTAGATGATTCTTTTGCAAGTGAAGGTGAAGAAGAAAAGCCGATGAAGTCCGAACTCTTCAGAATGCATATGAAGAAAACTAACTTAGAAGGTGGATTTGTCAAAATCCAGTGCAATTACTGCCCCAAATCAAACAAGACTGTCAAATCCTTCGGATATGGCACGTACTGGGCCTATATCAAAAAAAGTCACCTGTCCAAATACGAGAAGGATATTAACCAAGCCCAAATCTCAGGTACACAACCCCTTCTAATTAATTATTTCATTATACGTCTGAAAAAAAAAAGGGAAGAATTAGCATTAATAGTTGCAGTTGAACACTTACCTTTTGGTTTTAGTGACAAAGTAAGTTTTGTTAATTATTGTCAAAATGCATTAAATCCTGCAATGTAATGTGTTCCTGGATCCACTCTCACACGTACACTAAATACCATTTACAAAAGAGAAAAAAAACAAATTGAAATCATTTTTTTTTTATCAATTTCAAGTTCGCGTTTCCATATGTGTCGACATATGACCGACAATTGTGGTAGTCATTCATACATGGGTGTGACATGTCATTATATGGATAATGAGTGGGATATGCAAAAAAGAATTCTTGCATTTCGTATTTTCGATGACTCACATTCAGCTCAAAATATTTTTCAACTCCTTAAAAATAATTTTTCAAGAGTATTATATCCAAAACAAAATTTTTTCTATTGGTTTTGATAATACTGCAAGCAATACCGCTTCTATTCCTATATTACAGGATTTGTGCAATTTCTATTTTGGGGGTAAATTATTTCATCAAAGATGTGCATGCCATGTTTTAAATGTGTGTGTTCAAGCTGTATTAACATAGCTTTCTGCTTATATTAGACTAATTAGAGATAGTATTAGCTATATCTGGAGGCATAACAAAACCTAGTAACAATGGTTAAAATATTGCTCTCAGAATAATATGTGTCCTATTAAATTTTCTCGAGATATTACCACTCGTTGGAATTCTGCTTTTAAGTTGCTTAATGAAAGTGTTGAATATAAGGAATTATTAGTTTATTTTATTACTTATAACGTTCCTTCAATTTCTCTTCAATTGAACCATTGGGATGCATGTATAAAAATTCTTGAATTGTTACGTGTTTTTAATGATGCTACCAATGCTTTATCTGGTATTTACTATCCCACTACTCATTTGTTTCTTATTCAAAGTGTTAATATTGCTGGTGCATTTAGTGAGTGTGAATTTGATGTTCAATTGAGTCCATGTGTTGCTGCCATGAAAACAAAATGGTTACAATATTATGGGGAGATTCCAAATATTTACTTGCCTGCATTGTATTTTGATCCACGCTTTAAATTAGAAGGTTTGCAGGTTTATTTAACTCATTATTATGAAAGTTTAGGATTAGAAGTTGATGTTCTTAGTTATTGTAATTCCGTTAAGAGTTTGCTTTATGAATTATATGATGAATATCTTAGAATGTATGGTCTGTCTTTGAACATGCCGGTTTCTCAACCCAAACCCACATCTGTTGGTACTGCTACTTCCTCAAAATTTCAATTAAAGGGTTTAGGGGATCGATTGTTTTCCTAAAGAGCCAAAAAATTGCAAACATCTTTTTACTCCTCATTTTGACTTTGAACTTGACCGGTATTTAAAAGCCACTTATGAATTTTTATAAGAAAAATTTAGTATCCATGTTTGGTGGAAGAGTCATCAATAGGATTATCCAATTTTGGCTATTATTTCCAAATAAATTCTTGGAACGCCAGTTTCTACCATTGTTGTGGAACAAGAATTTAATGCAAGTGGAAATATTTTAGAACCAAGACGGTCGGTTATGTGTCTACAATCAATTGAAATGCAGGCGTGTGTTGATGATTGAACAAAGGCAAAATACAGACAACAAGAACTTCAGCCGGAGATAGTGAATGACTTCTTTGAAGATGACCAAACCATGGGAACGGAAGGTAGCAAATAGATTCCGTTCCAACTTCCAACCCCCAACACCGAGCAATTAATTAAAGGTAAAAGAATTACGTGGCCTTTGATTCCTCTGCATTGGTGGAGGATACGTAGGCAACTTAATTGTGATAAAAATTAAGTGCAAAACTGGTTTTTATTTATTTATTTATTATTATTTTAACATTGTTACATTGTAATATTGTATATTTGAATTCAAGCCTTCAAGGTCAATTTCTAATTTTTTTTTTAAATTTTTTTTGTGAAATTGTAAAGTTGTATTTATTAATAAAATTCAATTTCTTTTATTTTAAAAATTGTTAAATACTTCAATGAAAATGTTTTCAATTATTATTTTTTATTTTAAACGTTGTTCGATTGTAATTATTATTAGGCAAGAATTTATATTTATTTTTTCTTCAAACAATCTTTATCTCACTTGTAAATAAAAAAAATATATTAAAAAAAAAAACGAAACCGAAACCGCCCAAAACCAAAACCAAAACCTCCCCAAACTGAAACCGTAAAACCGACGGTTACAAACCGTGTACCAAACTGGTTTTCCGGTTATGGTTTCGATTTTGGTGGCTACGGAACCGAAACCGTCGATTTCTAATTAAAACCGAACCATAACCATGGCCACCTCTCTAATCAAGAGTAATTTTGATTATCAAGTGGGTGTGCTATAAGCTGTCAAAACATCTTGGCGGGAAAGTCTAGTAAGGCAGTTACAGATGTCTAGAAGTTTCTTATGTGCGATCGAGGGAGGCCGGAGCCTCCCCGCCGCGAACCGGGGGAGGCTATACCTCCCCCGCCGTGCCTCCCTCCTTCATGGCATGAGAGGATCTCTTTCTATGGAGATCTCCACGACTTTCCATGACTCTATGGATGTTGGTGGAGATCCAATCTTCCATATTGGATATCCACCGTCCGTCAAGAATGATGGACAGTGGAGATTTAATCTGTAGATTGGATCTCCACATTTTTGCTTTTCTTTTCTTTTTTCAATTTTTTTTTTTTTAATATCCACCAATCACCATCCATCTCAAAAGATGGATGGTGGAGATCTATTATTAAAAAAAGGTTTTTTTTTTTCTTTTTAAATAAATTTTTCATTTTTATTTTATTTATTTTTAATTTGATTTCAACCATGATGGATGGATGGTGGAGATCTTGTTTTCATTTTAAAATTTTAATTTTATTAAATTAATCATAAAATGACGATATTATCCTTGAATGTGTTGAACTTAACAGTAGGGGAGGTGAGTGTTAATTAATGATATAGTTGTTTCTAAGTATAAAAGGGTAAACCTCATGGGAGTTTGGTGTAATTAGCTCTTCTCATAATGATATATATATATTGAAGTATTACACTATTACATAAATTAGAGGTTTTCTGGGGAGAGGAAGAACTTGAACCTGCAATCTCATAATGCATGTGTGAGGGACTATATCACCAGACCAACCTTTTCTCGTCTTCTCATAATGATATTGACGCTTTGATTGGTTCTCTTTGACACAAGGTATATATGCTCCCAATGACCAAATGCATTTCATCGGTTCATGCTAGATTTTCTCTAATAAATATGTAAAATGGAATGATTCCTTAAATCAAACATACATCATATATATATATATATATATATATATATATAATGGTGGCCACATGGTGTTAGATGGCCAACCTCGACAGAAAAAAAAAAAAAAATTCTTAAATGTTGAAGAGATAATGTGGTCTACAGAATTATGTCACTGCGACGGGTGTTTTGCTGCTTTTTGTTTTTTGGGTTGTTGTTTTCAAGGGTTGTTGCTTTTTTTTAGCTGGGGGTTGGTTGCTCTTGTTATATGTGAATTTTCATTGAATATTAACATGTCGTCAAATTAACAAGGAAATCAAAAAGAGTACCACATTAGCAAAATCTGACCATATATTCGTTGTCTGAGTCATGAGTTCTCACCGAGTGAGTGAGCAGGTGGTACAAAGAAAGCTTTGAGAAGCTAGCTTGGGTAGGAGATAGCCTCACCAGGAGTTCTGGTCAGCCGAGTGGTCCTCCTAGCAAAGGTCATTCGCCTGAATCAGGGCCCAACGAGTCATTTACACCGAGTGGACTGAAGAGGAATTCTCGCCTAAGATTGGGGGTCAACAATCACACAGCAATTAGGAATCAATCACTTCGAATTAGAGCTCAAATCAGGCACGATTGTCATTTACACCAAATTCGGGACATGCACCAAATCTGAACATAATCAAAACACTCACGAAGACTCAAAATGGGAAGAATCATGCAAGGATTCTGAAAACTAGCTCCTTGCAGACCAAGTCAAGGTTGATACATATCATATAAATAGTGTACATTCTTATGTGTAAAAGAGAGATAGTCTTTAAGTAAGAAGAGCCTTGTAAAACACCAATTCTATAGTGAGCTTTAGCTGAAAACCGGCACCCTTGGTTTTTTCCCTCAAAACAAGGGTTTTCCACGCAAATCTTTCTTACATTTACCTTTTATCATATTTTTCTCAATATATCCAAATTACAAACCACTTCCCCTAATTGGTCATAATTCCAGTTGACGAAAAATCAATGTCAACAATTGGCGCTAGAAGGAGGGGAGCTTTGAAAGAACAAAAGCCTCAAGAGCATAAGTCTTAACCAACACCACATGGTAAATAGCACGGAAGGAGATGGACTAAACAGCCGGGATCGAAGTCCTCCTCCATCGGATCTGAATCCTAGGGAAAACCAGTATGTAGAGGTCTTTGCATACGAAGGTTTACCAACAATCACCCCCATAGGGCAAACAACCAATGCGACCTTGGAAGCCATGCAACAAATTCGGGCAGCGTTACAAAGAGTCATCGAAGACACTGCCATGCATGGAATAACCCTCCCAGCAACAGTGGGAATGACCTCACCATACAGGCTGAATATCTCTATCGTGCCGCAAGCCCATAGACTGTGTTTGGAGATAGTCACCCCGACGCCACATGTGCCCCAAAAGCAGAACAAGGAACCTTGACACGACAAGCAATCTGACATGTGAATAGGGACGAACGGGCCGTAGGCAAAGAAGAAACTAATACGAAGAATGCTATGGGCTAGATCGATACCAAGCAGAATCCGAACCCGGACACGTCGTTAGAGACGTCAACGGATGAGAAAGGTCAGATTCATCGGGATGACATCCATTAACCACCCCGTAGAAGACATCGGAGGGGCAAGTCCCCTATGAGGTTTGGCACCCCGAGCGCTTGAACAAGAACGGATACCCGTAGGATCCAATACGGGCTCACCATCTGTCAGCGCCTGGGAGCAAACAACTAGCCAGAAAGGGAGCGAGACATCTTAATAAGAAAATTGACCCAAAAGGTGGAAGAGTTGGAACGACGCCCGAGAACGAAGGCTTTACTAAACAATGACTTAAAAAGCCCCTTCAATGACTTAGAAAGCCCTTTCATGGACAACATTTTTCGGACTCGATTCCCGAAAATGTTTAGAATGCTACACATGGAGTAGTTTAAGGCAAATACTGATCCCAAGGAACATGTGAGGCTATTCCATAATGCAATGGCACATTACGCCTATGATGACCCATTAATGTGCCTGACGTTCCTTTAGACCCTAAGGGATTTAGGGTCTAGATGGTTCAGGAGACTTCACCAGAGGACAATCGAGAATTTCTGTGAGCTGACTCAAGCTTTATCACGACAATTTATAGGAAACATCAAGAGAAGGAAATCAGTGGCCCAATGACAAGTGTCATTTTGTATGTCAAAAAATTAATATTTAAAGTTCACCTTGTTAGTGCAAGTGACTAGAGACTAGCAAGCAACAAGCAAGGATATCGCCCATAGGGAGGTGTTATCCGTCAATCGTATCGAGTTCTAGTGTTTGTTTAAAGCAATGTAAATAGGAATGCGGGTGTGGTGAGAATGTTGTGTGTGGAAATGTAAATAAAAGAATGCAAATAAATACAAAGAGAATATAGAGGGGTGAGAATGGTGTTAAAGAGACAAATAATAAAAGGGTGGCTTGGAGAGATGCATGATAATGATCATACAAGGTTCAATATGTTTACCATACATAAGTGCACAAATAGTGGTTGTTAGGCTTTAAGGACATCCAATTCAAGTTGCAGGCTTATTCTCTAAATTAAGAGATTCACAAACAAAAATCACTCCCCAAAGGTCATGGCTAGAGCAATTGTGCTTGTAATCTCAACTAAGGGATTTGAGATACGAATCACTCCCCAAAGGTCATGGCTAGAACAATTGTGCCTCAAGTCCCTACCATTAAGCATATGAACATAAGCCAAAACCTATTCTAGCACGGTCATGCATAAAACAAGTTTCATCCATTCTTTAGAGCTAAGTGGTCAAGATTATACCCGGAAGGTCATCCATGGAGGTACAATCCTAACCCACATACACTCAAACCCATTAAAACAAGGCATTTGGACCTTCCATCAACATACACACACAAATAGGATATTTGATTACAACTACTCCTACATTTACATTAATCTACTCCTAATCTCATCCATGAACACATATCAATTTCTAATCTCCACACACATACATATCAAGATAAGAGATTGTGCAATAATAACAAGAATAAATCAAAACCCAAATGATTATTAAAACAACCAACATATATTGTGCACAAACAAGGTTTACAATATTTCCCAAGTGGGGATTACACAATTAAGAAAACATGAAATACAAAGAGAATGAGTTTTAAGGAGACAACCCTTGAAGAAATCCCTCCAAGAGCTCCATGAATCCCTAGCTCGAAATTGGTCATAGACCACTTCTATCTCATTGCAATCAACTCTCAAAAGTGGTGGATGATGGGTAGAAATGGGTGGTGGAAAGCTTCCCATGGAGGAGAACCTCCATGGGAGCTTGAAAGGCCTCTCTCTCTCTCTTGATTTGGGGAAGAAGATGAAGATGGCTGCTGTTGAGAGGTGAAGAATTTGTGTATATTCTTTAAAGAAGAGGCAAAGAGGTGTTTATATAGTTAGGGAAAGTTTAGGGATGAATTGGGGTGCGAAATGACACATTTGCCCCTAAAAAATGGCTTGAAAACAGACTATTCGCTGTGGTGGTAACGGAAGGTCGCCCCCAAGTTGGCCGCGGGTGGGAGCGACCACATTGGGTGCAAAGATCTCTGCCTTTGCGACAAGAAAAGGTCGCTGCCACATTGGCTGTTGACGGGGGCGAACTTCACGGCGACCATCACTTGGAAATTTTTCAGCCTTGCGCACCGTTACGGAAACGTGCATCTCCCTCTAGAAAATTCGGAATTGTATTCCGTAAAAACCTCTAGAAAGTAAACTTCTGGGACTTTCTGAATATATATATAGAGCTAAACGTGTTTCAATCTAAGGAGGGAGATATGCCCCCCGAAAATTGGGTTTTCTGCACAGCTCTCGGCCGCGGTAGTGTTTCCAACCTCACGCACCGTTACGGAAACGTGCATAACTCCCTCTAGAAAGCTCAGAATTGTGATTCGTAAAAACTGCTGGAAAGTAGACTTCCGGAGCTTTCTTAAAATATATGATAGGAAACCCAGTTCAATATGAGGAGGGAGATATGGACCCCGAAATATGTGTGTTCTATATGGGCATTTGCAATGTCAGCCCATTAACCTTTGGAAAACAGAGTTGACTAGTGCCACGGTCTCAATGTCGCGTTCTAGCTCAACGGCAGATCCACCACGGAACAATGATATTGCTTGACGTGGTTGACCGTGAATCACGCCGCGGTTTGGGTCAACGGCGAGGCCGTGACAACTCTGTATGGATTCCATTCTGTACTTGATCTTTTTGCTCATTTTGGCTTCCCAAACTTGACTTTAAGCTCAAAACACCAATTTTAGGGAATATGTACCTACATATGGCTCTCAACACCCATTATATACAAAAACATGCTCGAAAACGAGAACAAACGATGGAAAATTGGGACCTCAAATAGGTATATAAATCGTCAGATCACCCAACTTGCTACCCTCAAACATCGCACAAATCAATCTCTAAAGGATTACCTGAACAGGTTCTCCCAGGAAGTATCATGGATTCACAACCGTAACGAGATTTTCAACATTTCAAGTTTCAAAATTTCATGTTTTTTGTCAACATGTCAAGTTTTTATAGTAGGTTTCAAGTTTTGTTAACATTTCGAATTTTTGTAGAAGATTTCAAGTTTTGTCAACATTCTGAGTTTTTATAGTAGATTTCAAGTTTTCGAACCCGTGAAACTTGAAATCTTCTAGAAAAATCTAGAAACTTTATTGAAATTGATTCTTCACAAAAACACACATAAACGATGCATTAAAGCTAAAACCATGTTAAAGTAACTATTTGTAACTCAGTTAATGAACAAATGAATAATATTTACCTATTTAGAGCAAATCGGAAAAAGTTTTTCTCATTCACTTAGTGAAATCTTCAACGAGATTATGAGATCAAACCATCATATAGTTAGTCGATTTGCAGGAACAACAATGGTGCTGCCATTGGTGTTCGATTTGCAGGATGGTAATGATAAACGAATATTATGATGAAGAACAGAGAAGCAAGAAGAAGACAGTGAGAAAAATAAACAAAAGAAAATAGAAATATTAATTTGGAGGTATCTTGGTAATTTATGGATATACACCAAATATTTTTTTTCAAAATGTGGTTATTAACAATTAAAGTTTCGTATGTGGTTAAAAACGAATTTCCCATATTTGATGTGATCATTTTTAGTAATTTCCACAAAAGAAAAAGTAAATTGTCATATACAAAAAAAAATCTTAAATTGATTGATGATTAAAGAGTTGTCAGTATGTTGTCAACCATGTAATAATTAAAGGGTTGGAGAGCTCTCATAACTTCAAGTAATCAAACAAGGGTGATATATATATATATATATATATATTCAAATCATAGATGATTTGACTTTATTGCATGCATTTGTCAAAACATCTTTTAAATCCAATAGCTCATATATAAGGAACTGATATATTTTATATCAATTCGAACTGACAATATAAAGACCGTATATATATTTAAAAAAAAGGACAATTAAAAAAAATATATATATTGTTTAAGATTTAATAAAAAGAAGACTTGTTAATGGTCAACTTGATTTTTGGCAAGGTTGCTGCCCTCCGAAGATCGAAATTTTTGCGTGGAAACTTCTAAGAGGTAGGGTGATGGTGAGTCAAGTAATGCACAATTTTTGGTTTGACCATACTTCTCATTCTCTCTGTTCACTTTGCAATGTTGAGAGTGAATCAATCGACCACCTTTTTCTCATTGCCCTTGGTCGAAGGAGCTATGGAATATTGGTATGGGGTGGTGGGATGTGGTGAGTTACGCCAACTCTTCCTTAAACGACTGGTTCATCTAATTTGTCCTGCTAATAAATTTAAGTGATCTTGGAATACTTTGTTCTTTGCTGTGACTTGGACTGTTTGGGAGGCCAGAAACTAGAATGTCTTCAAAGGTGTTACAACATCAGTTTCTCAAGCTTCAGAGACGGTGAAATTCCGCGTAGCGTGGTGGTTTAAGCACCATGGGAAAGGATCATCCATTCCCATTTCTACAATGTTATTAAACGTAAAGGAAAGTTGCTGTGATTACAAACCTCTGAAAAATCATGGAGAGGTGGCTTGGTCTATCTCTTCTAGTGCTGCTCTAAAATTTAAAGTTGACGGTTCGGTGAAAGGCAATCCTCGAAATTCCAGGATAGGTGGGGCTCTTAGAGACAACTTAGGAAAGGTGCTCGGCCTCTTTTCAGCTTTTGTGGGTATTCTAGACCCAAACTCTGCTGAGGTCTTAGCCATCCATAAGGCATCTTCCTTATGTTCCCTTTCTGAGAATATGGTTGGGGCTGAGATAGAAATTGTTAATGACTCTAAAGTGGCCGTGTCTTGGATCAATTCTAGAGGGATTGGCTACATGGAGCACGTCAATCTCATTTACGATATCCGTAATTGTTTGGCTATCTTTGGCAACACTCGGGTTATTTTCAACTCAAGAGCTAGCAATTCGTTAGCTGATTCGCTTGCTAAGCATGGCTCTGATATGGAAGGGAACGTGTTGATATGGGATCCCCATTAATTTAGTGTGTGTGCCCAGGTGTCTTTTCTCAGTCTCTCTGTTTTGGTACCTGGTTGTTATTGTGGCTGATGTTGCTTCCTCTTGGATGGCTTTTGTTTCCTTCCTCGTTGTTTTGCTTAAGTGTTTTGGCCCTCGGCTTGTTTTAGTGTTGCGATCAGCAGTTCAAAATAAAAAAAAATTGATTTCTCATTTTATTTTACTCTTAATCCAAATAAATGGATAGATATTAAAATCATAAATTGTTTAGTGATCTATTAGCCTAAGAATTTGGATCTTCTTCTGAGCTAATTTTTTTTTTCTGATCTAAATAGATTTGGTGATATGTGCAATCAATGACTGAGATTAATTTATTTTATTTATTTGATTTTCTAAACCCTCCAAATCATCACCTCATAGAAGAGATGATAGTGCACTTCCCTCCCACACATTGTGGTTACTGGTTAGGGGTTCAAGTCCCACTATGTGTATTTTACAAGTATATGTATTGAGTTTTCTCTCGATTTGTGGGAAACATCTACGGCACGAGATGAGATTGGCCTGGTGGTAAACCCTTCATATCTGCAACATGTAACAGTTCAATTAAAAAAAAAGGTTGAAAAAGAAAAAGTAAATTGTAATATACAAAAAAAAATAAAATAAAAAATAAAATAAAATAAAAAAATAAAATAAAATCTTAAATTGATTGATGAGGGGTTGGTGTGGTTGCTAATTATTAAAAAAGACTTGTTAAAGCCTAAATCGGTTTGGTAGATTTATTTTATTTTATTTTATTTTTTATTTTTTATTTTTTACTTTTTTAAGACTACCCTGTATTATATATATATATATATATATATATATTAGTGAGTCTCTCATAAATGATCCCTTATTTTAATTTCAGTAGGGATCACCATGTAATCAAATTGATTTGAATTAATTTTAATTTAAATTTTTTTGTGAATGATAAGTTTATTGAAATCTACATATGAATAAAATTTTTAAAAAATTTAAGCACTAGAACTATTTATCCTGATTTTTTAAAATATGAATGTATCGGAAAAATGGGCGAAATATAGAAACAATCAAGAAAAATAGTTCTAGTCCTTGAAATTTTTTTAAAATTTTATTCATAGATAGATTTCAATGAACTTATTATCCACACCTAGTGGTTAGGGGTTCGAGTTCCACCATACGCATTTTACAAGCATGTGTGGGGAGTTTTCTCCCGTTTTGTGGGAGCAACCCTCTCTCCAATTGTGAGAGTTGTAGTCCATATGTAATCTCTCCCTGATAGTGGAAGTAGTTGTATTTCAAAAAAAAAAAAATCATTTAAATTATAAAATAGCCATAAATTATGTGATAACTTATTTAAAAAAAAAAAAAAAATCAAATCAAAATTCATTCAAATCAATGTGATTTCATGATGGTCATTACCAAAATTAAAATAAGGTTTCATGGTGGTCTTACCAAAATTAAAATAAGGGATCTCTTATGAGAGACTCACTATGTATGTATATATATATATATATATATATATATATATATAAACTTTCAAGTGAAGGATCAAAGATCTTGATGAATTCACATTGATTTTTATGAATTTTGATATAAAATTTTTGTTTTGTTTTATTTTGTTGTGAATGATAGGTTTAATGAAATCTACCTATGAATAAAATTTGAGAATTTTTTATCCTGATTTTATTAAATATGAAGGCATCGAAAAAATGCGAAAAACATAGGAGAATTCTGAAAAATAGTTATTTTCATACCCGTTCAAAAATTTATTAACATTCAATTCTCAACTATTAATTTGTTTTTAAAACCACGCCTCACAACCACCCAATGTGACTTGATTGTACAAAATGTTCATTCAGCCAGATAATATTTCAGGTTTCGAATTATCATACCTGCATGTGGTATATTAAAAAAATGATTTTTGAAAATTTAAACAAATATTTTGATTGTTTGATGATATATCAAAAATAATCATTTTTGTTTGGAATTTGATTTTCAGATTGAACTTTTATATATACTAGTTTTTGGGGCACATGCAAGACATGTGCTTAAATTAGTATTTGAGTTTCGTATTTGCAAATATACATATCCTTGAAAAATAAGAGATATTAATATAATACGATATAGTTTTAATTTATGTAAATGTTATTGCATTGATATAACACCCCGAAAAAGTTTTAAATTTATGGGTTTGACAAGAAGCTCTTCTTATTTTATATTTTTTCTTTCTTTCACTTATAAACTTCCCCGGTATATATATTTATATTTAAGTCATCAAGTTGCATGACAAATTAAATTTATGCTCCTATAATATTTCTTATTCTTTTTCAAGTCATTAAATGCATAGAAAATTATATTTTCATCCCCTAACTCATTTTACAATCCAAATACCTGTTAATTTGGGTCCAGTTTATATCATTATATGTCACTATTACTAAGACATTTCTATTAAATAATTCTACAAACTTAAATAAATTTCATATAAATTCATAATAATTGGAGTAAACTATTTAACAATGATTTAACTTATTTAGAATTTTAAATTAAGATAAATCTTGAAAATTACTATGCAATCCTTATTGTGCTAGTATTACTAAGATATGTTTATTAAGTAATTCTACAAACTCGAAAGCTAGTAGTTGGCAAACTCTTTTTTTATATATAATAGTTTTTAGGCCACATGCAAGACATGTGCTTAAATTAGTATCTGAGTTTTATATTTACAAATATACATATCCTTGAAAAATAAGAGATGTTAATATAACACGGTATAGTTTTAATTTATATAAATGCTATTACATTGATATAACACTCTGATGAAGTCTTAAATTCAAGGGTTTGACGAGAAGCTCTTCTACACTTGATCCATGTTGTGTTACTATTACTAAGACATGTCTATTAAGTAATTCTACAAACTCGAAGGCTTGTATTTGTCATTTGACTTTCTTAAAAAATAAGGGATGCTATAACTAAAATTTTACTAAAAGCTATTTATTAAGTAATTATATAAATTTTAAGGGTTGTATTTGTAATTATACTTTTAAAGAATTATATTTTTTAAAAATATCAAACAAATTCATGGGAGACTATAATTCCACCTGTGAACTCTCTCTTTTTATATATAGTATAGGTGTAGATATAGACATATAGTAATAGATAAACACACACCATTTCACGAGTAATGGCCAGTAGCCACTTGAAGAAATTTGTGGGACCTTTTGAAGGCAAAATAATTGGATCGTTTTTCAGTTTTGTTTGATATTCCTAAATAATTATTGTTTCCGTTTATGGCTAGTCTATCTTCTTTTACTTTTTAAAATTTTTTTTTTCTTTTTATATATATTATATTTACAACTATTATAATTGAACTGTCGTGGCATTCTAAGATTAGTTTTTCTTTAGTAGGCACACAACTTATAGGATACCATGTGCCATATCGTTACTTTTACCATGTGCATACAACTAGTTGTTGTTGTTAATTGGTTGATAATTTAAAAAGTGGATGATGTGGCATTTGTGCTATAAGTTGTGTGCTCACCAGAAAAAATTTGCTTCTAAGATCATACAATACATGTATGGTTCAGATAATTACTCTCATCAATTGGGAGAAAACTTCACACACATACTTGTAAAATACGTATGGAGAGACTCGAACCCCTGACCACCAGATGTGAAAGGAAGGTGTACTACTATCTTTACTAAGAGGTGATGTATTATGGCTAGTCTATCTAGTTGTGCTTGTTTGATCATTGTTTTTTTAGATAATGTTTAATCATCGAGGGTAATGACTATTTATTTGTTTATATTTTGCAGTAGCTAATAATAAATAAAACTTGTCACCGGTCGTATATAAAAATAAATAAAGAAAAGAGAGCTTCTCCGTACAATCCACAAATTATTTATTCACACTACAATTTAATTTTTTTATTAATGACAATTTTAACCTAAATTAAAATTACTAAACAAGACAAAAAAAAAAAATTAAAGACACTCCAAACTAATTAAATTATTTTTTAAAAAAATTCTCCCTCCTCAATCATTAAATTAAATATTACGTATTAAACTCTCTTTCCTAAATCTATTATTACCATAATAAACACTCTCTCCTAATTAATCTCTCTCTATTTAAAAATAAATAAATAAATCATATTATCATATTTTCATACTTTCTCTATCAATCTCTGATTAATAGTTAAAGAAAAAAAAAAAAAAACTTATGAATATTTTAGTTATATATATATATTAAAAAGCCATTTTTTAAATTATATATATATATGAAAGATTAAATTGTTTCAACTAGATTCGATTAAATTTAGAATTTCTATGACTAACGAAAAAAATTAAAGTTCTTTAGGTAATCACATACCTACAAGAGTAATAAAAAACATTTTCATATTTTGATTTAAAAAAAAAAACAATTTTTTTAAATATATACATACATATGATTCCTAAAAATCAGTTAAGCTAATTAGTAAGTTTTTATTTTTATTTTTTAACTGTTAGTCTTACTTGAGAAAGAATGGAGATAGAATACATAAAACTGCCGACTAACTGTATTGAGCCGATAAATTGGCCGATTAGAGTGACTTCTAGAACACTGGTATAAAGAAAGTCTCTCTCCCATCATTCGAGATACCTTACATCTTTCATTCAAATCAACCCTCACGGTAGACACAATTCATTGTAATTTGATTGTGGATCTGGTTTCGGATTTCTATTAACGGACTCAAACATCAATTTTTGTACACAGAGAAGAATGTTTTGTTTGGAATTTGATTTTCAGATTGAGCTGAGATATATATATATATATATATATATGTAACATACTGTTGCATGAGTACAGGCCACTTCAAGAAAATTATTGTGGAACCTTTTGATGTTATATATATAATATATGTAACATTTTATTTGTTATCAAATCGTGCTCGTATCAGATAAGTCATAAGTGGAGTGCTTTTCAGCTCTTCCATGTCTGATATTCCTGAACATTAATTATTGTTTCTGTTTATGGCTGGTCTATCTAGTTGTGCTTGTTTAATAATTGTGAAGTATGAAATCCCTCGTGATTTTTTTACGGATCCTTAATTTATCACATCTAATAAATCGTTTTTTAATGTGTATAATTGTTTATTGTAATTGATAAATAAAAAATCTGAAAAATAAAATGATATATAAATATAAGAGCATCTCCAATACTAATGTGGATTGTGAAAAAATTAGATGCCACGTATGATGGACATCCATTTTGTTAAAAAATCTATTTCAACTGCAACATCTCTAGTACAACTTCAAATTGTGGTGTCAACCTTTTTTTTAGAGGTTGTCAACATGACTATCTGATTTCAAACGGTCTGTTGGACGGCCGTCTTGTTGGTCCAGTCAGCAACCACTATTGTCTTTTACCTTATTTTATTCAACAATTCTAAAGTATATTTAAGTAGACCAATAATAAATTGATATGTCATTAAAAACATATATTTTACAAGTGAAGCATTGGAGATTATTATTTTTTTTTATTTGGATGTCTATTAAGTTTAGTTACATGTCACATATGAAGCAATTGGCTTGACAATGTTGACATATCATCATTTTTTCAAATGCAAGCCACGCCATTGGTGATGCTCTAAATGAAAATTCAATGACAGTCCTTTGTAATGTATTAGGATTTTTTTTTTTTTTTTTGTTAATATACAGTGTTCTAGTATACGCTAGACGCTACGCATACGGTAAACCGCCACCTAACGCCTAAGCCGACTAGTCGACGCCTAGACGGTAAGGAATTTATTTATTTATTTTAAATTTTTTTATATACAGCTATTTTCAGTTTTTCACATATCAAGCCCAATATCACTATGGGTCCAATTTCAGGCCCATAAAAACAAATCCAACCCAAATACAAAATAAATCTAGGGTTTCAAGTTCCCTTCTTCTTCCACATATAAACGCCTTCTTCTCTTCTCAATCACGTTTTCCCATTTCAATTTTCAACCACACACTCTCTTCAAATCTCAAACTCATCTTCATCATTTCTCTTCTCTGCAACGCAAGTTTTTCTTCTCAGATTTCTTTTTTATAAGCTTATTTTTTCTTTTTCTTTTTTTCCTTTTCTCTGAACTAACTCAATAAAAAAGCTATGGATGGACTCTAGCTCCCTTACTCACAGCTGTGCTTCTCCCATACATGGACGAAGACGTTAGCTCTGGTGACGATGGCGGCTGCAGCTTAATTTTTTTTTTCTTAAATGATTTTGCCGATTAATCGGCTATATAAATCGGTCTAGGAGGTCGATTAATCGGAGCTAGTCGTTGACTAGTCGCCCAGTCGCCAAGGAAGGTCGAATAACCCCTACTTGCGGTAGCCAGCACCTCCTAGAGCCTAGTTGGCCAACTAGTCGGCCACCTAGGCCGATTACTAGAACACTGCTAATATATAATTGTAAATCTTAAATTCAAAATCAAACCTATTATTTATCAAATTAAAAATAATTTTTAAATGGGACTACAATACTACGTGTTTTTTTTTTTTTGAAAAGCAATATTATTTATAAAAGCCAAGAAGGCAACAACACACAACAACAAGCAACAAGCTGACCAAAGGCACCACAAACCCACCAAACAGACAACCAAACACACCAGCAGAACAAAAGCAACAAGAAACCCAGCCTAAAGCTGACCCTAACACCAAAACAACACAAAAAATAGGAAAGCTCATCACCCAATAGCCTTGTATTTGAGCACCAACATTCTCACCAAATCCTGGAACCTATTATCGTTCACCTCGTTCCTCCTAGCGACAATGTCTAACAACTCCTTCTTGTTCCCATTGAAGTTGAGAATGAGGGTCAAACCTTTTTCCAGAATCTTTGCGACTTCATCCTCCAAGTTCCAAACCTCCTTGGGATTTAACTCAAAGTTTCGATTCTTGGCCTTGCTAACCTTTGAATTTCTGGTTTGCATACCGTGGCATTTGGATGATAAGCATTTCTTTGTGCCTTTTCTCTTTTTGGGCGTGGAATCAGATTGGACGAAGCATTTCCTTGGAGAGTTATCCTCTATACTGTCTTTTAACTCAATGGGAGAAGATAAAGTTTTTTCATCTAATGGAACCCTCACTTGATTCTCCTGCAGAAAAGAGGAGGTCTGATCCAACTGGAAGTTTATGGTCTAGATCCACCACTAAGCTCGTGGTCCTCTTATGAACTACATTACCAGTAACCATCTTAGGCATCTTAGCACGTGGGCTAGCAACATTGCCCATATCTCTCTTAGACAGCCCAAACTCTAGTCAACAGACCCAAACTTCCCCAGCCACATTGCTCTATTCTTGGAATAGCTCTCACCCTTCCACATCCCTATGATGTCCGATTCTGAAGAAAAATAGCTCGTTTCCCCATGTGAAGCCAGGTTGGCATGTTGTCCTCCCATCCTCCCAATTACCTCATTTGAATTTTGAAAAGCCATAGCCTTTGGAGGAAGACCTTTGACATCAGAGACACCCTTAACCTTTTTTCCATATCTTTTCTTTGACAAGACTGAAATGTAGGGTAGCCTTTATCTACTCTAGCTTAGGGGTGGCAATATGGGTCACGACACGAACACGATTATTGCGGGTTTGGGTTGAGGATAAACGGGTCGTATCAATAATCGTGTCAACCCGTCTAACCCGTTTAATAAATGGGTGGTGTTCGTATTGACCCACCGTGTCGCGGGTTGACAAGATTAATAGGGGTAAATTTGTAATTTCACTTACATGAAGGATATTTATGTAAATTTACATTTCAATATAAATAGTTAAGAAAACCCTAACCCCGCTATACTTTCAAGAATCCATTCAGCCACCAGATACCAAATTTTTGTTCTCTAACCTCTCTCTTTCTCTCTCTTTCTCTCTTTCTCTCTTTCGATCTACAACAAACTAAACCCCTTGCAACCTTTCCATATACAGTGTATATTATACACCTCTTTCTCCGTCTAACGTACTCACTGCTCTGTGCTCTACTTCTCTCGCATCCTCCACTTCGATTTTTTCCGGTGAGTTATTTTTTTAATTTTTTTAATTTTTTTTTAAAAAGATATTTCTGCTTGTTCTTGAATGATTCACTTTACTTAGTTTGATTTTCTTAGAGAATGTGTTTTTAGCTATTGAACCTTACGTGCAGCTGCAGCAAGAGGTAATGTCCTAATTTTGGTGAATTTTATTTAGCACCTACCACTGGTTGGTTTTGATTTTGATTTTGGTTTAATGTTGCAGAATATATAATATAGATCCGATTTAGAATGTAGATCTGATTTTATTTAGCTAAAACTAAAACGGTTGATTTTGATTTAATGTTCAAGAATATATAATATATATCTGATTTTATTTATCTAAAAGCCTAAAACTAAAACGGTTGGTTTTGATTTGATGTTCAAGATGATAGATCTGTAATTTCTTTGATAGTGGACCAATATTATGATGGTCTTTGAATATCAGATATAATTGGGTTGAAAAATAAAATAATACTCTAAATTTTTATCATGCCAAACTTGGGTCGTTTTGAAAAAGTATCAAGTAATCTGAAAAATCCCTAGAAACTTAAAGAAAGTAGACTGTATCAGCAACATATAAGCAAAGCCAAGAAAAGAGGAGCCCTGGTCAACAAAGTGAAGTTCATTTCAATCATTCTCTTTATCTTCATTCGTAACCAAAACTGGAAGTGCCAGTCAACAATTAATTATCTACTACATTGACAATTAGTAGATCTAGGCAACATATGTTAATCTTTTTTTCTAACTACTTTTGAATTTGGTAAATAATTGTATTTAATAACATTAATATATATATATATATATATTTTGCAGTTAGTGAAATTATTGGAGTGGAAGAAGTTTCTAATGACATTTTGAACTTAAGTGTGGAGGAGGATCAATCAATGGAAAGAGCCACCTCTAAATTAGTTTAGTTTAATAGTGTTTATGCACTTTTGGACTTGTGCTTATGTAATTTTGGATTGTGTTTATGCACATTTGGACTTGTTTTAGATTTTTAAGTTTTTTGCAAGAAGTTATTTGGACTTTTGAATTTTATTATGGCTAATTAGTTGGATATGTAATTATTAATTTCATTGTATAAGCTGCATGTTTTTATTTGGCAGGTATTTCTTTATTTTTGTAGTAAATGTATTAAACAGGTTATTTATATGTGTCAATTAAATGGGTTAAACGGGTTGATACTAAATTTTTTTACTAAATGGGTTAAACGGGTCATTTAAACGTGTTGTGTTGACCCGACACGATTTGACCTATATAATAAACAGGTTAGCCATGTCGTGTCGTGTTGATCACTTTATATTCGTGTCGTGGTCGTGTCTAAGGGGTGTGACCCTTTTAATAAATGTGTCGTGTTCGTGTCGTGTCAAAAATAAACGGGTCATGTTCGTGTTGGACTCAACATGATCCGCCGACCCAAATTGCCACCCCTACTCTAGCTGCAATGGGAGACTGACACCTGACCGCTCCACCATCCCTGTCCTTTCCTTCACGATCCTCTCCATCGGAGGAAGCATAACTGGATTTCTCAATTTTCTCCACCTCTGATATTTCACTTTTTTTCTGAATTATGGAGCTGCCAGCTGACACCCTTTTATCTTTGTCTCTTGTAACTTGCACATAATAAGAAGGAGAAGCTTCATCAACTCTCTCCTTTGCACTGTGGAATATTTAATTCCATTTTGCATATTTTCTCATTAGCATTATTTTTAATGTTCTCATGAGAGTAGTGACTTATTAGTGTGATAGCCAAAAATATCACAATTAAAAATAGGTTCTAGGCCTAATACGAAAGCCCAAGCTCAAGGGTTCGATCAATGACCTAAACTCACGTCACCAGCTGACTTGATTGCTAGTTGACTGTCAATTCAAATTGGCTCTAAATGACATTTATGGAATCCCATAAAATAAAGAAAGAATCATGGAGAATAATTGCATATAACTGACTGAGAGACCCCACTTGAGGGTTTAGACTATAAGTCTATAACACTATAAATAGCACCATTTTCTCTAAGAGCAGAGAGAGAATTCTTCCCATCATTCCTGACTTAAGAAAATTAACTTGATAAATTATCACTCTCTCAATCCATTATTCCGGCTATCGGAACCTCATCTCAAATAATCTCCACGTTCAGCCCAAGTGAAAATAAGACTATTCGAACGACACCACACAAGGCTCTACAAGCCTTATCTACGGTTTGCTTTAGAATCTACATTGTTTATTTCTTAATTTGAATTATCAATTTGTTCATAAATTGTCTGACTTGGGTATCGAATAGACTCCTACAAGACCCCTTCCTTTAGTTTTGTTATACAAGGAATCTAAAGCATTCGACAAAGCACTATTCATAGATTGTTAGTGCCCCGAACTCCTCGAATTCTACGATTTTGATCGAATTTTGACGGTAGGATTTTTTGGTTCTACAATTAGTATGACTTTTATAGATTTTTTATTGGGTTAAATTTAATAATTGTCCTCAAATTTATAGTAATTTCAAAACTAGCTCCTTTATAAAATTTTCTTTTAATTATTTCTGTGGCAAAAATACATTTTAGCAACTCTCACGATCCCACACCCTCCAATACACCTAAACAGTAAAAACTAGAGAGAAAGCATTTCAAGTTAGAGAGAGAAGAACACTCATGATTCTTTGTCTTGTTGTTCAAGAAGCCATGCTTCTCCGATCGGATATTATGTGGGTTTCACTCTATAAAAAAAAGCCATGCTTATCTTGCAGTGCAATTGCCACAACATCCTTTGATTTGTACGGGGATGATAATTTATTTACCACATCATTTGTGTATAATATTACTATGTATTAAACAAGAATCTTAAAAAAAAATAAAATTCTTTTGACATACTAATTAAATTAATAATCATTTTATAATAGGACGTCATGTTGTCATGGATTATTTAATTCTGTTTTGCATTTATTAGGATTTTTTTTAATGTTCTTGTGTACAACGTTAATGATTCAAATCACTTGTCAAAAAATGGTGTCCCAATTTGTGTCTAAACAATCAAATTGGGCCATGTCACTATCATTTACATTTAATTATTATTTTTATAAAACGTTTACACGTGGCTCAATTTGTTTGGTTAGACACAAATTGAGACATTATTTTTTTACAAGTGATTTGTTTATGTCCAAGTTTTTAAATATCCACAGGGGCTAGTATATAAATTACCGATAATATGAAAGCTATTATTATAGTTTTCTCTAATTATAAAGTTTGAAACCATGACATGCAACGTGATATGCATTCACAATATTTTATGAATTTTTTTTTTTTAAACGGCGAAATATTAGTAAATGACAGCAAACACGGAAAGAAAACACAAAAGCAGCCAAGCACAGCCACAAAGCAAAAGCGGAAGAACATAAACAAGCTGCAAAGGCCAGAGACAACAAGCCAGAAAAACAAAAGAAAACAGAGGAAGCACCCGACCACCAGAAAAACAGAGCAAAAAGTAATATATTTTATGATCTTGATAAGATTATCCGACAAGGTGACAATAGTATATATAATGAACCCGCTAACATATGCATGTGTATAAAGAAAGTCTCTCCCTAAGTAATCAGATCCCCGAACATCTTTCATTCAAATCAACCTAGCCAAACTCCGGTTTCGAATTTCTATTAATGGATCCATACAGCGGCTTCTGTTCACAAACAAAAACTTACCATAGCCTAAGACCCCAAATTATTGATCTCCCGCCACCATCTCAGCCTCTCTCTATCACCGAATATATTTTCTCCATCCTCCATCGCTCCTCCTCCTCCTCCACCAACAGTACTATTTCAGACTCAACATTCATGATCAATGCTGCCACTGGCCACCGCCTAGCCTACTCCAATTTGCTCCGCCAGACCAACTCTCTCGCTATCTCTCTCAAAAAACACTATTCACTCTCCAAAGGGGACGTCGCTTTCATCCTCTCTCCACACTCCCTCCAAATCCCCATCCTCTACTTTTCTCTTCTCTCTATTGGTGTCATCATCTCGCCGACCAACCCGGACGATTCCAGCTCCGATATAACCCGCCAAATTAACATCAGTAAACCAGTCATCGTCTTCACCACTTCCCAATCCTCCAACAAGCTGAAAAACGGGGCATCAAATCTGATCAACCGTCGCACAGTGTTGATTGACTCGCCGGAGTTTATCTCCTTGTTAACACGATATGATGATAACAAGTACGACGTTATAAATCATGGAAATGATGTAGTGAATCAGTCTGATGTTGCTGTAATCATTTACTCGTCCGGAACAACCGGCCCGAACAAGGGTGTGCAATTGACTCACAGGAACTTGATAGTAGTGACCATTGCAACTGCCCGAGTATACCATCCAACTGATCATGATCATGATCTTTATAGTAGTCAGCCGCGATCAACAAGACTAGTGTCATTAACAACGCGATCTTTGGCCGGTGTGTTTGGTTTAACAGTGATGATGAGAGCTGTTTCGCAGGAGGAGACTCTGGTTTTGTTGGAGACACCCGAGCTTCAGGAAATACTTGAAGCTGTGGACAAGTATAAGGCGAATTATATGCCGGTTTCGCCGTCAGACATTGTAGCATTGTTGAAATCGGATTCTACCAGTAAGTATGATCTCAGCTCGCTGATATTTCTCTGGTGTGGTGGCGCACCGCTTTCTAAGGAGGTTGCCGAAAAGTTCAGAGACAAATTCCCCAACGTGCAAATCCTGATAGTACGTAAATCCTGAAGTTGTAACTTTCAAGTGAACTAATAGACAAAATAGCTAGCTAGCATTGAAACTTTGAACTCTTACAACTCTATTAAAAATTATGCAAAATTAAAATTCATAGAATAGTCACAAATCAATTTGATTATCCTGCAAAAAAAAGTGTGGGATTCTGATTTGTTTTGGTGCAAAATGTGGACCTCTCTCAATAGATATAGAGTGCGGAATCCAATTCTGTAACAGTATGAGGCTCACCTTGTATCTCTATTAGAGGTGGCCATGGTTTCGGTTAAACCGACGGTTTTGCCCGTGGTTTAACCGAAACCGTACTTCCAAAAACCGCCCCAAAACCGAAACCGGTAGGAAACCAGTTGAACCGGTTACGGTTTCGGTTTGGGTACTTCCAAAAACCGCCTGTTTTTTTTTAAAAAAAAAATTAAAAAAAAAATCCACTAATCAGAAGATGACACGTGGCATTTTAAAATTTTTTTTTTTTGAAAAACCGAAACCGAACCCAAAACCGTCGGTTTTTAAACCGAAACCGAAACCGAAACCGTAAAACCGCCGGTTAGAAACCGTGTACCAAACCGGTTTTTCGGTTACGGTTTCGGTTTTGGGTGGCCACGGAACCGAAACCGAACCGTGGCCTCTATAGAGCAGGGATTTCACACGAAAAGACCTACAGATTATATTCCACACCTAGTAATTCTAATATGGATTGATTTCCAGCAAAAAAAAAAAAAAAAAAAAAGGAAATCCCACACATGAATAAACAATTTGTTTGTATCTTTGTCTTAGGGATACGGTTTAACAGAGGCTGCAGGAGTGACTGCGTTGACGAAAGGGCCAGTGGAGTTAACTCGGCTGGATTCGGTTGGTCGGCTATCTGAATTTATGGAAGCCAAGATTGTTGATCCTATAACCGGTGAAGCTTTGTTTCCAGGGCAGAAAGGAGAGTTTTGGTTGCGTGGTCCAACTATCATGAAAGGTAATGCATGGAGGCAACTGATTTTTCATTCTTATACCATTAACCATATCATCACCATAATTTATACGGTAAAACCAAATCATTTTGTCATGCCAGAGAAAATAATGTTCACAAAAAACAGAAATGTTGGTATATTTGGATATGGGTTGGAGACCCATTATACACCCAAATGGGACAAGATCACAAACAATACATGGAGAGCCCAAAATCCATGTATACCAAGCCCATGCTATAAAACCAAGAGCCCAATCCCATGCACTATTATAACTGCATGAGCAGTTAGCATAAGAAAAGTGTTTCAAACACTTTACTAACAAGATCAATGTGAATTGATCAGTAGAGAGTTGGGGTTGTCTGGCATATGGTGTGCAACACAGAAACTATATGTGCATGTGAATCATTATGTGTGCTTGTGTTTACAGAGACACAAGAGACACAAGCAGATGTGGAGAAAATCAAGAAGAATTTTCTCCCATCTTCTATCATTGTGTGGGTACTTTGCATTGTGATTAGAGAGGATTTTCCGTTATCGTGATCATCCTCCGACCGGTGATACAACCAGTGTTCGATCTGCTTCCGCGGAACAATTTGGATTCCGATGGTGAACGATAATTCGAATTTATCTATTATTTATTTATTTAATTTATCTTCACGAACAATTACTAATCATCTTGTTTCATGATCATAGAATAATGGTGCATGCTAATAATGCAGGTTATCTAGGAGATGATAAGGCGACCGCTGAAACTTTAGATTCAGAAGGTTGGTTGAAGACCGGTGATCTTTGCTATTTTGACTCTCAAGGTTTTCTCTTCATTGTTGGTAGGCTAAAGGAATTGATAAAATACAAGGCATATCAGGTGAATTGAATTTATAAAAAAGAAAAAAAATCTTTACCGACAAATTATAACCTGTTCTTCATTAAAGTTTGATATATATATATATATATATATATATATTTGCATAGGTTCCCCCAGCTGAATTGGAACATTTGCTTCTTTCAAATCCTGAAATAGTTGATGCTGCTGTGATTCCGTACGTATTTTTTTATCTCATTATTTTTGGATTCCTCATCAATCTGCAAATACATACTTGACTCTGTTTATCAATATTATTCATAATAAATTTGAATAAAATTATGATGAAGATGTTTTTGAAGCAGGTATCCTGATGAAGATGTTGGGCAGATTCCAATGGCCTTTGTGGTGAGAAAACTAGGAAGCAACATTACTGAGGCTCAAGTCATGGAATTCACTGCAAAACAGGTTGCATCCGATTACCACTTAATAATGTTTTGGATTATATATATATATATATATATATATATATATTTATATAAGATGTTAAAAAAAAAAAAAAAAAAAAAATCAATTGAATCCATTGAAGAAATGGATCCATCTCTTGATTTCTAATTTTTATTTTTGAGATATACACGTACGCTTGATTTCTAATTAGTACTTAGGTTATCAAATACCTAAATTCTTGAGCCGATCATTTCTTTTTTTCGAGTAAGGCTTGTTATGTAAATTTCCCTAATATCGTTGAATTTTTCCAAAAAAGGAAAAACAAAGAAAAGAAATCAAATTCAACGGATTCCAAACTGAAATTTATTCTTGCACTAAAGTTGATGTATTTCTTCTTGCTATATAGGTTTCACCGTACAAGCAAATAAGGCGTGTTGCTTTTATAAATTCTATTCCGAAATCTCATTCTGGAAAGATATTG
Organism: Acer negundo; assembly: GCA_035582765.1. Taxonomy (NCBI): domain Eukaryota; kingdom Viridiplantae; phylum Streptophyta; class Magnoliopsida; order Sapindales; family Sapindaceae; genus Acer; species Acer negundo. Next base: position 46,719,211 of record CM069241.1, read on the forward strand.
AGAAGAGAATTGGTCGATCGAGCTCTCTCTGCGAAATTTTCTACCTCATCATGATCCACCTACTCAAACAACGGATCTGTTCAACATTGGAAATATATATATGGATCGTATAACATGAGAGCAAATAAAAAAATAAAAGTACTGTTATGTGCTGCATGTTTTCGGGATTTGGTATGTCATGATCATATGCATGATCGATACTAGTGTTATGTTTATTGTCAATGCTTAATTACTTATAATAAAATGTAATAGCATATCTAGTAATAATTTTTCTCAAGTCTAGTATCCCAACATAGTAATGTTCGGGACAATTGTATGTATAAGTTCGGGGATATGGTTCTCTCATGTTAGATATTAATTGAATAATTTCAGGGAAATGGTTCTCTGATTCTCTCATGTTAATTATGTGCTTTTGGGTGTCTTGCTGCAGGCTTTGGTTAGGTGTTTGTGTGCCTTTGCTGGCTTGTGTCTTTGTTGTGTGGTGTGGCCTTTGTGCCTTAGCCTAGTTTGGCCTCTTTAATAAACTATTACCATTCAAATATATATATATATATATATGTATTAATTGAATAATCTATTAGTTTCTGAGACTTTTAGACATGTTCCGAGACATTGGGAAAACTTTCCGAGACTTTGGAACCAGCTATTACTTTTCGAGACTTTTATAACATGTTCCGAGACTTGGTTTAACTATGTTCCAAGACTTATATCCGAGACTTCTGAAGTTTCACAGACTGTGCCACTAAACCTAAGTACCTCAAACAGCTTTACAAATGGAAGATTAAAAATATAAAAAAAAAACAAAAAATGAGATTACCTTAGCGTGATTTGTAGACAAACAAAAAGGAGAAAAGACCACGAGTTGGAGAAGGTGATGAACATCGACCAAGAGTTGGAGAAGGAGATGAACGTCAACCACGAGTTTTAGAAGAAGATGAACTTGGATCTCAGTTTACAGAGAATTTAAAGTTAGAGAGAGAAGTAGATTTTAGACAACATAAAAGTAGGAAAAAGTTAAAGTCAGAGATATAATATTAGAGAGCTTCTTTTGACAATCCATTTTTTTGTTTTTACACTTCTTTTCTAAAAACACTCTATTCTCAAAATTTATATTTTAAAAAATTCTAAAGACACTTCATTTTGTTACAAGATTATCCTTTTTATCTTTTTTGAATTAAAATATTAAAAAAAGAAATTATTTCTCCTAAATCATTAGATTAATTATTATATATTAAATACTCCCTCATAAATTTTTAATTACCATATTAAACTCTCTCTCCACCAATACATATCTCTAATTTTTTTTATCATTCTTTTTCAAACAAGACTAACAGTTAAGAAAAAAAAAAAAGAACTTACTAATAAACTTGATTTTTAAGAACCATATGTATGCATATTAAAAATAAAAAAATAAAATAAAATAAAGTACCTTTTTTTTTTTTTTTTTTTCAAATCGAAATATGAAAATGCATTTTGTTACTGTTGTAGGTATGTGATTGCCAAGAAAACTTAAATTCTTTCATTAATCTTAGAAATTCTTAGTTTAACCGAAACTAATTGAAACAATTCAATATTTAATATATCTTTTTTTTTTTTTTTAATTGACTTTTTAATATATATATATATATTACTGTTAGTAAAAAACTAAAATATACATAATTTTTTTTCCTTTAACTATTAATTAGAGATTGAAGGAGAAAGTATGGAAATATGATTTTTTTTTTTTTTTTTTAAATGGAGAGAGATTAATTAGGAGAGATTATTTAATATGGTAATAACAGATTTAGGAGAGAGTTAAATATGTAATATTTAATCTAATGATTTAGGAGGGGGAATATTTTTTTTATATAATTTTAATTAGTTTGTAGTGTCTTTAATTTTTTTTTTTGTCTTGTTTAGTAATTTTAATTTAGGTTAAAATTATCATTAATAAAAAAAATTAAATTAGAGTGTAAATAGATAATTTGTGGATTGTAAGGAGAATCTCTAATAATAATAAAAAAATACTAAAAGTAAGGGTATTTTTGAAAGTTATTTACTTTGGTGCCTTTAAAACATAAGTTATTAAATTGGTGATAGTCTTGAAACATGAGGTCATAAAAGTGACAAAACTCCATATTTTCTCCTCTATTGTTTCTATTGAGACTAGTTATAAAATTAAAAAAAAAAAATAGAGAAAAAATTTAAATTACCAAGTAAAAGAATTTTTTCACAAAATTAAGTAAAAGTAATTTTTAATTGTCTTTGAATTTTAATTCTTTTAAGTTAATAATTAATAAATTTTTTTCTAAAAAAAAATGCTTTTGCCTTGCTCTGGGCCGACCTCAACTTCCGTCTCTCGACTCTTGAGCATGAAAGATTGTCCACCAAAACCACATTGGTTGGTGGGTCTTGGAAGAACTTTAAAAGTAACCATAAAATTAGTGGGTTGATTGTTTTTTATCCAAGATTAGTATTTTTATTGTTTCTATAAAAATATTCACTTTTTGGACAAAATTGCTCTTTTTCAATAAAAAAAATATAAAAAAAATAAAAACTCTATTTTTTTTTCTTTTTCTTCTTCTTCTTCTTTATGGTCTGCCTTGGTGTGTTTAATTAGGTTGTCGTGGTGTGTTTAATTAATTTACACAATGTGTATTTAATTAGTTTGCCTTTGTTTGTTTAATTGGTCTGTCTTGGTGTGTTTAATTGGTTTGCCATGATGCGTTTAATTGGGTTGCCATGGTATGTTTAATTCGGTTGACTTGATGTGTTTAATTGTTAGCCTAATATGTTTAAAGAAATCTGAAAAAATTTCCAGATTTGAACAGATTTAGAAATTTTCCAGATTTCCTCATACAAAAAATAAAATAAAATAATCTTTGAAACAATGGATCTCTAGTAAATGTTATTTTTTTTTAGATATGAATTTTTGTTTCAATGGAACAAAATCTAGAAAAATAAAAATAAAAATAAAAACCTGGAATTTTTCTTTAAACAAAATCAAATTTGGAAAAAAAAAATTTAACAAACATAATCTGAAAATTTTTCAAAATAAAAAATTATAAAAAAAAAACTAGAAATTCTTCTCATCATCAATCTCAAACATCTTCATCATCATTCTCAAACAACAATAGTACAACACAAATCTTCATCAATATTCATCAAATTTTTTTTTTTTTTTTTATATATATAAATGATAAGAGGAAGAAGAACATATCTGGAGAAACAAAAAAAATATAAAAATAATAATAAGAATAACAGATTTGCAAGCCAGACTTAAAAAAAAAAAAATAATAAAATAAAAAAAAATAAAAATAAACTTCACACAAAAACCCATTTGTTACCTATTAAAGAGGAGAGAGGCATGAGAGAGGAGATCTAGGTTTTAAAAAAAATTGTTTTGTCTTAAAGAGGAGAGAGGTGTGAGAAATATAGGAAGAGAGAGAAAGAAGATAAAAAATATTCTGACCAAATGAGAGAGAAGAGGTAAAGAAAATAATGAAATATGGGAAAATGAGGGGCATTTAAATTCAGCCAATTATTGTGGATTGTGGTATCCAAATATCCAATGATACCTGTTCCTGACTTCCTTCACATGCATGTGGGGGATACATCTTATTACTTAAACTTAAATTATTTTTTTTCATATAATTTAAAATATTGGAGGTTGCGTGAATTAAATAATACAAATATTAGTGAATTGATTAACTAAATAAAGAGTGCATGTGATTAAGTTTGAATTAATTATATTATTATAAAAAGACTTGTTACAAGTGGATATTTATATATGCTACAAGAATTATATATTAACCCAAAAATAAAAAAGCAAATCGGAACGATTCCTTTGATCTAATAACATAATGGACCAGATGGTGTTAGATAGTCAACACCGACCAAAAAAAAAAAAAAAAAAAAACCGAGGGAGTGTTTACGAGGGACTGTTAATAAAAGTGGGTACATTGTGTAAATTGTAATCCAGGTAATTCTGTCACCCAAGGGAGTGTCATGGGAGAGATCAACAAGTTGCTACAAATTAATGTAAGGTTCTATGTGAGCTAATTAATTTGACAATTTGTATTAAAAATTTTTTTGATTTGAATGACAATAATTATAATAATAATAATAATAATATAATAATAATAATGACCAGATTGTCGACAGATGTGTACATGTGGTTGGCATTCCCCTCACACCTATATAGTGTTGGGAATTCTAGACTGATGAACACGGAAATTATATGTTTAATATTCGTCCAAAACTCATAGCAATTAATAAGGTTTATAGCAACAACAAAAAAAAGATGAAAGAAAATAAACAATCACACAACACAAGATATACGTAAAAAAAAAAAAAAACACGGACCGTCAAGACAACAGAAAAAGTTTCACTATATAATAAATTGTTATAACCATATACTTCATGATTCTCTCTCACACCTCAACCCCAAACCATAGAGCCTTATCAAGTCCCCAAGCTCATAGCCAAGCTTTACATCAAGACTCTCATCTCACAAGATCCTCACCAAGAACCCCCAATATCACCTAGGTCTTCCCTGAATATCACCCACGGATCTCTAACTTGATCCGCTGATATTCCCCAGATCTCTCCCTGGGTCTCTCACCCGGATCTCACCACTCTCTGATGTTACATGTGTTCTTTTCTCCAAAAAATTAACCTAGTTACAATGTTCTATTTATACTAGTTACAGGGAGCTAAGACCAACAAGGAAATCCATCTCCTATACATACAACACTTACTTGTTCCACATAAACACTGTTTCCTTTTATAACAAGTCTTCTTGTAAAGATAAATCATTTTCCTTCAAGCACAAGAACTTCCAAAAACAAACTGCTTCCTTTTTCATTGAAGATTTTCCGTTCCACGCATGCTTATGATTGACTAAGATTCGGGTCATGGTTGCTCACTTGCTTCCTAAACCGTTACAAGTCACTGGAATTATATCACTCAGAAAACCGCTATCCACACATTTGACGAGGACCGCTGTCCAACCCACAGCAGTTTGGACAGCTCAATTTCCTGGCAAGGCACATTGCCTCTTACCGTTGTGGGAACCGCTATCCCTTGCACAACGCAACCCACATCGGTTTTTTTAATCTTCGGTTCCTTCAGTTCTTCTGGTCTTCAAACCTCCCTCAAACACCATATCCAACTTCCAAACGTATCCCACGTTTCTAGGAAATTCCAACATCAGTTGAGTCTCGTTTGGTTCACATCGGGTTCATTGGAGAATATGAGCCAAAACCTAACATACGACTATACCATGAGTTTGTGGGTTCGAGTCTGTCTGTCTCTCTCAAATCCTTAATTATTGTAATATTTCAATAAATAAATAAATAAATAAATTCTTGTTGACTTAGGTTCAAAGCAAGTGGTGCATTGATTTGTGCTGAACAGAAGAAGTTCGGGGAAGATTGTTTTGTTTGAAAAGCAACCTTTATAAAGCCACACAGGCAAAGGAAAACAGATACAAAGAAGGGGACAAAACAGCCCCAACCGCCAAAGCCCCAAACACCAAAGACCCAACAAAAACCCCACAAACAGAGGAAACAAGAAAACACACAGAAAAAGCAAAGGTAGGGCACTAATTACAGACTTCAATTTAGAATATCCCCAGCATTCTAAGAGCCACTTTAAGCCAAAGAATTCGCGATTGAATTGGAAATTCTAGGCCTGAAGACAACACGTGCCTTGATCATCTTGCTAAGGCAACTGCGAATATCCAAAATCAATTGCAAGTGCTTTAAATTACCAAAGTTGCTGCTGTTGATCCAAGACACCGCTGTCTTGGAATCGCTAATAAAAACAATACTCTTTCCTTTCAGTTCTGGTTTCGCCACACAGAGACAGCATGCTCTATAAATTGCTTCAATCTCCGCGTTGATTACCTCTTGGATGCCAACATTAGCCGAAAAAAATACATAAAACTTTACCATTCTTGTCCCGCAAAACACCTCCTATGCCAGCCTGACCCGGAGCTCCCCTCGCCTGACCATCAACGTTGAAGCACAGAGCATCCGACTGCGGGAGGAGACCAATCTTCCAACTTCGAAAGCTTAACCTTGGAGCTGTCCACACACCGCCCAGCTATGTCCAAGAGAATGAGAGTAATAGACTCTTTAGATCCCTTTCCGAGATTCTTGAACCACCAAGCTACACGAAATCTAACCATATCCAAAGCTTGGACTTTAGGAGCTTCGATATTCCTAAACACCTTCCTGTTCCTAACCTCCCATACTGTCCAAGACACCGCAAAGAACAACGACATCCAGGCTCTTTCAGCAGACTTCTTAGGACATAACCCCAGCCAATTTATCCACCAATCCAGCAGAGTTTTAGAAGGACAAAAACTAATACCCCACAAGCCCATACAACTTATCCATAAATCCCACGACCACTTGCAATCCAGCGGAGTTCGGGGAGGATTGTTGTTAATCCAATGTGTTTATCTTTTATTGTAGCATTGCAATAATCTAGTGGTGCCATGATTTCATGGATTTATCTAAAACAAATGAAGGTAATGTGCAAATTAAATAATACAATTGGCGAATTGACGAATTAAATTAAGACTGTAAGTGTTAATTTATTAACTTACTAATTGATTAAGAAAACTTGCTACAAGTGGGACTTGCATTTAATTCTGTTTTGCATTTATTAGGATTTCTTTTAATGTTCAAGTGTTCAAGGTTAACCGTACTTTTCTCTGTCCAAGTTCTTAAATATCCACAGGGGCTAGTAAATAAACTACCGATAATATGGGGGCTATTATTAAAGTTTTCTCTAATTATAAAGTTTGAAATCATGACATGCAATGTGACATGCATTGATCACAATCGTTTCTGATCTTGAAAAGATTATCCGACAATAGTATATACAGTGCACCCACTAACATATGTGTATAAAGAAAGTCTCTCCCTAAGTAATCAGAGCACCGAACATCTTTTATTCAAAACAACCGAGCCGAACTCCGGCTTCGAATTTCTAATAATGGATCCATACAGCGGCTTCTGTTCACAAACAAAAACTTACCATAGCCTAAGACCCCAAATTATTGATCTCCCGCCACCATCTCAGCCTCTCTCTATCACAGAATATGTTTTCTCCCTCCTCCGTCGCTCCTCCTCCTCCGCCAACAGTACTATTTCAGACTCAACATTCATGATCAATGCCACCACTGGCCACAGCCTATCCTACTCCGATTTGCTCCGCCAGACCAACTCTCTCGCTATCTCTCTCAAAAAACACTATTCACTCTCCAAAGGGGACGTCGCTTTCATCCTCTCTCCACAGTCCCTCCAAATCCCCATCCTCTACTTTTCTCTTCTCTCTATTAGTGTCATCATCTCGCTGACCAACCCGGACGATTGCAGCTCTTATATAATTCGTCAAATCAACCTCAGTAAACCAGTCATCGTCTTCACCGCTACGCAATCCATCCACAAGCTGATAAACGGGGCATCAAATCTGACCACCCGTTGCACTGTGTTGATTGACTTGCTGGAGTTTCTCTCCTTGTTAACACGATATGATGATAACAAGCACGACGTTATAAATCATGGAAATGACGTAGTGAATCAGTCTGACGTCGCTGTAATCATTTACTCGTCCGGAACAACCGGTCCGAACAAGGGTGTGCAATTGACTCTCAGGAAATTGATATTAAGGATCACTGCAAACTCTTGAGCATTCCATCCAACTGATCATGATCATGATCTTTATAGTAGTCAGCCGCGACCAACAAGACCTGTGTCATTAACTACTCGATCTTTGGCCGGTGTGTTTGGTTTAACAGTGATGATGAGAGCTGTTTCGCAGGAGGAGACTCTGGTTTTGCTGGAGACACCTGAGCTTCAGAAAATACTTGAAGCTGTGGACAAGTGTAAGGCAAATTATATGCCGGTTTCGCCGTCAGACGTTGTAGCATTGTTGAAATCGGATTCTACGAGTAAGTACTGAGATCTCGTTGATATTTCTCTGCTGTGGTGGCGCACCGCTTTCTAAGGAGGTTGCCGAAAAGTTCAGAGACAAATTCCCCAACGTGCAAATCCTGATAGTACTTAAATCCTGAAGTTGTAACTTTCAAGTGAACTAATAGACAAAATAGCTAGCTAGCATTGAAACTTTGAACTCTTACAACTCTAATAAAAATTAGGGTTCGAAATTTAAATGTCACTATTTGGAGGGGTTTTTGTAAGAATAGCACCACTTTAATAATGTAAGTTTAAAAGGCACCAATCTTGGTGACCAGACAAAAATACCCCCATTTTTGTCTGTTTGTGTGTTTTGAAACGTGAGAGAAAAAACTTGAGGGAGAGAGAGAACAGAAGAAAAGAGAAGTTATCGGCACAAGAAATCCGGCCAAAAAAGCGACGGCGAGTCACCGGCGGTGGTGCTACAGTACCCGACTCGACTCCAACTGCGTTCAGGGTGAGTTGAATTTTCTCTCTCACGCGTTTTGTTGTTAATTTGATTTGCGTTTGATGTTTGGTGTTTAATTAGACATATAGATTAGGTTTGATTTATTGTTCATTAGGTTTGTTTGATTAGGGTTTAAAGTTGTGTAAAAATTTTGTTGAAGACGATGAATAGAACATTCTCCGAGCCTTTTAAACCTTCATCCGAGCCTTTTCCGAGCCTTTTAAACCTTCGTTCGAGCCTTTTCCGATCCTTTTCAACCTTCATCCGAGCCTTTTAAGTAATGTGACTAGGTTTTCTGTAATTTTTCATTTCCGAGCCTTTTAAACCTTTCTCCGAGCCTTTTCCGAGCCTTTTAAACCTTCATCCGAGCCTTTTAATTAATGTGATTATGTTTTGTGCAATTTTTCATTTTCGAGCCTTTTAAAACTTTCTCCGAGCCTTTTCCGAGCCTTTTAAACCTTCATTCGAGCCTTTTAATTCTATGATGTAGGTTTTTGTAATTTGAATCTCCGAACCTTTTAATAAAGCCTCCGAGCCTTTTTATAAAGCTTCCGAGCCTTTGCATTAAGTCTCCGAGACTTTTGTACCTCACTCCGAGCCTTTTCCGAGTCTTTTAAACCTTCGTCCGAGCCTTTTAATTAATGTGATTATGTTTTGTGCAATTTTTCATTTCCGAGCCTTTTAAAACTTTCTCCGAGCCTTTTCCGAGCCTTTTAAACCTTCATTCGAGCCTTTTAATTCTATGATGTAGGTTTTTGTAATTTGAATCTCCGAACCTTTTAATAAAGTCTCCGAGCCTTTTTATAAAGCCTCCGAGCCTTTTTATACCTCCGAGCCATTTTATAAAGCCTCCGAGCCTTTGCATTAAGTCTCCGAGACTTTTGTACCTCACTCCGAGCCTTTTCTTAAAGTCTCCGTGGCTTTTATTTTTGCAGTCTCCGAGACTTTTGTACCTCACTCCGAGCCTTTTCTTAAAGTTTCCGTGACTTTTATTTTTGCAGTGTCCGAGCCTTTTCATGAAGTTATATATATTAATTTGTTTTATTTTTTTTTTGTGTGGATATGCAGATGAGGAATCCATTGAAAGATCTTCTGAAAACTCCAGCGGAAGAAAGGTACCCGGGGAAAATAACTCGGCATGACCATTTCGGTCACCTTAGAGATATCGAAAATGCACTTAACAGTGTACCTGAAGATCTTGCGGTCAAAGAACGACGTCGGTACACTGAGTCATGTTTTGGACATTTCCTTCGGATGCAGCACAACATGAAGTTTTCAGCTGGCATTGTCCATCGATTGCTTATTCGTGAGTTGCATCACGACGGGCCGGAAGATGAGATGAGATTTCTTTTAGGAAAGCATTCGGTCCGGTTCTCGAAGGTTGAGTTCTGTCTGATCACCGGATTGAAGCTTGGACAACTTCCCGACACGTCGACCTATGATGTGGTACAGAATGGCATACACCAGCGATACTTTGAGGGTCGAGATGAGGTCGAGTTTGGAGAGCTGAGAGCCGTTGTACGGACCGGTGGTTTTGCTGAGCAGTACGATGCGGTTAAGCTATGCTTACTGTATATGCTTAACTGGATACTAATGGGTTTGGACGAGAGAGAGAAAGTCCCATTATGGCAGTTTCGCCTAATCGAGAACTTGGACGCTTTTGATGCATTCCCGTGGGGTGCGCATGTGTATAGGCGATCTATTTCTGGCTTCAAGCATGCGTTGGATGGTCGTCGGGAACGGTTCGAAAAAAGACAGCGAGAAAAGGGCGTTGAAGTGCACAAGGTGGAGACGTACAACATATATGGTTGTACTTATGCACTATTGGTAAGAATTTAGAATTTGATTCCATACTTTAATTGTATTTTTTATTTTCATATGATTGATGTGTTTGATTATTATCGTACTTATCTATTACGCAGATATTTGCTTTTGAGGTTATCCCCGATCTTGCCATCGAAGATTGTGGGACCCGCAGGGAAATCGAGCTATCCCCCCGTATTCTAAAATGGGAGTTGAGTCAGCGACCGAGGGGGGATAAGTTGGATTCCATTTTCATTGAACGGGTAAGTATCTGTTATGTTAACGTTAATAGTAAATAGTATGTATGCGATTACAAATGGTCTAACATTGATTTCAGATGTTTGTGAGGGTGAAATTGGTGCCGACACCGGTAGAGCTGGCTGAACGGTACTATGAGGGCATTGAGGAGGGAGGCAATCTGTATGATGCCGATGCCGATGTTGAACACCGTACGACTGTCGAACCCAATGATACTGAGGGTCTGTATTCGAGACCCAGTGATACTGAGTATCCACATTCGGGACCCAGTGATACAGATGGTTCTGATGTGGAGGGTCGTAGTAGGTGAGGCATAGGCGGGTTCGATTTGTGTTCCCCACAGAGCCTCGACCTGAAGGTCACTCACGACGAGGCGTCGGAGGGCAACCAGAGGTACGTAAAAGTAGTTGCACCGCAGTATTGAATTTGAAAGCAGTTGGAAACTTTTAGTACTCACAACGTGTTTATTTTTGTTTCATTTCAGGACCGTAGGTATACTGAACTGCTGGATGCGTTTCGAGAGTTACGGGACGAAGTGCAAAGGAATGAAAAAAAGCGAGATCAACAGCATCAGGAGTTGCTGGATTTGATTCGGGGTCTTCAGGGTTCGACGGCGCAGACACCTACTGAAGGCAGACGGTCCGATGACCCACCATTTGATGACCCGTCGATTGATGACCAAGACCGACACTTCAGTGACAGAGACTGGACTGGTAGTCATCAGGACGGAGCAGACTTACAGAGTGGGCGTCAGCTGCACCCTAGTACCCAGACAGTGTCTGATCAGCAGGGGCTAGGTGTGACACCAAGAGAGGAGGTTACTGGTGGTACTGATGACATTGAGACAGCACATATGGAGATAGAGCAGGTACCGCATAAGGTATTACCAGACCCTGTTCTTAATCCCCAAGACTTGTGACAGAGTACCTCCATACTGCGCACCCTTCTGGATGATCCTAGTGCAGCACATCCCTCCATTCATTCCACGGGGATAGAGTCCCTCCGTCCTACTGCACCCATCGGGTCTATCCCAGCAGGGCTTGCAGGCGATCCACGATTCTAGAGTCCCTCCATACAGAGCACCCCTACTGGGAGCAAACGGGGACAGAGTCCTTCTATACAGAGCAGACGTTCGGTGGATCCCCATGGTTTGGATCGGAGTCCCCCACCCCTTCAGCGTCAGGATCGGATTCGCATACCAGGTTGGCAAGAGCGGAGCCCATACACTGACCCATTTCGGCCGAAGAGGGCAAGGACTATGCCACAGCCACCACATGTATGGGCGGCCCACGAACTGATAGATCCTGATCACCTAGCGGCGTACCAAGCGTACAAGAGGAACTCGACGGGGGAATTGTAAGTATAATCGTAGATATTACAATCTCTGTATTTTTTTTGAAACAGCTTAGTAAAACTGACTTGACTTGGTTATCTAACTTCTTCAACAATAATGCAGGCGTGATGTGGATCTACAGTTGCCAGTAGATGTCCTTTGGTTCCACCGGTTTCAAAGCAACTTTATGGAGTTGGAGGATACGGTATGTTCATAACTGTAATATATGTATATGTTGTTACAAAAATTGTACAATCCTAACAAATGAAAATGTTCAAACTTTCAGCACATTGACGCGTACTTGAAGATTCTGCGGAAGCGTCAGCGAGCATTTCCCACTGTCTACGGTCCGAGTATCAACATACTGGATTCACAGTTTTATGTAAGTGTTTAAATTGTACGGTATTTGCTGTGCATTGATGTGTTTCATACATCTATAACCTAACGTTTTTGTACAGTCATGGTTATGTAACTACTGGGACAGGAAGATGGGAAATGGGTATGATAGACCCCGTACAGGTTGGTCTTCACAGAAGCAGAATTGGTCCGACGAAGACCTTACGGTGGTACGTGGGCAGCTCCCGCTAGGAAACTTACCATGGCACAATGTTGACTCCGTGAGTGTTTATTTTACATGTTTTCCATTAAAGTTATGAAAAATAAATGTCACACTGATCGCACATTGTTGAAACACCTGCAGGTTCTGATTCCGTGCAACCTTGGACGTACGCATTGGGCCCTGGCCAGCATCGACCTCACAGCAGGGAATATCTACCTTTTTGACCCGTACAGACAGGAGGTGCCATTCAGCCACAGGAAAATGCAGCTCGCGTGCTTACAGTATTTTGTACCATCGATGCTGCATGCGGTGAACTTTCACAATCACAGACGGAGGGGCGATTAGACGTACTCAAAGACTACTAGGGCATTCACTTTTTATTATGTGTCTGCAGACCGTGTGCCACAACAGGCCACAGGGTATGACTGTTTCAAGATCTGATTATATCCAAATCCGTTTTCATATAATTCCATTCTAACGGTTGTTCATGTGGTGAATTGTAGGGGTAACTGTGGTCCTCATACTTTAAAATTGATAGAGTATCTGGCGGCGAACAGGGATACTTTTGACTGGTCGGAAAATGATATGACCACCATTCGAGAGAAGATGGCTGTGGAGGTTTTTTGCAACTCGAAGGACTGGTCTTCGAGATTGTGATTTAGTTTATGTACATAACATTTCAGTAATGAAATTTTTTTTTGTTTCTTTTTAAGTGTTTGCAATTAACAAAGGATCAAGTATGACATTACACAACACAAACAACTAAATTCAAATCAATTTCAGAAAAAAAAAAAAAAACAAAAGTATTCAACATAAAACCATAACACAATTGCATCGACAATGGTTCCATGCAGTCTAAACGATGTTGGAACACATTAGCAATCGCAAGCTTTTCTCCAACATAAAATCAATCATATTACTTATACATAAAAGCATAAGAACCAAGGGTCTCATAAAACAATTGTATCGATCATGTTTCCCAAAATCTGAACGATGTTGGAAGACATCATGTTGGAGACATGTTTCTCAATCACAAGCTTTTCTGGTGGCAATTCGTCTTCCTCTTGTACTGCCTTGTTATGTTTGATCGTCTTCCTCTTGTACGGCTCCATTCATTCCACTGGCGTGTCCTTCTGAGGGCATGTTTGTTTGTTGTGTCCTATTGTGTGACAGATGCTACACTTGCGACGGTAATCATCGGGGACAATTGTCCTGGGACCTTCATTAACCATAGGCGGATTCGAACACCGCCTGCTATTATGTCCCGGTTGTCCACATCTTCTACACGACTGTGTGGTTGTCCTCTCTGAAGACGATACGTGTCGACCCTCCATGGGGCGACCTGATTGTCTCTTCGTCTTTGGATTTAAAACCACTCGCGCTGCGATATCGGATGGAACCACCCATGAAGAAGGATGGCCAACAGGCATAATAGGAACCGAGTATGCATCAATAAGTGTCTCCCTCTTGTAGTAGTCTGCACACAGAGATGTGAAATCCAAGTTCCGCTCCCTGCAACAATGAAAACAGTGAGACTCACGTTTGGTTATAGAAAAACGTTAAATGTAACTTGTCATGTACCTTGCCGTTGCGAGTGCGTGTGAACAAGGTAAAAATTCCATTTGGAATTTGTTGCACGTGCAAGTCTTCAGAGCTAAGTTAACCGTCCACTGTTTTCCCTTGTGTTTAACGGAGAATATGTTCCAGTCAACTGCATTTACGGTCATATAATTGCGACTCGTTTCTGGATCACCCCATGTGCTGCGTCGGTCAATCGATGACGCATGGATTGTGCAGCTGTATGACGATCGTGAAACCACTTCTATAGCATATTCCTAATGAACTCTGCCAGTGTCATTAGTGGCAGTTGCCGTGCGAATTTTAAGCATGAGTTTATGCACTCTGCAACATTTGTGGTCATCAACCTGTACCTTCTTTGGGGACAGTGAACGCGGGACCACTTGTGTGGACCGGCATCAATGGCATAATCATATGCACCCTTGTGCAGCTTACGTAACTCCTCCATGTGGCGATCGTATTGGATTTCACTGTACGACCTAGCAGCACTATCCATTATGTCGGCAACATCCTTTCTGTGGAATCGCTTCTTCATATTTTCACCAAAATGCCAGCAACATATGGTATGGGTTGCATAAGGGAACACTTTAGAAATCCCTGCTTTAATGCTTGCATGGCGATCGGAAATGAAAACCAGATCATCTATATGACCAAGGGCCCCCCTTAAGCATTCCAAAAACCACTCCCATGAATTGTTGTTTTCTGAGTCACCATACCCAAAAGCAATTGGATACACCTGTTCGTTTCCATCTTGTGCAGTTGCAACAAACATTGTACCCCCGAATCTTCCCTTCAAATGTGTACCATCAACTGCAATCACAGGACGAATACACCTCCGAAAACCTCTAATTGAAGACCATAACGACATGAAAAAGTAAAGGAATTTACCATCGTCTGCGCACTGTAAGTCCGTGATTGTGCCAGGATTTTGTTGTTCGAGAATGTATGCAAAAGATGGCAGCAGTTGGAAAGTTTCTTCATGCATTCCATAGCTCAATGACAATGCATATTGCAGGGCATAATGTGCTTTACTGTACATGATTTGGATGCCATATATTGTTTTCATATCGGCAATTATGTCTTTGGGACGCATGAGACGTCCATCATGTTGCTGAAGTCTAGGGGCAACGACTTCTCCGATTGTGACTGCACTAGCTTGTCGGTGCCGACGGTGAATCTCCTCCAACGGACAACTGTGTTCGTTGACAAAACTTCTGACTTGAAAGTAAGTCCCTTCATCTCTCCTCACCGCTCTTAATTTCCACGTACATTCGTCAATGATGCAGACCAGATGTAAAGTTGTTTTATTCGACATTTTCACCTTCCATTCAAAGTTCTGCCGCATTGAAAAATGGCTAACTAGCCTTTTCAAATCCTTTTTACTCGGAAAAAATTGACCTTTATAAATCATGGTTCTAGGTTCTTGCGCTGCGAAGGTGTTGCTTGTACAAGTACCAAACGAGTATGCATCTGCTCCGGGAATAACCCACGTTGTCACATTATCAGAATCAGATGCTGTTATGTTATACCGGACCTCGGAAGTCCCAGCCATATCTGGTGCAGTGTAACTAACTCCTTGTACACGTCTACCATGTGGTTGAATTTGTTCAGGCTCTTCATCCACATTTTGCATATCATCAACCTGTTCATTATTTGCATCATTATCCACGTCATGGTTCGGGTGATTGTTCTGCTCATTGTAATGCTCATTATACTACTCAATTCGACACCCAAACACATCAACAATTTGAGGTTCAACTAGATCTGTATGATTGACCGTTACCGGTGGGACACCGCACATGTTTTCCCCACCTTCGGTGGCACTCCTTTGGGTGAACCCTTGGTTGCTACCGCTAAAGGATCCAAACTGTTGGGTATTTTCAGGACGAGGAATATCATTCCCTATCATATCTCCAACTGTCCTCTCAGTTACACTGACATATACTTGAGGGATCACTCGATCTTCCCCCAGCATAAACTGGACATCGTTATCATTCCTTATAAATGTGTGACATGTACTGCCAGGAACGATTGATACTGATGACAAATCAACAGTGAATTTGTTTTCATCGTATTTCACAATGGTATGCACGATCGCCAACAATTCTTCGTAAGTCATATTCTTTGACACATACATTCCCCGGTTATCGGATCCAATAAACCTCTGACTTCCGTCGGAAAACTGCTCCCATCGACCGATGTAAGATATTACAATCCTAACCCGATTCATGATGCTGTCAAATTAATCATCACTAACAATTAATAAAAACACAGGACTAAAAAATATTTTCACATCTTATATTTTTATAAAGGCTCGGGTGAGGATATTGAAAAGGCTCGGAGAAGACTTCAAAAGTCTCAAACATTTCTCTAAAAGGCTCGGTCAAGGCCAAAAAAGGCTCGAAAAGGCTCGGAAAAGGCTCGGAAATTTGTAGACAAGGCTCCATACTTATTCATTTCAAAAAAAGGAAAAGGCTCGATGAAGGCAAGAAAAGGCTCGGAAAAGGCTCGGTCAAGGCAATAAAAGGCTCGGAAATTTGTAGACAAGGCTCCATACTTCTTCATTTCAAAAAAAGGAAAAGGCTCGATGAAGGCAAGAAAAGGCTCGGAAAAGGCTCGGTCAAGGCAATAAAAGGCTCGGAAATTTGTAGACAAGGCTCCATACTTCTTCATTTTAAAAAAAGGAAAAGGCTCGATGAAGGCAAGACAAGGCTCGAAAAAGGCTCGGTCAAGGCATTAAAAGGCTCGGTCAAGGCAACAAAAGTCTCAGAGATTTGTAGACAAGGCTCCATACTTCTTCATTTCAAAAAAAGGAAAAGGCTCGATGAAGGCAAGAAAAGGCTCGGAAAAGGCTCGGTCAAGGCAAGAAAAGGCTCGGAAATTTGTACAAAAGGCTCCATACTTATTCATTTCAAAAAAAGGAAAAGGCTCGATGAAGGCAAGACAAGGCTCGAAAAAGGCTCGGTCAAGGCATTAAAAGGCTCGGTCAAGGCAACAAAAGTCTCGGAGATCCAACAAAATATATTACAGTTTTCTATATAAACAAATGAAAATGTGAACAAATTAACAGAAGTATTTGCCAGAAATATTACCTTCTTGTACTGAAGTAAGTCCAAATGTTTTATAAGTTGAAGAAGAAAGTCGATCGAACCTTGAATTTTTATTTCGATAAACAAAGAGAGTCGATGTGGAGAGAGAAAGTGGAGAGAGAAAGTCTCGTTTTTTTGGAAGTGTGGAGAGAGAAAAGTATAAACAGAATAACATAAATGAAGAACTAAGGGCAATTTTGGTAGTTCACCATAATTGGTGCCTTTTAAACTTAACTTATTAAAGTACTGACAAAGTCACCAAATGAGTTCAAAAGAGTGACATTTCCCACCATTTCCACTAAAAATTATGAAAAATTAAAATTCATAGAATAATCACAAATCAATTTGATTATCCTGCAAAAAACGTGTGGGATTCAGATTTGTTTTGGTGCAAATTTCGGACCCGCCTCAATAGATATAGAGTGCGGAATCCAATTCTATAACCTTAGGAGGCTCACCTCAATAGATCTAGTTTAGACGGCAAATTTACCCGGCATGCCGGGTTCCCGGGCTGGAAATCCCGGGTAAAACCCGGTCATGCCTTACCCGGCACCGGGTAAGGGTTGTCCAGGTACTCGGGCCGGTTGTGTTTCGGCCCGGGTCCAAGCATACCTAGATACCCGGTTTTGAATTTTTTTTTTTTAAACGAACAAACTTAACCCTAATATTTCCCTATTCGCTCCACTGCCGAGCATTTCCCTATTCGCTCTACCAAATCTCCACAGTCG
This sequence comes from Acer negundo, assembly GCA_035582765.1. NCBI lineage: Eukaryota > Viridiplantae > Streptophyta > Magnoliopsida > Sapindales > Sapindaceae > Acer > Acer negundo. The sequence goes on from CM069241.1 coordinate 46,736,977, forward strand.
ACTGCCAAACCTCTTCCACGGCCGATAATTGTACCACCAATGATGCTATGATTAAAAATTATTTGTTGCCAAAGTTTTCTGTTGGTTCATTGTTGTTGGGTGGAAAATTATTTCATATGAGATACTCCGCTCATATTTTAAATTTGATAGTTAAAGATGGGTTAGATGTGATTGGTGATAGAGTTGAAAAAGTTAGAGAACAGTAACTTATTGGTCACAATCAAGCAGACATTTAGAGCTTTTAGAGAATACCACCATACGTCAATTAAAAATGAAGTCTCCTAAGAAGTTAGTACTTGATTGTAAAACTAGGTGGAATTCAACATATTTGATGCTTGAGGTTGCTTTGGTGTACAAAGAAGTTTTTATTCGTTTACAACAATGTGATAATCAATATAAGAATCAACCTAGTGAATCCGAGTGGGAGTTGGCAAAAGTGATGTGTGAGCATTTGAAACCTTTTTATAAGTTGATCAATTTGTTTTCTAGAGCTAAATACCCAACAACTAACCTTTTCTTTCTTATGATTTCTGAAATTAGATTGTCATTGAAATCTTGGCTTGATTCAGAGGTTGAGATAATTAGATTGATGGCAACAAATATGACTCATAAGTTTGAAAAATATTGGGATAAAATTTATGGGGTTATAGCTATGGCGGCTGTGTTAGATCCTAGATATAAAATGGATTTGATAGATTACTTTTTTCCTCGGATGTATAGGATTGATTGTGAACTTGAAACTCAAAGGATATTTGAACTTTGTAATGATTTGGTGAGTGAGTATCAAGCAAAGGAGAAGGGAGGTTTGGGTGAAGACATTGGTGAGTCCGGTGTCGGTTCTGGTTTTACATCTAGTTTATCTTCTTCTTCTATGTGGTATGTGAAGGGCTTTGAATCTTATAAGAGGAAACATGGTCGTCAACATAAATTGACATCCGAACTAGAGACTAATTTGGAGCAAGAAGAAATATCAGAGTCTGAAGAATTTGATATTTTGTTATGGTGGAAGATACAAAAAGGTAGATATCCTATATTGTCAAAGATTGCTCGAGATGTTTTGGCAATTCCAGTATCCACAGTTGCTTCTGAGTTGGCATTTAGTATTGATGGTAAAACTTTAAGTTCACATCACATCAGACTTTATCACATACAGTTGAGGCATTGATGCGCACCCAAAACTGGATATGGGCTCAAAGACGAGGTAAAAAATCACTTCAACTTATATTTATCTTATAATCTAATTTTATTTTGTTCTCTTTTTAATTGTTTCAATTGATTTATTTTTGTTAGGTCTTGTTCCTGAAGATGAAATTTTGAGAGGAGAAGTGATGGATGAAGATAATGATGAATAGCCATGAACTATGGAAGTGATTATCAAGTGATTGTTATAGAACATTTATGTAATTGATGTTTTTGTAATGCTATGTGCGACTCTTTTTAATTGTTTTAGCTTTTATTGGATTGGATTGGGATCCAATGTGCAACTCTTTCTCTGATAAATGTCAGGCAAGCATGTTTTCTTTGTTATCATTGGAGTTTGGAAAAATATTGATACCATTATTTGTATCAAACAATAGCATAACAGTAGCATTATATAGCATTATATACCACATTATTTGTATCAAACAATATCCAAAATTCAAGCACAAATTTAAATATAATTATATAGAATTATATAGCATAACAGTAGCATGTAGCAGCCTTGAATTATATAGAATTATTCATTCTTTCAAGGGCGAAATATATAATCTCTTATTGTAAATTTAAATTTTAGTTTATAAATTGAAAATTGTATATAATATATTAGCTAATTTAACTAAGAAAAAAAAAAAAGGGATAAAATCCGGGTATGGATACCTAGAAACCCGGCCGGGTTTATCTAGGCCGGGTACCTGAACTGTCAAAACCCGGGTACCCAGCCGAGTCCAGGTATACCCGGCCCGGACCCAGGTTTTTGCCATCCCTTGATAGAGTATCTCTATAGAGTAGGGATTTCACACAAAAAAAACTTACAGATTATATTCCACACCTAGTAATTAATTCTTATATGTATTGATTTCCAGCACACACAAAAATGTAAAATCCCACACCTGAATAAACAATTTGTTTGTATCTTCATCTTAGAGATACGGTTTAACAGAGACTGGAGGAGAGACTGCATCGACGAAAGGACCAGTGGAGGTAACTCGGCTGGATTCGGTTGGTCGGCTATCCGAATTTATGGAAGCCAAGATTGTTGATCCTATAACCGGTGAAGCATTGTTTCCAGACCAGAAAGGAGAGCTTTGGTTGCGTGGTCCAACTATCATGAAAGTTAATACATGGAGGCAACTGATTTGTCATTCTTATACCATTCACGTATCATCCCCATAATTTATACGGTAAAAACAAATCATTTTGTCTAATTATAACTTATTTGTGATTCTGTACGTATTTTTTATCACATTATTTTTAGATTCCTCATCTCTGCAAATATATACTTGACTCTGTTTATCAATATTATTCATAATAAATTTGAATAAAATTATGATGAAGATATTGATGAAGCAGGTATCCTGATGAAGATGTTGGGCAGATTCCAATGGCCTTTGTGTTGAGAAAACTCGGAAGCAACATTACTGAGGCAAAACTCGGAAGCAACGTTACCTTTCCCGATGAAACTCATACCCTTAGCCGATGAATTTTGAATTTTGTTGGGAAATGTTTCCTTTCCAAACGGAGAAAAGTTGCCTTTCCAAACGAATCTTGTTTTGTCTCCTAAAGTTTTATCTGGAAAGGCTACAATTCTTGTAGTGTAGTATGCGATTATACAACAAAAGTTTAGTGTGATCGTAAATGATCGTACTAAAAAATCATGATTCCAACAGTAATTTTTTTTTTTTTTAATAAAATTGCACCATACATGCAAAATGGAATGATTCTTTAAATCTAACATATCTAATGGTGGCCACATGTTTTTTTTAGATCACAAGTTAGATTGTCAACACTGAAGGAAGAAAAAAAAAAAAAAAAAAAAACTCATTTTTGAATATTAAGTGCATACGAGTCAATTTTTGCTCACCTTTCTCCACAGGATAAGTATTACCCCCCCCCCCCCCCCCCCCCCCCCCCCCCCCCCGCGGGTAATGCACACCCCCCTCAAAAGTAAACTCATGGGCAACTGTGTTCCATGCAATTTTGTCGCCGCATATTAATGAGGGAGTGCCATGTGTGAAGTCAACAAGGTGCTACAAATATAATGCGGTTCATGTCGGAAATTCATTTAATACGTAATCAATTTGTATTAAAAAAAATTGAATTGAATGATAATACAAAACAGACAAAAAATAAAAAAAAATAAAAATTATTCACAACTGAACAACTTAAGTGATGTGCATCGGTTCAATCTGAACCGATACAATCAATACAAGACGCTTTGGTTAAAATAGAACCAAGGCAAAACTTGTATCGGTCCACGCCGAACTGATGCATTATTGCTAGTGTGCTAGGGTTCAGGGTGTACTAAAGCACACTATTGCCCCGCTTCAAAACTAATTGATGATGCCCACGACTTGTCGGCTAGGCTTGAACCGATGCAATAATTTAGCTTTGGTTTCAACCAAATTGATACAAAATTCTATCCATTCAGGCCGAACTGAAGCCTTCGAAGGTATCCGTTACTTCTGAATTTGAGTTGTGTGTATTAAATATTGATTTTCCCAATATTTAAAATCAAGTGGTACGAATGTACGATGGTTCCAATCGATTCATCTGATGCATAAACAGAAACTGCTCAAAATTAAATAATACAATTAGCAAATTGACTAATTAAAGAAAGACTGTGATTAAGATTATTAATTAACTTACTAAGAAGACTTGCTACAAGTGGGGTTGATGTTCTGCGTGTATATATATGCTATTGCTGATGGACGATGGAATATATCTAAGAAAACGAAACTTGTCTGATCATTTCTATTAGCTTGATTTGTCAAAATTATTTATCTATTTAGAAATTAATAAGAAAATGGTAGAAAAGGCTTCATATTCTTTCGAGCGTTCTCATGATGATCTTGAAGCATTTCAGGTAGGGCCATTGGGTGAGCAGAAAGGAAGGGAATGGAGCTATAAATCAAAGGGTGCGATCACTGGGATAATGATCTCCTGTGACAACTATGCTGTTGTTTCGTATGTCTTTAAAGGTGTCGATGAAAATGGCAACACCGAGTATTCAGATGCATTTGGTTATCATTATAAAGATGTCCACAAGGCACGTATTCAGTATCTTAATTAATCAAATTATCTTATTAATTATGATGCTTCAACTGTCTATTTTGTCATCTAACTCTTTTTTTTTTTTTCTTAAATGTTTGCACAATAGATTATGCTCGACTGGCCTCAAGAATATTTTACGTCAATAAGTGGGACTTATTATCAGGGTCAAATAGCTCATTATTTCTCATCTCTGTGCTTCCATACAAATCTGAAAAAATATGGACCATTTGGCTCTGTTAGTGGCACTCCTTTTGAATTTCCTTTGAATGGAAGAATCATTGTTGGTTTTTATGGAAGTGTACTGAGTCCTGAGAATTGGCCTCATGGAACTCTAGGAGTGTATGTCAAGCATTCTAAAGACTTGTTGGGTCCTTCAAGCCAAGTACAAGTTGTGAAACCCAATACCAAGGTTACCAATCGTCCTTTCATTTATTTATATTTGGTTCTAATAGCATAACCAATGTCGGGGCAACTACACATCCACTTGCACCTTCCATTTCACATTTATGGTAGGGGGTTGAAGTCCCACCCTATGCATTAATTTGCAGAGCATGTAGTCTTTTAATCCTTTTATTTATTTAATTTTGGATCCGATACACTATTCAATGGGGCTAGTACTGTTCATCCATTCTTAACTCAGCTGGTTTGCGGTAGGGGTTTCAGGTCCCACCTAACACATTTAATTGTCCGCATGTGTATGGAGAACTATATATTCCTGGTTATATGGAAGTAAATATCTTTCATTTGTGGGAGTACTATGTTTGGGACATGCATTTATAAGAAAAGTTCCTAACACTATTATTATTTGCTGCAGGTAGTTGGTCCTTTGAAGGAGGAAGATTGTATTAAGGTAGGGCCATGGGGTTGGTCAAGGTCATCAACAGAGGAGGAATTGAGCTACATGCTAAATGGTGCAACAGAGATCAAAATTGGTTATAATGGAGACTCTATCAAGTGCATGTTCTTCAAAAGTTTGGATGGAAAGGGTGAAAAAAAATCACTAAAAACTAATACTAGTTATGAAAAGCATGAGGTATATATATGTTGATTTAGTACAATGTTTATTATTTAATTAATTTCAATTTATTATTTTCCTTTGCAACCTTTAATCTGTTTTGTCTTATAAGCTTTGATTATCTCACTAGTTTTTATCTTTCTATGAATATATTTACATGCATGGTAAAATATGTAATGTAGGTGTTCTCACTCAATTGGCCTGAAGAATATTTGGTATCCATAAGCGGGACTCTACGTGATACCGTCAAAGACATTGAATCTCTATGTTTCTATACAAACCGAACAATTTATGGACCATTTGGTACCATGAAAGGCAATGCTCCTTTTAGATTCTTTATGAAAGGAGGGATTATTGTTGGTTTTCATGGACTTGACGGTGGCGATTACTTTGATGCCTTAGGGGTCTATATAAAGCATATATTTAGTTCTTCCGGCCAAGGACAAATTGATCAGAACAACAAGGTTAAGTTACTATACTGGATGCTTCTCATGTGTAAGATTCCACACGTTTTTCTTGTGCAGTATCACAACTTTGTAATGATCAGGCACCAAGAAACGTGTGCGGGATCCCGCACTTGTTAACATTTATTACCTACAATGTGCTTTTCCTTTGTTTAGACAGGCATGTTATGATCACTTTTGAGGTAGCATGCAACAATTGTTTGACATATTTCCTTTGATTTATGTTTATTTTTTTGCAGGATTGTTCTTGCAATAAGGAGGTAACTACCAAGGCAGGACCATTTGGAAGCCAGGGAGGGACGGAATGGAATTATAAACCAAATGGTGCAATCACAGAGATAACAATCAGTCATGGATGGGTCATTGATTCACTCTCCTTCAAAACTGTCAATAAAAATGGCAAGTCCGAGTATTCAGACAAATTTGGTGGTGAAGGCGGAGACTCTGACCTGGTAAGTACATATATTCTTTTTGGCTTAACAAAATTTTGATTCTCAGCCGTACTCTTCTACGGGTGTCAAAAAGGCTGGACGGATAAGCTCCTTTTTATAAATTAATGTTACTGTACAATTTGTAGATTAAATTCGACTGGCCAAAAGAATATTTGACATCCATAAGTGGGACTCATCATACCTTCGAGAAGCAACATGTTATAGAATCTTTATGTTTCCATACAAATCAGACCAAGTATGGACCTTTTGGTCGTACAAAAGGTTCTCCTTTTGACCTTCCTTTGAAAGACCGAGTCAGTGTTATTGGTTTTCATGGGCGTGCTTGCAATTACATCAATGCCATTGGTGTCTATCAAAAAAGTCCTTCAAGTTAAGTTCATACAAGGTAAGAAACGGAAACTCTGTTCTCTCATTTCAATTATATCTGTCTCTAAAACGTAAAACAAATTTTGATTGTTTGATGTATCCAACTTGTTTTTAACATTCGGTAATTGGAGACTTAATTTGTACCAGAAAATAATCATCATTTGTTTGGAATTGAATTTTCAGATGGAGCTGAATATGTCGAACCTTGCACGCATAGTGACCAATCGAGGGAAGTTGTGGAACCAGTTCAAGTAAGACCAAACCCGGGCGACAGAATCAGAATGACTTGAAATTTTGACAGCTGATGCGTTTCGGCGTTTCCGGAACTACTACGTAGCCTTGCTGTGTAAACACGTCCTTTTTTAGGTAAATTCCGTCGTTTAGGCCTCGAAGTTGCAGTTTTTGCCATTTTAGGAAAGTTTCTTTTTCGCAATAAATTGAGTTTCCCAATTCCAAATCGACTTCCGTCAATTCTGGAGTGTTTAGGATTCTCAGTAGAATTAGTTTTTGCTTTAATTTCGTTTTTGCCTTTTTTTGGTAAATTTCCGTTTTTAAGTCGTTTTATTGCTTTCCAAGGAATTTGATTAGGTTTAGGATTTGTTTTGCTTTAAATAAAGATGTATGCCGAATTGGTCATGCAGCTTTTGATTTATAAAATTTTAGAGTTTTTTCTAAATATTCCAATTTCGGTATTCATCATGAATCAACGAATTGTAGTCTAACTTTCCGGTATTTGTGCGCAAATCAACGGAACTTTAGTAGGTTGTTTCTAATCGTTACGCAGGTTTTTCTGGATAGAGCTTCCGCTACATCAATCTAGTTGTGTTTAATTTGTTTATGTTTGTGGCAAATAAATAAATATATATATATAGGCCATCCTATATAATATTTCTTGTAAAAGAAATAATAGATAAGACTTGTGGTGAGTCCCCTTACATATCTGTTTCAAGCTTAACAAGTTTTGTAGGGAAACTTGATAAGATAAGGTTGGTTCGGTGGTAAAACCTCCAAACCTACATCATGAGATTATGGGTTCGAGGAATCGACGGGTAGTAGCTATAGAAAGTTAAAAAAAAATTGAAGGCAAATATATAAATTTTTATAAGAAGGTTTAAAAAAAAAATTTGATGGAAGGGGACCACCAGCCATGGCCCCTGCGGGACCGCCCTCCTACCGCCATGAATTAAAATCATAAATTTTATGTTTATATAGTTATTTTAAATACAAATTAAACAATTAGTGATCTACTGATGGAGTATCATGTGAAATCAACAAGATGCACCAAATGTAATGTGGTTCATGTACTAGGAAATTCATTTAATACATAATCAATTTGTATTAAAAAAAAAAAAGGATTGAACTATGATATAAAATAAAATTAAATAAATTCTTACTGGCTTCAGTTCGTACCAGAACTGATGCGGATTGTGCATCGATTCAGGCTGAACGATTCAAGTTTTGCTTCGGGAACTGAACCACAAAAACACCTTGGTTTAGGCTGAACAAAGGCAAAACTTGCATCAGTCCATGCCTGATGCATTATTGCTTCGGTTAGGGGTATACTTATAAAGCACAAAATGGAGGAATTTTAAAGCATCTTTCTCTTTATAATAAAATCCTTCAAAATTAAGACTAGTCAATCAGTACAGGCAGTATTCAAACAAATTGTACACGAAAGTTAAAAGTTAAGGCAGTTTACACCACAAGGAAGTATATAAATAAATCTTTCAAAACATAAACTAGCCAATTTATACTTTAAACGGCAGGTTTTTTCAGCTTATTGTTTTTTTGCCCTTTCTTATATGATATTTACCGTTTGTTTGTATCCTCTAGTTTTGAGGAAATTTCTTTGAATAAGGTATCAACTAGATAACGGTTTCTTCTTTTATATATATACATATATGTACAAAAATGTTCAAATCAGTGCGTACCGACATAACTTCATCAGTGCGTTGGATGTGAACCATTAGATTTACATACTTTGACTCAAATGTATTCACTTGTGAAAGCTTCTCCATAATCAGTGGTCCACATGTATTGGTACTGATGTAGTTACATCAGTACGCACTGATGTGAATGAAGCCGTATATATTTATATTTATTTTATTTTTATTTTTAAAGCTGGTTAGAATCTGCCACATGACTAGATTAGGCTCTACAAACACTACCGAATGCAACTCTCACACCAAGAAGGGGTTTCTCCATATTTTGCGATTCCCACCCTATCTTTTTGTTCCAAAATTACAACTTTCTCACCCCGATTCCGATTATTGGTAATATTATATGATTATCATATTGAAATTAGGTTCTGGATATATAATGGACACAGCCCAGGAAAGACATACATGAAAGTCAACAAGAAATTAAAGAAATATATTTTCGACTTTGGCATATATTATATATAGCTCAGCATGTAAGTTCAAATAAAGTTGCGGCTATTGCTTTCTTCATGATGAAACTCATTTGAAGACGATGAACAGGAAGAGATCTCAGGGCTTAATCTAATGTTATTGTCTCTCGTCATCATGAACTCGTGAAACCGGCCGGGCTGATCACCCACCACTCCATTATGATCACCATCCTCTCTCATGCTTCTTTTCTTCAAAAATATGCGACAGATTACCCAGTTTTCCATCAGGTTTGAGTTACTACGCGTGGTTCCTGCTGCATTGACAAGGCGATATTCATGCATGATCCAATCAGTTCTAGATTCATGTGGAGGCTTCCCTCTATAGAAAACTAGAGTCTTCTTCATCCCCACCATTTGATTATAATTATTATTCCTGCTTGATGAAGATACTATTTGTCTGTCCACCCCAGTTGCTTTCCAGTAACCAGAAGCAGTGGTTCGGTTGATTCGATTCCCATTTTGATACTTGGCTTCGTTATTACAGAAGAAGTACCTCTCTTGTTCCATGTTACCTGAAGTACACATATATTTATATATAACCAATTTGAGCAGGGATTCCTTATAAATAAACACAATTAGGAATGTGAGTGAGAGTGAGTTTCCAGTTTCCACTAACCAGCTGGAAGGTCCCAGGGATCGTATCTGCAGATATTAATGTGTGGAATGACTGTAGCAGGCAAAGGGCAGGAGAAGATCTTGCATTTGAGGTACTGAAAAACAAGCTCTTCATCGGTTGGCTGGAAACGGAAACCAGGAGGTAGTCTCATCACTCCATTCTCTCTAACAAACTCCAACCTCCTCTCAGCCATTATGAATTATGATGATGATCAATTAATTAACCTGAAAGATATGATGAGCACGTTGTTCCCCCTTTTTCAGGTTGGTAAAGTCAAGTAAATAAACAAGCAATATATGGTTAGGTATTTATAATCCATGAAAAGGAGATCAGCTAGTAGAGCAAATTCAAGAACAAAAGAAGCGCTAGCTTCTTTATATATGCTGATGTTGATTGGTGGTGGAAAGTGATCAGTCCATGGAGTGGGAGATTAAAATAAAAACAAATCAAATAGTATTTGTTTGACACGTGAATACATGATACAACAACGCACCATAATTAGCAATTCGAATCGAAAACATTATCTAACTGAATCAGCATTCTTCTTATCACAAAGTCGCATTGGACGGTCGTAATAAAATGTTGTTTAGAAGTGTCATCTTATTGAGTAGTTTAATAAAAAAAAAAAATGTCTGCTCCTATAGCTTTTTAATTTGAAGCAGTAATTTTTTTTATTTTTTTTATTTTTTATTTTTTACACCATAGATATAGGGAAAGGAACTAAGGAAGTATGACTTCTCTAGTGCAAACCAATATATATCATAATTATCTACATCATGATAATATTTAATGAATTTGATGAGATTTTTTTTACAGATGTGAAGAAAAATACGGTATTTTTTTGGAAAATTTTTCTCATATATTTGAATTTTTCTTGATGTTTTATATGTTCTTCCAATTTTTTTTTATTATTTTTTTTTTTACATGTTTTAGCTTTTTTAAAATAATTGAAAAATAGCTTCCAAAATTGAAAAATTTTGAATTTTTTTTTTCTGAAAGTATATTTCATTTGTTTTATCATCCATGCAAAAACTATCATCAAAATTCATTAAATTTCATCTTAATGTGATTAGTTTGAAAATAAAATGGTTTGCATGCAATTTATATATAAACTTAAATGGTTTACGAATTTAATTAATTATAAATTCTTAGTTTGTATATATCTATGATATATATACCTCATCAATAAAGGATGGAGGATCAATCAAAATCTTGAAATATATACAGCTAAAAGTTTAAATCAATGAACAAAGAAAACTATATAATCTCTATTTGAAAGTAATAGTGAATTAAGACAAGAATAAAATGTCTTCCACTTTAAAATGTCTGAACCAACAGTCTTACGCTGACCTGTATGACTCAATAAGCAGTGATAAAATGGATTTTGTTCCAACATAAAAAGCAAATAAATAGTCAGTTAATCAATCCCCGAAGAAGCATCCGTATCTATTATAATTCCCAAAGCAAAGACATGTTACTAAACTTTAACCTCCAATATTCTTTTACATTGTTTGGTAAAAACAAGAGTTCATGTCATCCACAAACAATCTCACGTTTAATGCTACAACATAACAAACCTATGTCAATTGTACTTTGTTTTGGTGGCCGGAGACTTCAAAATGAAGATTCATCTCAAGGTTCAAACCTTGATATTGTAAATATCGTATAGACTCACATTTGTTCATAAAATCATATAGTGTACAGTCCCTTGTCGTAGAAGTTGCAATTCAGTTTGTATTTGTGGAGTTTAATTTGGTAAGTTCTGATAGACCCCTGATCTATAATTGCATCAACTCTTAAACAAACCATAGCAAACTTATCATGTTATTTTAATGTCAGTTTAATAAAATTAATTTGTGTTAATTAGGGCATTAGCACAAATAATTTCTCAGATGACTTACTTGTTAAGTTTCAGAAGAGAGGACCAACGTATTTTGTTAATTAAGTTGCTTTTCTTTTTCCAATATCTAACCATCCATTCTCTTAATTGTTTTAATTTTTATTTTAGTGGCTATTGGCTTTTAAGCCTTCTTTCTCTGAAACATTAAAGGGCAATAAGCCTTTACTTACACTTTCCAGGTTGGCAAAATTTGGATTATATTTAAACACCGATATGATGATATGCAAATAGTACGTGTATCGCCGTAGCTGTTTCATAGAGCAAAGTCTCTTTCTTTCCTAAATTTTCCTTTTCTAATTTCAAATGGGTAGGGGTTGGATTTGAAAGAAAAGTCATGCTAGCTTTTGATAGAAGGCAAAAGGTCAAAGAAGAAGGCTACTTTGAAATTGAATTTGCTACTTTCCTTCATTGCGAAGATGTTGCTTTACCAACCACCTCTAAATGTGATTTAATGGTGAGTGAACTTTTCCTATCTGTCAATGTTCTAGATTCGAGTTGTTAACCGCATGTGATATATATATATAAATAAATATATATATATATATATATATATATTGTTTTACCATCTCTTTCCATGTATTATTTGATTGAAATCTACTGATAACATGTATAAAAATGTATGTGGTGTTTACATGGTTTCTTGTCATTGCTTAAGACAACAGCAACTAAACTATATATATCACATGTTTTGTGGTCGTTCAGTTTGTGATTATTTTATTTGATATTTCATAATGCTTTTTCTTTCTTTTATTTATTTATAGTTTTTTTTTTTTTTTTTTTGGCAAAGCAGGATTAATCGGAAAAGAGCTTTTGTTATGGACAAATTTGTTTGCATAATGAATTTTATTTATATATATATTGGTCATGTGAACGTTAGTTTAGAGCACACATTAAACGACTATGTAACATTACATTACATAGTGTAAAAATAAAAAAATTTTAATTCCCAAATTTAAGAAAAAAAAAAAACTACAATAATATATAGCGAGCGTTATATAGCTAGTAACATTACATAATCGTTTAACATGTCATTAATTAAGGCACACATTAATATAATCCTATATATAATTTGAGATTTCATGTTATCACTTGTATATCCCGTGTAGAGATATATACAAAATAAGTTGGATCCCTTTAACCTCGATATTGAAGCTTCTTGAAGCTATGTGAGGGGGTCGGATTTAATTTATGGACATCTAATTACTTCGGTGCAAGTGATTTAGTATCTCTTTGAAACAATACTATTTTGGAATATGAAGTGATAATTAATATCAAATTACATTGAACAGACTGTTTTAACTTGCAAGTGATCAAATTAAATCATAAATAAATTAGATTGTGAGTAACTTTTTGACATAATGCATATTGAAGTAAATCTACGTACTGCTACAACTTTTGTTCTTATAATGCAATATGGTGAGTCATATATCAACATTCAACAGATAGCTTTTCCAAAAGTCATGTTAAAGGGATCCGAAAAAATGAAAATCTTACGTATATGATTCTTGGGGAGATTCCTATTTCTACTTTGAAATAGTATTTAATTAGGCTCAGGAAGGTTTACGAAATTATGTGAAAACTGAAACCTGATCCAATCTCTAGCTCTATCTCTTACCAAACATGCACTAGCTGAAGCCAAAACTTGCACTGTGCTTTGATTGATTGATCCAATTTCCAGAACTAATTAACTATGCTCGATGTATAAAGATATTTTGAAACCAAATATGGAAATTTCTGATATGATATTTACTGTTTGTCTGTTGAAGCTGATTCCATCCGGATGGAAGGGTACCCTACCTGTGTGGAGCTTTTTGTTTTGAATGATATTCCAGCTCAGTTGTAGTATTGCTCTTCTTTGTTGTTATGCTATGATATCTCGACAAAATAAAGAAAGAATATCAAAGTTATATATGTTGGCATTTACCTAAATTAAACATTACACTATTAAGCGCGATATGGATATTCGTCAATACAATTTACGACATTCGATCAAAATTAGAATCGCTTCGCTACACTTCTGTCATTCACAATTCAAGAGCCACAAACTCTTTCACGGATTCTTTAGCTAAGAGGGGATCGAATTCTGGTGGGGATATCATGAAATGGGGTGATTCCTTGCATGTTTCTTGATAGGCTTTCTGTCTAGTTTTGTTTTGCTTTGGCGCTCTGTTCTCTTTCTTTTTTGTTTGGTGCTCTGTTTCCGTTTTTTCTTAGGTTTCTTTGCCTTGGCGTGTTTCTTTGTTTGCTGGTTTCCCAGCCTTCTTTAATAATATTTATCGTTAAAAAAAAAAAGCGCGATATGGATATTGTCTTCACAATTTGGTATTGTTGTAGATGTTGCTGTAACCGGTATACATGTATTTGCTAATTAAATTATAATGTTAATTATTTAATTGGAGTGAATTTATATAACGACTACAAGAAATATCATTGTTTTTTGAAGAAATGCATGAAAATTGAAATGTTTTAATAAGTAATTGGTATGAAACAATTAATTAATTCAAATGTAAAAGAAAAATAAAAAATAATTATACAATATTTAATTCAAATGTCAAAAAAATGAATATAAAATATATATTCTGTACTTATAATTCACATTACCAACAAGTGTAACGGTATTAGCCATAGTTACGAAGTGCCCAATCTTCTAATTTATGTATTTTTAGGGTAAATGAAAAAAAGTCTTCTAATTATTATAACAGTATAAAAATAATATAAATAATAAATAAAAATGTTCATTAAAAAAAAAACACAAATTATAATAATAAAATTTGATCAGTTTTCAGACAAAAAAGAGAGTAAAAAATACCCAAAAATAACTTAAAATAAAATATAAAAAAATCACGACTTTTCAAATAATTTCAAATCATTTAATTTATTTCCTTCTAAGAATATCATACAAAGTTAACATATTTCCAAGAATATCATACATAAAAATACATAACAATTAATAGTAAAAATGGTATGTATATCAAATTAACTATCTTATAAACAAACAAACAAACAAATTAACCCTACATTCAGATGTGAGAATTTATTTATTTATTTATAAATGTGATTAGGTTCCAGGTTTCAATCCTTATTAATATGTATTTTGTTTATAAAATTCAGTACCGTTCAGTATTCATACCAAAAAAAAAAAAAAAAAAAAGACAAACAATGCCCTTGTCAAACCCAAATTAAAACAGCTCAAATTACGAAATGGTATTTTTACAATGACTGCAGCTTATAATGATTTTGGTAACCATTTTGTTCATTTTCTCTAGAGTCGTTACATTTGGAGAAGTTTCATTCCTCCTAAATATCATGTTCTTTTTTGGAAGATGCATCATTACAAGCTTTCTATAGAAGCATGTCTCTAAGTTTTACCTTTGTTTTGCTCATGAAGAGACCATGAAGCATGTCTTTTTCACTGTTCTACTTATTTGTGAAATTGGTTAGCCAATTTTTTTTTTTTGGTACTACAGGTGCTAGTGGAGATTTATGGAACTTGTGGCATGTTATTATTTTCAAGCCTTTTGTCTCTCAAATTTATATATATAACTTATGGATTTTATGTGCTTTACACATGAATTATTCCTTTTGGAAAACTCGTAACAAGATGAAGCATGAAGGTTTGATGCCCTCTATCATGGCCATTCAAACAAATTAATAAGCTCACCTAGAGATCTTTTCTAATTTAGCTCCGAGATTTATTAACTTCTGTAAAGATTTGGACACTTTTCTTAATCTTGGTGTTTCCAATCAGTGGTTTGGCATTGGCAATTTGAAACCCTGCTGCTTAAGGAGCTGTTTCCAGATCTTCTGGAGGTGATTTTTTAGGCTATTTTGCAAAGAAAATTGGCTGCAAATCTGCAATACAACTTTCTTTTTCAGAGTTGTCTGCTGTTATATATTCATGCTATTGAGATAGCTTCTGTTTGAGTTTAACAATCAAACAGTAAATAGAAGTAAAACTACAAGATGAAAACAGAGTAGTAGAAGCTAAGCTTTTGAGAGCATTTTGAGAGATTTTTTTTTTTTCTGTAATTTTTTATTGAATGAATTCTAGATACAGAGCACAGCTTTTATATAGTAGCTGACTAACAATCATTTTGATCATAACAAACTTATCACACAAAAATAGTTTTCTAACAAACTTTTCTTTCCAGTAACAGAATATGCTGACCTGTCAATTGCTTAGTCAGCACATTCTGTTATGTGAAAATGAGCGGGAGATATACTTCATGACTTGAGCTGATGATGGTTGATAATCAGTATTTCACACTCCCCTTCAAACTGTGCTGATGTAAATCAGCCTGTTTGAACTTGGCTCTTGAATACTGATCATCATTTGCTGCAATACCATCATCACTCCCCCTCAAGCGAGATTGCTCCCTATCTGCAATAAGCTTGGAAGAAAGAAGTTGAAAACGAGAGATGGGCAGCGCCTTTGTAAAGATGTCAGCTGTTTGAACTTCTGTAGGAATGTAACGAATTTCAAGTTTATGAGCAGCCACTAGATCTCGAAGAAAATGTAGATCAATCTCAATGTGTTTTGTTCGAGAATGGAAAACGGGATTGTGAGCTAGCTGTTTGGCACTCAAATTGTCACACCACAGAATCGGAACACCAATTAAGTTAATCTCAAGCTCTTTAAACAGAGATGTTAGCCATAGTATATCTGTAGCAGCTGAGGCCAAAGCCCTGTACTCAGCTTCAGTACTTGATCTGGCTACCACACTTTGTTTCTTTGAAGACCAGTTGACAAGATTTCCACCTAGATAGAGACAATAGCCACCGGTTGATTTTCTGTCGTCTATATTGCCAGCCCAATCTGCATCAGCAAAGCACTCTAAAGTCAAGTCCTTAGTGTTGGTGGAATGGGAATGTTGAGGTCACTTGTGGTGCACCTCTGAGAGAGATTGTAACACTAAAAAAACGGAGAAGCTTTTACTTTATTTCTCTCTTGAAATTTTCTTACACCACTCCACTGATTTTACAACACAATCTGAGTCCCTTTATATAGGGAACTGAGATGAGATTAAAGACAAACAAAAATAAATGCAAAACCAGCAAATTCAAACTGAAGTTGGGAGATGGCAGTTGGGAAGAAGGGAGTTGGGAGATGGTTGTTGATGAGTTTGGACGGTGGAGGAGAGTCAACAATGTTGGCTTCTAGAAGTGGTTTTGCTGGAGGGTGGCTGACTTGTGGCAAGTTTAACATTCAACATCCCCCCTTAAACTTGACTCTCCATGCTTCGTCATACCAAGCATTGTCTTTAGTCTTTCAAACACATCATGTTTGAGCGGCTTGGTGAAAATATCAGCAGCTTGATCATATGTCCTGCAAAAGACTAGTTCCACCTCTTTATTCTTCACATGCTCTCTGATGAAATGATACCACGTATCAATATGTTTGCTTCTTTCATGGAATACTGGATTCTTTGCTAGTGCAATCGCTGACTGATTGTCAATGTAGACCTTTGTGGGATTAACTTGTGGAAATCCTAAGTACTGCAACACATTCCTGATCCAGATACCATGACAAACAGCTGAGCAGGCAGCAACATACTCAGCTTCACATGATGACAATGTCACAATGGCTTGCTTTTTGGATGACCATGTGAACGCTGTATCTCCCATAAAATACGTAAAACCTGTGGTGCTTTTACGTTCATCCAGATCTCTTCCCCAATCACTATCTGAATAGCCAATCAACCTGCAATCTTCACATCTGGTATATAAAATACCATCATTAAGAGTACCTTTTATGTACCTGAGTATCCTCTTTGCTGCATTCAGGTGAGACTGGTCAGGAGTCTCCATGTATCTGCTGACTAGTCCAACTCCATAGAGTATATCTGGCCTGGTACACGTCAAGTATCTCAGGCTTCCAACCAAGCTCTTGAAATAGGTTGGATCAACATCTCCCCTTTCATTCTTTCTTAACTCTAATCCTGTTTCTACTGGAGTTGTGACAGGATTGCATTTTTCCATACCAAATCTTTTCAGAATTTCTTTTGCATAGATACTCTGAGAGATGAAGATACCTTTTTCGCTTTGCACAACTTCAATACCGAGAAAATGAGCCATTAGACCAATGTCAGTCATCTCAAATTCTTTCACCATCCTCCTCTTGAAATCTTCAAACATGGCTGGATTGTTGCCGGTGAAGATCAAGTCATCAACATATAGGCATGCATATAACAAGCTTCCGTCAATCTCCTTCTTCATATATAGTGCATGCTCATATGGGCATTTCTCAAATCTGTTCTTTTGGAAGTAATCATCAATCCTCATATTCCATGCACGAGGCGCTTGCTTCAAACCATATAAGACTTTCTTCAGTCTGCACACTTTATCTTCTTTTCCTTTCATCACATATCCAGGTGGTTGTTCCACATAGATTTCTTCTTCAAGAAAGCCATTCAGGAATGCTGACTTTAAATCAAGTTGGTAAATTTTCCAACTTTTCTGGGCTGCTAATGATATTAGCAATCTGATGGTCTCTAGTCTGGCAACTGGCGCAAAGACTTCTCCGTAGTCAACTCCTTCCTTTTGTTTATAGCCTTTTGCTACAAGTCTTGCCTTGTATCTCTGGACTTCTCCTTTCGCATTCCTTTTGGTTTTGTAGACCCATTTCACTCCGATAGCTTTCCTGCCTTTTGGGAGATTAGTCAACTCCCACGTCTTGTTCTTCTCAATGGATCGAATCTCATCATCCATTGCACTTCTCCATTTTCCTTCTTGGTTAGCCTCTTCAAAGCTAACTGGATCACTTGTCATCAGCAGACAATACAGAGTAAGATCTTCTTCCACCTGTTCTGTATATTCATACAGATCTTCTAGACTGCGTGTTCCTCTAGGCCTCATATCTGAGAAATCACGATCAATTGGTAATTGAGTGTCATACCTTTGTGGTGAAGGGGAACCACGTTGAGGTGTTTGCTGATCTCTGGGTGTTTGTGTCTCTGTAGCCACTTCTCTTGTCTCTTCTTCAGGTATCAACTCCGCGCTTCTGGAAGCTTTAGTTTGATCCCAATTCCAGGATTCATTTTCTTCAAAAATGACATCTCTGCTGAAGATTACTTTCTTGGTGGTAGGGTTATATAGCCGATAACCCATAGTTCTGTCACCGTATCCAACAAGGATACACTTCTCTCCTTTATCTTCAAGCTTGGTTCTTCTCGCTTCTGGGACTTTGATGTAGGCAATAGAGCCAAAAACTCTAAGGTGGCTGACACTTGGTTTGTGAGTGCTCCATGCTTCGTGCGGTGTCTTTGTATCAAGACTCTTCGTAGGACATCTGTTTTGTAGATATACCGCACACAAGACTGCTTCAGCCCAAAAACTTTTAGGCATGTTTTTATCCTTTAACATGCTTCTGGCCATGTTAAGGATTGTTCAATTTTTCCTTTCAGCTACACCGTTTAACTGAGGAGTATAAGCTGGTGTAAACTGATGTCTGATTCCTTGTTGCTTTAGGAACTCCTGGAAAGCACCTGCAGTGTATTCTCCACCTTGATCTGATCTCAATGCTTTGATATGATAGCCACTTTGCTTCTCCACAAGAGTTTTGAACTCTTTGAAGTAGCCAAACACTTCAGACTTCCTTTTCAGAAAATAGACCCAAGTCTTCCTGCTGTAGTCGTCAATGAATGTAAGGAAGTATTGATTCTGTCCATTTGATACTGGCGTCAATGGACCACACACATCTGTGTGAACGAGCTCAAGTGGCATGGTTGCTCTCCAATTTGCCTCCTTTCCGAAGCTATTTCTGTGTTGTTTGCTAAGAACACAACTTTCACACATCTCATTTGGGTGATGGATGTTTGGCAATCCTTTCACCATCTTCTTACTTCCTAGTTGCTTTAAACTTTCAAAATTGAGATGTCCATACCTGAGATGCCACAACCAGTCTTTGTTGTTGATGATGGCTGTCAGACACTTTGGCGTATCATGATGAATTGCGAGAGGAAACATCCTATTCTTCGTCATCTGGACTCGAGTAACCAGCTTTCCTCGAGCATCTGTGATGGTGAGTTGCATATTTTGAAGACTAATGTGATAGCCTTTCTCCAAGAGTTGTCCGAGACTTAGGATGTTTGTCTTCATGTCTGGAACATAATAAACATTGGAGATGAAAGCATGATCTCCATTCTTCTGCTTTATCATGACATCTCCTCTTCCTTGGACAGAGATTTTAGAGAGGTCACCAAATGAAATTTCTCCATGAACTTTCTCATCAAGTTCAGTGAACAAGTCTTTTCTGCCAGTCATATGGTTGCTGGCTCCAGAGTCAAGAAACCACACATCTTGATTTTGATAGGTTGAGTTGTGTGCCATTAGCATCAACGATTCTCCTTCAACCTGCTCTTTCTCTACAAAGTTAGAACTTTCATTTACTTCATTTGGGATGCCTCTACATTCGTTGCTATAGTGCCCATATTTGTGGCAATTATAGCATTGAACGTTTCTTTTGTTCGGACGGTAGTTGTAACCGTCTCTTCTTCCTCGTCCTCGTCCTCGTCCTCGTCCTCGTGAGACATGGTTTTATTGTCCACGTCCTCCTCTACTTGCGTCTCTTCCTCCTCTGCCTCTACCTTTGGTTTCAGCATTTCCAGAACCTCTTCCACGAGATCCTCTACCTCGTTCTCTTCCTTGTTGTGAGGTCCCCCCTTGCTCATATCTTTTTTCATGGAGGGATAACTTTGACTGGAGAGCTTGCTCCAATACTCTGTCGTCACTTCTTCTTGTGACTTTCTGCTCATGGGCTTGCAATGAACCCACCAGTTCTTCTACAGACATCGTCTCCAGATCTTTTGTTTCTTCAAGGGCCACCACTATAAAGTCAAACTTTGGATCCAATGATCGTAAAATTTTCTCCGAAATTCTCATGTCTTCGAGAGTTTCTCCATTTCTTCTTAGCTGATTTGCAATAACCATGACTCGTGTATAGAACTCTGCAATGGATTCATTAGATTTCATTCGTAAAGATTCGAACTCACCTCGTAGAGTTTGAAGACGGATCCTTTTCACTTTGTCAGCACCTTTGTAGGTCTTGTGAAGGGTGTCCCAGACTTCTTTCGACGACTTGGAGGAAGCTATGAGCTCGAACGTGGGTTCGTCTAGTCCTTGATAGATTATGGACTTAGCTTTACAATCCTTCTTTCGATCGGCTCTGAGAGTTGTTGTCTGAGCTTCTGTCATGGTTCCTTCAGCTTCTTTGGATGCGGGTTCTGTGTATCCATCTTCCACAATGTCCATAACATCTTGAGAACCTAGTAGGGCTCTCATTTGTATGCACCAATTGTCATAGTTGTCTTTGGTGAGTTTTGGGATGACAACTTGCGCGTTTCCATTGGCCATCGAGCTTGAACTACTTAGAACACTGATTTAGAGTCTGAATTTGCAAAAACAGAGTGCAAGGTTGCTTCCGGAATGGTCTAAAACCTTGGAAAACAGTCCGGGTTTGTCAAAAAACGAGTTCGGAAGTGTCTGAAACGGGCGGTCAAACTTTTTGACAAAAGTCAACCAAGATAACGGAATATTCCTTTTCTGACGGAATATTCCAGATGGACTAACGGCGTTAGTGACGTCAGCAGCACTCACGGACCGGGTCGGATAACCGGGTCGGATCAGGTGACGGGTCGGACCGGTTCGGGTCAGATTACGGGTCGGACATCGGGTCGGACCCTGAAAATCGGGCGAGGAAGACGACCGGCGCGTGACGGTGACGCTCCGGACGGTTGGCTGCGCGTGGACGGCGCGTGGGTACACTCTCCAACTTCAAACGGCGCGTGACACCTCTCTTTAACTCCGATTTCGATGAAATTTTCACCGATGCACTCCTTGAGACGAATAGAACACACTGGTATGCTCAAATTTATATTTTGAGCACTTTGATTTCTGGGCCAATTTGGTTTTGGCCTCTGTTCTTCAAATTTCCGGCTCTCCTGGGCTCTGATACCACTGTTGGTGGAATGGGAATGTTGAGGTCACTTGTGGTGCACCTCTGAGAGAGATTGTAACACTAAAAAAACGGAGAAGCTTTTACTTTATTTCTCTCTTGAAATTTTCTTACACCACTCCACTGATTTTACAACACAATCTGAGTCCCTTTATATAGGGAACTGAGATGAGATTAAAGACAAACAAAAATAAATGCAAAACCAGCAAATTCAAACTGAAGTTGGGAGATGGCAGTTGGGAAGAAGGGAGTTGGGAGATGGTTGTTGATGAGTTTGGACGGTGGAGGAGAGTCAACAATGTTGGCTTCTAGAAGTGGTTTTGCCGGAGGGTGGCTGACTTGTGGCAAGTTTAACATTCAACACTTAGCTGGTTTGAAGTGCAGACCATGACTGATTGTCCCTTTAATATAACGTAGCACCCTTTTAACAGCTAACCAATGGACTTGAGAGGGAGAAGCCAGAAACTGACTCAACTTATTTACTGCAAAGGCAATTTCTGGTCTCGTAAGTGTGAGATATTGTAGAGCTCCGATTGTGCTTCTGTATAAGGTGGAATCTGGAAATGGTTCACCATCATGAGCAGACAATTTACAGCCAGCTGTGAGAGGAGTAGAGCAAGGTTTCGAAGCAATCATATTCGTCTTGGTTAAGAGATCCCAAGCATATTTAGTTTGAGAAAGAGTGAGACCAGCAGGACCCCTTTGAGCTTCAAAGCCAAGAAAGTAATGCACTGAGCCTAAAGACTTCAAAGCAAAGCAATGATTTAGATCATCAATAACCTTGGAGATCAGCTCACTGTCATTCCCTGTCAACAATATGTCATCCACATATACTAATAACAGCAAGAAGGAGGTAGCTGATCTATAGAAGAACAAGGATGTGTCCGATCGAGAATTCCTAAAACCCCATTTCAGCAAAGCTGATTGCAGCTTGATGTACCAGGCACAAGGAGCCTGCTTGAGACCATAAAGATTTATTATGCTTGCAGACAAATGAAGGATGAGATGCACTCACAAAACCTTCTGGTTGTGACATGAACACAGATTCTTGCAATTCACCATTAAGAAAAGCATTATTGATGTCAAGTTGTTGAACATCCCAATTGTAAGAGACTGCAAGACTCAACACAATCCTTATAGTAGAGCTTTTAACCATAGGACTAAATGTTTCCGAGAAGTCCAAACCGGGAGTCTGTGTAAAACCTCTAGCCACCAGTCTTGCTTTGAACCTTTCAACAGAACCATCAGCTTTATATTTGATTCGAAATATCCATTTACTGCTCACAATGTTCATATCAGCTGAGTGTGGAACCAGACTCCAAGTATTTGATCTATGTAGAGCATCAAACTCACTCTGCATTGCTGCTCTCCAAGCAGGACTCTTCAAGGCCTCCTTTACAGAAGATGGGACAGCATCTATAGTATCTATAGAGGCAATAGTTTGATATAGTCGTGGTTTAGAGATTCCGTTCTTTGCTCGAGTGACCATAGTGTGAGTGTTATCAGGTACAGGAGTGTTAATTTGAAGTAAAGGTTTGGTGACATCAGTTGTAACACTGGTTCTAGTTGACTGTGAAAGGCCTTTAGAAAGAACAGACACAGGAAGACTTGGAAATGAGATGGATTTGTCAATTTGAGACCCAAACATAGAAGAAAAAGGAAATTCTGATTCATTGAAGGACACATCTCGAGAAACATATATTTTACCACTAGGATGTAGACATCGATATTCTTTAGTAAAATCACAGTATCTTATGAACACACATTTTGTGTTGTATGATCTTGTGTGAGGAAAACAAGCACATCCAAAACTCTTAAGATTAAAATAGTTTGGCACCTGATGAAACAAACATTTGAAAGGAGCCACATTGTGTAATACTGAAGAGGGAAGTCTGTTAATTAGATAGGTGGCCGTATGAAATGCCTCCCACCAGAATGACAGTGGCATTTTCGCCTGAGCAAGAAGAGACAAACCAACCTCTACTATGTTCCTGTGTTTGCGCTCAGTGATTCCATTTTGCTGATGAGCATATGGACATGACTTCCTATGACCAATTCCATTATCATTCAAATAAGATGCAAGAGAAATGAACTCTCCTCCATTGTCACTTTGAAGACACTTTAGCTTAGTGGAAAATTGACACTCTACAAATTTGTGAAATGAGACAAACACCTGTTTGACATGGGATTTTAAAGCTAAAGGATAAATCCAACAGTATCGTGAGTAAGCATCAATAAAACTGACATAGTATCTATATCCTTGTGTAGATGGAAGAGGAGAGGGTCCCCAAACATCAGCACACACTAGTTCTAAAGGGGTTGTATATTTGTGTGTTGAGAGAGTGTAAGGAAGTTGATGAGCTTTGCCCATTTTGCAAGCATCACAGAAGTTTTTCAATTGAAAACTTGACACATTAACATTCAAAGATTTTAATACAGATGACAGAACACGTGAGCAAGGGTGGCCTAGCTTATTGTGCCATGTATTTACAAGAAGTTGCTTTGTAGAAGAGAGCAAACATGAAGTAAGAGCAAAAGCATTACATTCTGGAGCTATTACATCTTTGACATATGCTTGCTCAATTGTTTTATTTGCAGAAACATTGAAAATTGACACTGGAAAAACAGATTTTGACTCATACTTGACTTGTGGACTTCTTTCAGCTATGATTTGGTATAAACCAGCTTTAAGAACCCCTTTGAGTACCACATTCTTCGTGACCTTGTCCTTAATCAAGCAAAAATGAGTGTCAAATTCTACCAAAACATTATTATCTTTGGTTAATTGAGATATACTCAGTAGATTTTTGGTGATTCTAGGTACACACAAGACATTTGTGAGCAATAAATTCGATGCAGACTTAGTATTTGAAACGAATTGTAAAGAGCCAATGTAAGAGATTGAAAGTGTGTGGCCATTACCAACAGCCAACCTTTCCTTACCTCTATTTTCACTGCTGATAGTGAGATTGTTGAAGTCAGGAGTAATGTGATGAGTAGCTCCACTATCAACGTACCAGTTTGGATCAACAACCGATGAGGATGATGCAGTCATTGCATTAAGACTATTGTTGTGGACTTGATAGGAGTTGTTATGAGAGGAATCAACTTGATGAGCTACATTGCCTTGTGGTGACATAGGCTGCTGAGACACATTTCCACTGTAAGATTGATCAAACCTATGATAGCAAATATTGGCTGTGTGACCAATTTTTCCACAAACTTGGCATGTTGGTCTCGAGTTGTTAGATCTGCCTCTGCCTCTGTAGTTGTTTCGACCTCTGGCTCTACCTTCTCTCGAATTACCCCTTTGACTTTGATAGCCAAATGAATCTCCTCTTTGAGATGTCATGTGAACATTTGCTGAAGCCTTTGATATTTCACCAGCAGACACAAATTTTTCTAGTCTAGACTCAAAACTCATAAGTAAAAACTGAGCCTCTTGCATAGTGATTTCCCCTTTCTTTGCAGTTATAGTGACCACAACCGGATCAAATTCTTGTCCTACACCTTCTAACACATATGCAATCAGATCATGCTCGGTTATGCTTTGTCCTGCTGCTATTAAGGAATCTGCTATTCCTTTCATTTTCACAACAAAGTCATTGATTGACAGAGATCCTTTTTTAAGAGTTTGCAATTGATGCCTAAGATGCATAGTTCTAGCCATTGAACTTTGTGAATGAAGATCGATAATACACTTCCAGATTTCATAAGCTGTTATACAATGAGTAACTTGACCTAAGATTGATTCACTAAGAGTAGAGAGAATCCAAACTACTAAAAGCTGATCGATTTTCTTCCAGGTCAGGTAGTCATCGTTGATTATCTGAACAGTTTCACCGGTTTCTTCATCTTCGGTGTCAACATACTTTTGTGGACTGATTACAGGTCCAAACAAGAACTCTTCTAGATCAAACGCCCTGACTATTGGTAGAATCTGCGCCTTCCAATACACGAAATTGTTCTGATCCAGCTTTATTGGCAGGCTAAAGTTCAGGTTCTTGGATATGAGATTCGACCGAGCTTCACGTTGCTTCTTCGTCAGAGTAGGTACACTTTGATTCACGAACTGAGATCTGTTTATTTGAGAAGTTGCTGAAGACTCCATGGCCTAGAATCGATTGAGCTCTGATACCATGTTTGAGTTTAACAATCAAACAGTAAAGAGAAGTAAAACTACAAGATGAAAACAGAGTAGTAGAAGCTAAGCTTTTGAGAGCATTTTGAGAGATTTTTTTTTTTTTTTCTGTGATTTTTTATTGAATGAATTCTAGATACAGAGCACAGCTTTTATATAGTAGCTGAGTGATCATAACAAACTTATCACACAAAAATAGTTTTCTAACAAACTTTTCTTTCCAGTAACAGAATATGCTGACCTGTCAATTGCTTAGTCAGCACATTCTGTTATGTGAAAATGAGCGGGAGATATACTTCATGACTTGAGCTGATGATGATTGATAATCAGTATTTCACAGCTTCTCAGCGAGGGTGGATGATTCTTTAGATTGAAAGCTATTCTTTGGTTTTTACGTAAAAAAAAAAATAAAAATAAAAATGTTGTTCGTGGTTTTTACGTTATAGGTGGTTAAATTGTTTGTATATTATATGACTCTCAGGTTTTCTCACATATATATACAGGGAGAGGAATTGTATGTAAAGGAGGACCGTGCGTCCGTGCTGATTCAACAAGGAATCCAACGAGCATGCATAGCATCAGAAGGCAGACCGATGGAAAATATGCTTTTTGCTTTTTGTTAGTGATTGATTTCGTAATACACACCACACACGAATACATACAAGAAATCTCATTGACACAAGCTATCTACATTTTTCCTTAAAAACTCGAGAAGCTAGCCAATAGAAATTCTCCAGGAATCCATGTCAGCTCAGATCGTTACTAACTGACATTTAACAGAACTCTAACAAATTCTAACAGCCAACTAACTCCTTCACTAATCAGACATCAACAAACTAACGTCTCCATCCAAAGCTGTTAGTTACGAAGCTTTTGAACACTCCAAAAAGGGACCCCGCAATAGTACGGGGCCGTGAGTGTAATACAATGATAAATAAGATTCATTCCACGGGGATTGATTGATTATACTACTTTTTAGACAAGCAAAGATTTGATGATTGATCAATTACACTACTCAAATTTAATTAAATTAAAGTACAACTATAATACAATTTGTGAAACTTAACAAACAAACAAACAAACTCAAGCACTTTTTTGTATATTTATTTGAATGAGGCTAAGACCTTGACTTCGCCTACCTAATTCTCCCCAATTTTAGACACATCATTTGGATAAATTATGCAAGTGTGTATGTAGACCCGTGTACCATTAATTAGTCTCTAACCTCTCTCAAGTGATAAAGGCAATATTCATGTGCACCAAAAACCTATTTTTCAATGGTTATCTGAACTACACACAAATTCATTAAGCATAATGACACACAAATTGAATCCTACAAGCTAGTATCGCATATTTCTATCTTACTAGACTTGTATCATGTATTTCATCGAGCATGTTGTGTGCTTCCCCTCTCGGTACATCACACAACAACCAAAAATCAACAAAGTGTTAGCTAGATACCTAGAAGCATTAAGCATTTGAAATACATATACATAACACAAACATTAGAGATAAAGTGATGGTCTTTATTCAAGATTCATGGGAAATGCTCCATCTTGGCTTCTTGGCCTTAGCCAAGATGGATTTAGTTCATATTATTAAACATGTCTACAAAAGATATGTAATGAGTACAAGCCATAAATAAATACAAATAGATGTAAAGAGAGAAAGGATAAGAGTAAACTAAGTTGTAGAACTCCTCCTCTCTTGTTTGGTTGTGCTAGACTTCTTCTCTCTTTGACTTTTCTTGCTCCAAGATGTGGTTTTGATGGTTGATCTAGATAAGGAAATGAGGTGGTGAATGTTTGGTAAAGTGGGACTTGGGTTTAGAAGGTGATTTGATGAAGGTTTTGGATGATTTAGTGAAGGATTTGGGATAAAGATTGATTTTGAGTGTTTTTGATTGTTATAGGAGTGTTTTGGAGTTCAAGAGTTGTGCAAGAGATCCTAGAAAAAAGAGGAAGTGAGATATATATAGCGTGTGGGAATTAGGGCACGAAAACCTAGAAATTCTCTTGATGTAGACTAAGTGTGCGGTACATGGCGCAATATGCTTTGACGCAGCGTTCGCATCACAACACTAGAACTGCGGTGTCTTTCAAAATGCGTGATACACATTAACGAAGTATACCGCGATAACATTCTGGAATTGGTGTGCTCGTCAGCCTTACGCGGTACACATTGACGAAGTGTACCACACATGACCTTCTTCATTTCTTTTTTGCTCCAAACTTTCCCAACTTTGCACAAATACCCCTGGAATGCTAAAACACCTGCACAAGCTTTTTTAATCTGTCAAATACTCGGTTTTACTTGAGACACCAGCACAAATCATGCAATAGGAAAAAGGGGTTA
This sequence comes from Acer negundo, assembly GCA_035582765.1. Classification (NCBI taxonomy): domain Eukaryota; kingdom Viridiplantae; phylum Streptophyta; class Magnoliopsida; order Sapindales; family Sapindaceae; genus Acer; species Acer negundo. The sequence goes on from CM069241.1 coordinate 46,764,899, forward strand.
TACTAAGTGTAGAAATGGAACAATCAGTTTTCAATGTTATGCTTTTGATGCTCTCTTTCGATACCGGGCATCATTAAGTTGAGTCTACCTTCCTAATGTTAAGCATGCTCGTTGAATTCCTTGTTCAATCAGCATGGTCCTCTTTGCATTGTATAGTTGATTATCTTGCTAATATTGGTCTTGGTCTCAATTCTTTTAAATGGTGGGATTATGCTCTAGCTCAAATTCGCAGTTTGCTTGTCAGAGATACTTATGGTCTTCCTAAATATAGATTTTCTTCATGATCTTTTATTTTTTGCACTCTCTTTTTTTATTTATTATTGTTTCATGCTTTGTTTCTATTTGTTTTCGTGCAGGGTGTGCTTTCTTCAACCATCCACTTATGGCATTTCTATTTTTGTTTTTGGCTTGTTCTCTTAAGGTAAGCTTAATTAACCCCTGACTAGATGTATTTTATTTTTTGCTTTTCAATAAATTACATATTTCGTAAAAAAAAAAAAAGTACAAATTAAATACATGAATGCTAGAAGAGTGGTGCTATTGGCACACCCTCTACTGATCTATTTATGCCTCATTTCTTTAAATTTTGATTTAACTACATAACATTAAATGTTTTTATTAATTTATTTTATTTATTTCAAAAACTATCATTTTACTTATTTTTCAAACATAATAAACGAGGTATCTGTGGCTTGTTTTTGTGAAGATCACGCCTGGCTCGATGACTCTGGCTGCTGACTCGAGATCCCACTGAGCTGATTCCATTTCACGGATCATCAATTTAACAAAACCCTGTATAGATCTTAAAGTGTAATGAAGAAATTGAACCAATTAAGTGTTTGATTTACTGTTTAAATAAGGATCCAGTACAATTACTTTTAGGGTTTAAGAGTTCTAAAAAGAAAATCAAGAAAATGATTAAAAAAGCATCGGTTTTCTTTTTTTTTTTTTTTTTAAAGGAATGTGGGGTTTTATTAGATTTACTTTATAAAATATATTTTTTCTTAAATTGTATGTCTATTTTAGTAATTTTGATAAAGAAAAAAAACTAATACTAAATAATTAATGAAATGGGGTATAAATAGATCAGTAAGAGGTGTGCCAATAGCACCATTCATGCTAGAAATCCCACCTTTTAATCTCATTTGGTAAATGAATACACATTAATTATTGTTTATGTTACTTACCCCCATGTCATAATTATCACATCGATGATTGGGATATAAATGCGAACGAAAATAAGATGCGTAACATTATACATTAAATAAAATAATACAATTAGTGAATTGACTGATTAAATTAAGACTGCGATTAAGTTTGAATTAAATATGTTATAATTAAGAAGACTAGTTACAATTCGAGTTGATATGCATGTGGAGTAGGATCATAGACTATGAGAAGTACTAATTCATAGTAAATAGAGAAAACTTGCATGCAACCCACTGATCAGATGCATTGCATCAGTGCATGCATGTTTTTTTTTTTTTTCTCTAATATTTATAATGGAATCATGCAAAATGGAATGATTCCTTTAATCAAACATATTTATAATGGTTCTCATATGTTGTTAGATGGTCTAAACCTCGACAGATTTTAAATAAATAAATAAATAAATAAGCACTTTTTCTGAAATTTTAAAAATACAATTATGTCACCGCGTCTCACCATGGGAGTATCATGTGTGAAATCAACAAGATACTACAAATGTAATGTGGTTCATGATGTGGGAAATGCATTTAATGAATAATCAATATGGATAATTTCACTAAAGTCCCTATTTTTAATTTTTTATTTTTGAATTGTCATCTATTTAAACGTCTGTGTTATATTAGTAACTATAATCCCTTCTTTTTTCAAAATATATCAATTTAGTCCATTTGATCAAATTCCTAACAGTCAACTATATCTAAATGTACAAAAGGTCAATTTTGCCCCCCTAAAAGTTTTTTGTTATTACATATTAATTTTCCAAAATTTATTTCGAATACTTTTATATTTTAATATTAAATTATAATCAATTTAAGAACAAAAAAAAATTCTTAGAAAATTTTTTTTGATTATGAGCAGAATATTAATTTAAATATTAAAAAACAGAAAAATAAAAAAAAAATTTTTTTTTTTTTTTTTGAGATCCAATCGATGAGATCCGGAAATTTCCCAATTTCCATCGTTTCAACAAGACTAATCTCAACACTAAGATGCAGCAAGTTCTTTTACTAAAATGTTTGATTTGTATACTGGTTCTTTAACGAAATCCCAAAAAAATCAATCTAAAGTGATGTATTGATTTCAGGCACTTCAATCTATTCAAGTTATTTTATTGATTTGTTTCATCTACTCCACCAAACGCTTCCCTCCTACTGCCGTCAGTTCCCTCCTCTCTTACTTCGTATTTTTTTTTCTCATATTTTCTTGTTTATTTTTATCATTTTTTGTTTTTACTGATTCTTCTTTCCTTTTTCAAACTTAATTTCAGGCTGTTGATTCTACACATGAATCAGAGAACAGCTCCATTGGGCTCCGGCCATGCCCAGTGAATTGGAGCAGCAGCAAGGAAGATCAATGCCCTCACCTGACCAGTTGAAGCAATCTCCGGTGATAGAGCTACGATCTCCGGCGCCGAAGACTGCAACTCCGGCGGAGGCACAAAGCAAGTTGACTCTTCCTCTTCCTGTTTTCGAATTCAAAGAAGGTGCCAGGTCGTCATGGAAGATCTGCAAAGAAGCTCCCAGGCTCTCTCTAGATAGCAGAGCTGTTGTCGATGCCAAGGGAAATCCCAGAACTTGCCGCATCTTAGTGTTGAGATTAGTCTTGTTGAAACGATGGAGATCAGGAAATTTCTAGACCTCATCGATTGGATCTAAAATAAATAAATTTATTTTTTTGTTTTTTAATATTTAAATTAATATTCTGCTCTTAATAAAAAAAATCCTGTTTTTTTAAGAAAATATTTTTTTTCTTAATTTGATTATAATTTAATATTAAAATATCAAAAGTATTTGAAAGAAATTTTGGAAAATTAAAATGTAATAACAAAAAAACTTTTATGGGCAAAATTGATCTTTTGTACATTTAGTTATAGTTAACCGTTAGTTATTTGGTCAAATGGACTAAAGTGATGTATTTTGGAAAAAGAAGAGATTAGAGTTGTTAATATGACATAGACTTTTAAATATGTGACAATTCAAAAACAAATAGGGACTTTAGTGAAATTACCCTAATCAATAGATAACAAAAAAATTGAATTGAATGATAATATCATAATATAACCACACACAAAAATAAAAAAATAAAAATAAAAAAAATTCTAACTGGAACTGATATAAATTTGCATCGGTTCAATACTTCAATGTGAATCGAAGTACAAAAAATAATGCATCAGGTTCTACGCTGAATTGATGCATTATTGCTTCTCTTCAGGGTGTACTAAAGCATAAAATCTCCTCAGGTTCAACCAATATCTAAAATAAAGTGGTATCATGATTCCATATAAGATAATCTGGTCCCTCTAGCCAGTCAACCCCCTAAAACACAAAATATGGTCATATTTCCCCTTCTGAACCTTCAACCTTATGATCAAAAGCCTCGAGCACTAGCCAACTCGGCTACTCCAACTCATTATTGTTGATTTGTTGATTAAATGTATATATAGCTACATAGTTATATAATTTGTGTAAAATAATTTAAATATGTTTATATAATTTAAAAATAAACTCATATATATATAATTTAAATAAAATCATATTTAATAATAATATATAAAAACGGATTTATGAGAAAGAAAAAGTAAATAAGAAAACAAAAGGAAAAAACTTCAAAATATAACGAAATTTTTTTTTTCTTTCTTTCTTTTCGTTTTTGAATTTTTTTTCCCATTTCAATTTTTGGGCTTTGATATTCTGGATTTTATATCAAATTGAAATAATATATTTTTTAAAAAGGAAAACAATTTAAAAAAAAAAACACATTGGTCCCATGTATTTATTACTCGGGCCCACATGTTTTTTCATTTTTTTGCACTACGGGGCCGTGGCGGTGCCGCGACCCCGATTGTATGTAGCATTCCTCTTTAAAAAAAAGAAAGAAATTTTTTTTTGAATTTTTTTCCTTTTGTTTTCTTATTTTTTTTTTCTTTTGTATAAATCTATTTTTATATATTATTATTAAATAGGATTTTATTTAAATTATATAAATATGATTTTTTTTAAATAATATGTATGAGTTTATTTTAAATTATATAAACATACTTAAATTATTTTACACAAAATATATAACTATGTAGCTATATATACATTTAAATCAACAAACCAACAACAATGAGTTGGAGTGGCCTAGCTAGTTAGGGCTTGTGGCTTTTGATCACAAGGTTCAATTCTTGATGAGGCCATTTAATTTTGTAATTAAAGGTCAACATAATTTTGGATGGAAAACTTGACAAAAGGGGGAAAATAACCAATATTTTGGGTTTTAGGGGTTGACAGACTATTATTGAAACAAAAGGGACCATATTATCTAATATGGCAAACTTTAGGGGGGAAAATGATAATTTCACATTAATCAAATACAATATAATGAATAGTGTGCAGAAACTGCTCAATTGGCAGTAAATTAACGTGCAAATTAAAAAAAAAATACAATTAGCGAATTGACTAATTAAATAAAGACTATGATTAATTTAATTATTAATTAACTTAGGGTTAGTTTGGTATTATTGTAACTTTTATAATAATCATTGTTAGCTATATTGAAAGAATAATCAGTATACATATGTTTGGTAATTTTATTACAAAAGTGCTGAGATTAGTTACAATAAGTAAAATATGCATGATTTTATGACCCTATTTTATTTTTTTTCTTTAATTATATATATTAAATTAATATTTAAGTAGAATATTTAAATTAGAAAAAACAAATCTATAAGAACAATAAAATATTTTTAAAAGATTTTATAAATCAAATCAATATTTAAATAGAATATTTAATTTTGAGATGAAATAAGATATATAAATGATTTTAACTTTATTTCATAAGGATAAAATGATATTTTAAAAAATTCATTAAATGTTAAAATAAATTATTGTATAATCACTTTAAAAAAAAAAACCATCCACCTACTTCTCAAAATCACTGTAAAAACTTGTCAGATTATCAATTAAATACTTTTGGAAGTTTTACCAAACATCATTTTATATCAAAATTATAAAATAATCTAATTTTAACTTTTTAAAAACAATATCAAACTGGCCCTTACTAAGAAGACTTGCTTCTAGTGGGGTGGATTTGCAGATATCGTTAGGGATACTGGTAATGATCAATATGTTCTATCTAGTGGGTCTGTTGTAGGCTTTCTGCTCAAATGACAGTAAATTAATGTGCAAATTAAAAAAATACAATTAGCGAATTGACTAAGGGGTCGTTTGTTTTTTCCACTTAAGACTTAATGGGTCTGAATCATAATTATTAAGTTGTTTTGTTTATTTTTTTTAAGTGGTCAAACAACTTAAAAATACTAAAAAACAACTTAAAATAAAAAGTAAAAAATCCCGACTTTTCACTTAATTGTAAATCACTGAATTGCATTAAATGCAATTCAAAATCTTTTATTTCGATACAATTCTCCATATATAACATATCTCCAATTTCATCATAGTTATATATTGTATAGACATATTTATTTTAATATATTACTTATTTTAAATAGCTTTAAAAATAAAAAAGAACCCTAATCACTTCTCATATTGGTATTTAATATCAATACTTTGTTAGGGTGATGTATTTATACATTATTATTTTTAGAGTGTTTTGTGTGAATTTTTTTGCTGTCCTTTTTATTTTTTGAAAAAAAAAAACATTTTCTTTTCTTAGTAAAAATAAAGTTTGTTTGTAATCGAAAAAGAAGATCATGATCATATGTGTTCATATATATTATATGTATAATTGTTTAACATGGGTATAGATGTAAAATTACTTCTTTTCAGACAATTTTATTTTTAAAAAACAACATGTTGACAGTACATTCAAATGTGAGGAAAAAAAAAAAAAACATATCGTTCAGATTCAGGTTTCAGTCACTATTTAGTCTTCAGTAAAATTCAGGACTATTCAATCTTCAGACAAAAAAACAAACGGCCTCTAAGTAAATAAAGACTATGATTAAGTTAATTATTAATTAACTTACTAAGAAGACTTGCTTATAGTGGGGTTGATTTGCTGATATTGTTAGGAATACTGGTAATGATCAATCTGTTTAAAAAAATATAATTAGCGAATTGACTAATTAAATAAAGACTACAATTAAGTTAATTAATAATTAACTTACTAAGAAGACTTGTTTCTAATGGGTTTCAGGGGTTAACTGACTATTATTAAAACTAAAGGCACCAGATTATCTAATATGACAAACCTCAAGGGGGAAAATGATAATTACCCATTAATCAAATACAATACAATGAATGGTGTGCAGAAACTGCTCAAATGGCAGTAAATTAATGTGCAAATTAAAAAAAAAATACAATTAGTGAATTGACTAATTAAATAAAGACTATGATAAAGTTAATTATTAATTAACTTACTAAGAAGACTTGCTTCTAGTGGGGTTGATTTGTAGATATTGTTAGGAATACCGGAAACGATCAACCAGTTTAAAAAAAAAAAATACAATTAGCGAATTGATTAATTAAATAAAGACTATGATTAAGTTAATTATTAATTAACTTACTAAAAAGACTTGCTTCTGGTGGGGTTGATTTGTAGATATTGATAGGAATACTGATAATGATCAATCTATTTAAAAAAAATACAATTAGTGAATTGACTAATTAAATAAAGACTATGATTAAGTTAATTATTAATTAACTTACTAAGAAGACTTGCTTCTAGTGGGGTTGATTTGCAGATATTGATAGGAATACTGATAATGATCAATCTATTTAAAAAAAATACAATTAGCGAATTGACTAATTAAATAAAGACTATGATTAAGTTAATTATGAATTAACTTACTAAGAAGACTTGCTTCTAGTGGGATTGATATCCAGATATTGTTAGGAATACCGGTAATGATAAATCTATTCTATGAAGTGGGTCTGTTGTAGGCTTTTTGCTCAAATGATAGTAAATTAATGTGCAAATTAATGTGTAAATTAATGTGCATATTAACTATTGATTTTCCCAATATGTAAAACCAAGTGGTACGATGTTCCCATATTGGATTGTTAGGATTTGACTACAATATAGCACTGTATTGTTATGGGACTGAAAACTAGACATTAGATTTTAATCTAAAGGCTCACAAACTTCAAGGTTTAAAAAATAAAAATAAATAAATAACATAAAGAAAATGTTTATATCTTTTAACTACAATACAATTCTTGTATTGTAGTTAAACCCATTATTCTAATATAATTGTAGAGATCGAAACTGTTCAAATGCAGTAATAATTAATGCCCAAATTAAAAAAAATACACAGTTAGCGAATTGACTAATTAAATAAAGACTATGATTTACAAGTTCAGCTACTGTACACCATATGTATTGTTGCCGGGTTAGTTTCTACTTTCTAGTCTTTGAATTTTAATCTAAAGGTTTATAAAAATCAAAGATTAAAAAAAAATTATAAAAAGAAAATCAAACAAAAAGAAACTAACTCTTTCTCATATAATAACCCACCAGCTATATAGATTCTATATAGTAGTTAAATCATTTACTTAATTATTAATTAACCTATACCAAGAAGAAGACTTACTACAAGTGGGGTGAAGCCTATATATATGCTATTGCTGAGGGACGACGGATATATATCTGAGAAACCAAACTTCTCTGATTTCTATGAGCAAGCTTATTTAGCCAGAATTAATCGCACTATTTAGAAATCAAGAAAATGGTAGAAAAAGCTTCGTATTCTTTCGAGCGTTCTCATAATGATACTGAAGCTTTTCAGATAGGGCAATTGGGTGACCAGAGAGGAAAGGAATGGAGCTATGAGCCCAACGGTGCGATTACAGGGATAATGGTCTCTTGTAACGAAAATAATGACATTCATTCCCTCGTCTTCAAAGGTGTTGATGAAAATGGTAACGTCGAGTATTCGGATACAATTGGTTGTCATTATAAAAATGCATTTAAGGTACGTAAGAATTCATTATGACGCTTAGGTTGTCTTTTTTCTTAATTCTAAACTTTTGTTTTGTTTTGTAATTTTTTTTTTATTTTTTATTTTTAAATATTTGCACAACAGATTATGCCCGACTGGCCTGAAGAATATTTTACATCATTAAGTGGTACTTTTCATACAACAGGGTATTATTTCCATTCTCTATCATTTACAACAAATCGTAAAAAATACGGACCATATGGCAAAACCAGCGCAGGCACTTCTTTTGAATTTCCTATGAATGGCAGAGTCATTGTTGGTTTTTATGGACGTGTAAATGATGATAGATATATATTTGGAGGTCTAGGAGTGTATGTGAAGCATCCTAGAGACTTGTTCCGTCCTAATTCAAGCCAAGTTATACAACAAGTTGTGAACTCCAACAATACAAAGGTTACGTTTATATATATGATCAGTTTCCTCTCTCTCTCTATATATATATATATTTATATAATTTACATGTATTGATCACGTTAAAAAAAGTTAAATTTAATGTGATTGTATGTGAGCTGTGTATGATCACATGTGAATTGATGTGATTCCATTACAAAAATCATGATCACAATGGGTGTACCAATGGTGCACTGAAGGGGACCCCTTTAATTATTAATTTATTTACTTTTGGTTCTCTGATAGGTAGCTATAATTAATTTTTTGTGTAGGTTGGTTCTTTCAATCAGGGAGAATGTATTAAGGTAGGACCATGGGGTTGGCCAAGGTCATCAACAAATGAGGAATGGAGTTATATGCTAAAAGGTGGAGCAACTACTATGATTGGAATTGGCTTCAATGGAGACTATATCAAGTGGATCTCCTTCAAAAGTTCTGATGAAAAGAGTGAAGTTAAACATTCAGTACAAAACTCTAATACTACTAGTGATGAAAATCATGAGGTCTGTTGATTTAGTACAAAAGTTAAATCAGGAACAATTAATGTTTAAACATTAATTTGAATTTTATTCTCCTTTTAAACAATTTCTTTCTCGGGGATTTGAGGATTTTTATTTTGCTTTCATTACTCCCTACGTCATGACTCACTAGTGCTTACGTTTCTATGAATATATATATATGGTATGATATACAGGTTATCTCACTCAATTGGCCTGAAGAATATTTGGTATCGATAACCGGGACTCTACGTGCTCCCATGAAAGACATTGAATCTCTATGCTTCTATACAAACCAAACAATATACGGACCTTTTGGTCTCATGAAATTGACCGGAATTCCTTTTAGATTTTATATGAAAGGAGGGATTATTGTTGGTTTTCATGGACGTGTTGGCGATTACTTTGATGCCTTGGGGTCTATATAAAGCCTTTTTCAGAATTGTTCAGTTCTTCAGGCAAAGGACAAATTGAAAACGCTGAGGTTAAGGCAGGACCATTTGGAGGCCAAGGAGGGGAAGAATGGATTTATAAACCAAATGATGCAATCACAGAGATAACAATTAGTCATGGATGGGTTATTGATTCGCTCTCCTTCAAAAGTGTTGATAAAAATGGCAAGGCCACGTATTCTAACAGATTTGGTGGTGAAGGCGGAGATACCTCCGACCTGGTAAGTATTCTTTTTTGTCTTACAATATATATATATATATATATATATATATATATTTTTTTTTTCCTTCTGAAATCTGACACCAAATAGGTTAAAGATTTATCAAAACCTGCTAAGATTAAGCAATACATTAGCGGTTTGGATATTTAATAACATAACTAGGAGATTTATCTACTCCCACAATTATAAGGGAGAAAACTCCCCACATGGTGGCACTTGAAACCGACCCCAACCACAAGTATATACGGAAGGGCAACTTGTCTTACAAAGTCTTGATTCTATATATCATTAGTCTTCTGCCCTTTTATAAATGTTACACATTTGCAGATTAAAATTGATTGGCCAAGAGAATATTTGACATCGATAAGCGGGACTCATCATACCTTTATGAAGCAACATGTTATCGAATCTCTATGTTTTCATACAAATAAGAAGAAATATGGACCTTTTGGTCGTACACAAGGATCTCTTTTTGACATTCCTCTGAAGGACCGAGCCATTGTTGGTTTTCATGGGCGCGCTAACAATTACATTGATGCTATAGGTGTCTATCAAAAAGGTCCTTCGAGTTAAGTGCATGCAAGGTAAGAAACAGATATTAATCAAATTATAATATTTCCCTCTCATTTTAATTTACTACGTGGTGCCTTTTCTCTTTCGTCTTTGTTTTTTTTTGCTGTTTTGCTTCCTTTGTGTTCTAGCGGTGCTTGCTCTGTTTTGGCTTTCCCTTTGCAATAAAATCAGCTGTTAAAAAATATATATATATATATATTCTACTAAAATATTGTTTCATTGTTATACTTATTTTCCTAAAAGAATTACCTGTTTGTTTACTTTGAATTTGTTTTTCAGATCCATCGAGCTGAATCGTTGTACGAGTACCGGCCAATTGATAGAAATTGTGGAAACTTTTGGAGATGAAATTGAACGTTTTAATTTTCAGCTTTTCGATCGATGTCTGATATGCGAATAAGTTGTATGTGTTTAATTATTTATTGTTTTTGTTCATTTGTGACAAGTCCATCTAGTTGTGTACTTGTGTTATTCACTTGTTTGTTTGTTTGTTTATGTACGTTTGTGGCAAATAAATTAAATATATATATAGGCCATCCTATATAATATATGGTGTAAAAGTAATAATAGATAAGACTTGTCGAGATCGAGTCCCTTTGTGATGTATTCGACTTTTTTTGTGAAATAATAATTGGAAGTTGAGCTTCTTTCATATGAGTCTAATGGATTAATTTCAGCTATATATATATATATACACACATAGGAGAGACTCTTATATATATATATATATATATATATACACACATAGGAGAGACTCTTATATATATATATATATATATAAGTCTCTCCTATAGGATCCTTTATATTAATTTCAGTAAAGGGCTGTTTGTTTTTTTAATTAAAGTCTTATAAGACCTTAATTTGTTAGACATATGGATAGGTTTTTTAAATTAAAATAGTTTTTTAAATTAAAATCCTATGATATGTTTGTTTTTTTAATTTTAGATGACTTATTACAATTATAAAATTGATTAGATTGCATCTGGGTTTCTTCAAATTTAGGAATTTTTAAAAAATTGATTTTTAGGATATGTGCAAATAAAATTATACATGTATGAATTGTTATAGGATATTTGTGGAAATTTACTAAAAAAACTCTACTGTATCACTTTTTAAATAAGATAAAAGTCAATTTTTTTTTTTTTTTTTTAATTTTTCTAAAAGACATATATATTAAAAATAAGGTATAAGTTGGAAAAACAAACAAACTGATTTATCTTAATTTAAAATATATGAGACAATAAGTTTTATAGTGGAAAAAACAAATAGCCCCTAAGTACCTTAATGAAATCACATAGATTTTTATGGATTTTGATATGAAGGAATGATAATAAGTTCATTAAAATCTACTTACGAATAAAATTTGAGAATTTTTCAAATACTAAAACTATTTTTTTAAAATTTTCCTATATTTCTTTAATTTTTACGATGTCTTTATATTTAATAAAATCAAGATAAATAGTTTTTAAGTAGTTTTTAAGGGACAATGACGATCTGCTATTGTTTTACAAAGAAAATTGAAGGGAGAGACCGGAAACCTCTTTCATTATTTAAATCTGAGTCATTGATAAATAACTAATTCTACTGATGATCAGCCTGATCATTATGAATGTTTACGACAGCATGAGGGCCATCTGATTTAATTGAGCCTTACTGTGCTAATTAATCTCTGATGTTGATCTTCATAGATGACTAGATGAGTTGTGTTAATCATCCGATCTTCTGTTCAAAGCTAATGATTTGATTATTGGCTTTACATTGGCTCAGGTGCGGAGGTGTTTGTAAGTTAGCATAGACTTTAGCTCAGGTTAGCTTTAAAAAAAAATGAAAAAAAAAAAAAAAATTAAAGTGTTTCATTTAGTTTTTGCTAAAAAAAAAAGTAAAAATATAAATGAATGACAATTACAAAAATAAATATTGCTTGATAATTCATATAAATGGTCTAGTTTATAATTTAATTTAATTGAGATAATCTCGATAGATTCATTAGAGTGATATGCTTAATATTTTATTGACACTTAAACATATTAAAGTTTCTATTTCCTCATCAATCACCATTCTCCGTTTCATTCCATGAATAAAAGAAACCCGAACAAGTATGCATTTAGTTTAAGAGTTATACTACTTTGTTCAAATTTGGTGCTCAAATGATGTGTCATCACTACAATCCATTCATTTAAATCATGCAAATTAAATATAATAAAATTTAAATGAATTGATTATAGTAATGCTATATCATTTGATACCAAATTTGGGCAAAGTAGCATTTTAGTTTATTTCGCTTCCTATTTTTTTTTTCTTTATTTCCTAGTCGAATCGTTTTAAATGTTTTTAGAAGTAAAGATCATCATATCTTTTTTTTTGTGTACATACTAATTTTTTAATTAGGAAATTTTTATTGTTATATTTTCTAAAAGAAACTTTGTACTACCGATCAGTGTGGCTTAGGTAGAAAATTATGTTTATTCAGCCTGACAATATTCTAGGTTCGAGTCGTTGTACCGTATGTGTATATATATATATATATATATATAAAGAGAGGCTAAATTTAGCCTATCCGGACAATAAGTCTTGGATTCGCCTCTACATCGATTGGCTTGATCATAACCAAGAGATGAGCTAGTAACTTTTCAATATATGCTTGAGCTAGACCATTTCGACTTTATTCCTCATGGTCTAAACCACTGCCCTAATGTGGTTCAACTTGGGAAAAAAAAAAGTAGTGCATGCTTTTTTACCAAGGTAATTTGGCCACGGACCAACGGTGGAAAGAAAATTTCGCTAGCAGACTCTACCAAGGTAGGACCCCTTCCGATCAAGGATGGGTAATTGTGTCTTTATAAGACCCATTAAGCATAAGAATTAGAACTCATGTCAATTTAGCATATTTAATGCTTGAACTGAAACATTCCTACTCTTTGAAGCTAAATTCTCTAATACTCTAAACATGGTATTTTTGTTATCCTCTAACACTCAAATTACTCTAAACATGGTATTTTGGTTATCCACTAACATACAAACAATCATGGGCAACTAATTCACTTTACTCCTAAATTAATTACTCTACTCCTAATCATAATCATGCATGCATGTCGATTACGGATCTCTAACACACATGGATATTACAATTAGAGTTTTGATAGCTCGCTTTTTGTGTCGTTACTAAATTGCGATTATCAAAAGATTATTTATATTTAAAAGTTCATACACAATGTGCTCTAACTAGCAAAAGACTAGTAAATCGGTAAGTGAGGGTATCGTCCACAGGGAGGTGGTGTCCGTCAACCATATCAAGTTTTAGTGTTTATTGAAAGCATATAAATGAGAATGCAGATGTGGTGAGAATGGTGTGTGTGAAGTGTATTGTGTGCTGTTGTATGGGTGACATGGAAATGAAAACAACCTAAAACTAAAGATAGTAAAACTAAAGATAGAAATGTAACCGAGTGTTTACCTTTCTAAATTAATCTATTCCTAAATTAAGTTAATCTGCTTACGAAAATAAATATGGCTTGGAGAGATGCAAGATAATGGTCACACAAGGTACATAAGTTCACCAAACACAAATGCACATCTAGTCGATTGTTAAGCATTAGACACATTCAATTCAAGTAAATGGTTCATTCTCTTGATTAAGGAAATACCAAAATCAATTCATCACTCAACTAAGGCCATGGAATGAGTAATTGTGTCTTAGGTCAAAGACCCATTAAGCACAAGAACATAGAACCAAAACCTATTCTAACATGGTGATCAGACAATAAATGTACTTTATTAAGGTCCCCATTTCCTAGCTTTTGTTCTCATTTTCGAACGTATTTTTGTATATAATGTGTTTATGAGCCATGTGTAGGTAAATGTCCATCAAATAAGGTGTTTGTACCTAAAGGGAAGAAAATAGGGAAATCTAGGGGTAATTATGTCATTTGGAGAATCATGAGTCAGAATGCAAATATGGAGAATATATTTAAAAAATTGTGATTAAAGGAGAAGTCAAGGGTCCTTATTTTAATTCGCCAGCCAACCCAACTCAGCGCGCCACATCATTAATGAAACGGTGCGCTTTGGTTGGCTTCTGCTAACATCAGCATGACGACATGTCGTCTTCTACCTTGAGCGACCCAGTTGCAGACCCGCTCGACCCGGCTCACGACTTGACTTTAGAACCATCTATTCCAGTCATTTTTCGACCATATTTCTGGTGGTTTTCCACCCAGATCAATGGCGCGCCTCTCCCGGTCCATTTGACACCCTTTTAAGGCCTTAATGCAATGTTTTTCTTAAACTCCAATCTTCCAAACTTCCATGGCCAACCAAGCTCCAATGACAACCATTTGCCATGGTTGAAGTGTCATCTTGGCCAATGATCGGACGATAAATGTACCTAATTGAGGTCCCCATTTCCCAGCTTTTGTTCTCGTTTTCGAGCACATTTTTGTATATAATGTGTTTTGTGAGCCTTGTGTAGGTACATGTTCCCTACATTTGGCGTTTGAGCTTAAAGTCAAGATTGGGAGGCCAAATCGAGCAAACAATGAGAATTGGAAGCCGTTCAGAGTTGTCATGGTTTCACCGTTGACCCAAACCGCAGTGTGATTCATGGTCAACTCCAACAAGCAAAACCATGCTTTCATGGTGGATCTGCCGCTGAACCAGAACGTGACATTAAGACCGCAGCATTAGTCAACTCTGATTTCCAAAGCTTAGGGGTTGATACTATACGTGCGTATGCTGAATGATTAACTTGTGGAGGCCATAACTTCCTCCTCATATCGAACCACGATGGAATCCATATATATTTAGAAAGCCCCAGCAGTCTACTTTCTAGCGGTTTTTACGGATCATAATTCCAGATTTTCTAGAAGGAGTTATGCGCGTTTTCATAACGGTGCATGAGGTTGGAAACCTGATTAGTGTTCATGGCGAGTGACCATGGTGACTGAACTCACTCACCTCATCCACTCGCCTCAACCTTTGCCCAAACTTCACAAAAGCCATGGCAACTGACCATGGCGAGTGAACCACCTGCCTCAGCTACTCGCCTTAATGCCTGGAAAGGGTAAACTTGTCCTTTCGCACCTCAATTCATCTCTAACCTTTCCCTAATTATATTAACACCTCTTTCCTCCCTTCTCTTCAGAAAAGAAACCACAGCAGCAGCACTTCATCTTCTTTTTCATTTTTTCTCACCAAATCAAGAGAGAGATAGAGTCTTCCAAAGCTCCCATGGAGGTTCTCCTCCATGGGAAGCTCACCACCACCACTTTCTACACATCATCCACCACATTTGGGAGTTGATTACAAGGAAAGAGGAGTGGTCTATGACCAATTTTGAACTAGGGATTCATAGAGCTTTTGGAGGGATTTCTTCAAGGGTTGTCTCCTTAAAACTCATTCTCTTTGTATTTCATGTTTTCTTGATTGTATAACCCCACTTGGGAAATATTTGTAAACCAATATTGTGCTCATTTATGTGATGATTGTTTATAAATCCATTTGGGTTTCGAATTATTCTTGTTATTATTGCATAATCTCTTATCTTGATATGCATGTGTGTGGAGATTGGAAATTGATATGTGTTCATGGATGGGATTAGGAGTATATTAACTTAAATGTAGGAGTAGTTGTAATCAAATATCCTATTTGTGTGTGTGTTGATGGAAGATCGAAATGCCTTGTTTTGATGGGTTTAAGTGTATGTGGGTTAGCATTGTACCTCCATGGATGACCTTCCGGGTATAGTCTTGACCACTTAGCTCTGAAAGAATGGATGAAACTTGTTTTATGCATGGCCATGCTAGAATAGGTTTTGGCTACATGTTCATGAGCTTAATAGGTCTTTGGCCTTAAGACACATGCTCTATCCATGGCCTTGGGGAGCAAGAATAGATTTTGGTTTCCTTAATCAACGGATGATTCGTAATAATAGATGATTTGGTTTCGGAACTCCTTAATCGTGAGAACAAGCCCTTAACTTGAATTGGATGAACTTAATTGTCTAACAATCAACTAGGTGTGCACTTGTATTTGTTGAACTAATAAGTACCTTGTATGACCACAATACTACATCTCTTTTAGCCACCTTTTTATTATTTGTCTATTTAAACACCATTCTCACCATTTCATATACTCTTTGTTTTTATTTGCATTTTTTTTCTTTACATTTCCACACACACCACATCCCAATATGCATACACCTCACACACACAATTCTCACCTCATCCGCATTCTATTTAAATGCTTCTAATAAACTCTAAAACGTGAAACGATCGACGGATAACACCTACATGTGGACGATACCCTTGCTTGTTGCTATACTAGTCTTTAGACACTTGCACTAACAAAGTGAACTTTAATTATAAATTTTTTGACATGCAAAATGACTTGTCAGCCAACCGAGGCATCCAGGCTATAGTAACTTCCGCGGTCCAACTGCCGTTGTGTCGAATTGTAACATACATGATCCAAGACCGTGTTTCTCTTATCTCCAAACCTCCCCAACTTCCATGGCTAATCAAACTCAAAACCCCACTACAGCAAGCAGGCGACATCAATTTGTCATGGTCGAAGTGCCGTCTTGGCCAACCACGGCAGTCGGGCGATAGTAATTTCCGCAGTTCGAAGTGTTGTTTTAGCCAACCGCGGCACTCGTCGTTTTGGACAAAATTTTGCCCTATTTGGAACCCATAAATATATATATATATATATATATATATCTTTGGCTTTTCAGATGGATATCATCAATCACACACAAGGAGACCATCTCTTTCACACACACCTCTTTCTTTACATCATCAATCACCATTTTTGGAAGCTTATTCAAGGAAGAAGAAAAAGGAACTCAAGGAACATGGGAAAGCTCACGTGGACTTTATGGGTTTTCTCTACACTATTCCCTTCTTTGTTTATTTTTCATTGATTTGTAACTAAACTTCATCTAGGGGATTGATGTAACCGTATTGGACTATTCTTTGTAATTAATTAGTTTATTTCTCTTAATTTAATTTGATTTTAGTCTCAATTATTGCAATAATTGCTCTAATCTCTATATTCATGTTTTGTTGTGGTCACAAGAGACATGGGTTTGTGAGTTTAGTTTATGCAAGAGGTTGAGTTTAGATGTGGGTGGCCATACCATCTAAATCTCACCACAAGCTTAGTAATTGGGAAGGTTAGTTTATATATGGCCATGCTAGGTCAACTTGGCTTTGAGTTTTATGTTAAATATGGGGATTGACCATTACTTATTACATGACCTTGTGTAAGTAATGAGAAAGATCTAGAACTTAATGGATTTATCTTAAAACAAGCCCTAAAATTAGATTAAAGTTCTTAATTAGACTAATTGAGTGCTTGAGTGATCTAAGAAAGGTTGCATCGATTCTCTAGTGCTTTCTCCCATATATTCTCTACTTGTGTATTTGTTGTGCTTAGTTTAATTTTAAGTTACAAGTTTGCATTTTTAATCATTTTCAAGAACCAAACCGTTTTTCTAACCCCAAAGCATTGTGCAATTTAATTTTCACGCACTTAGATTATATTTTTTAGGCTAAGTAGTATTCAACCAATAGAATCACCGATCCCAGTGAACGAATTTAATTTAAATTGAACGTAAATTTTATTGCATCAAGAGCAAAAAATAAAAGTACGGTTATGTGCTGCATGTTCAACGGATCATATGCATGATCGATACTAGTGTTATGTTTATTGTCATTGCTTAATTACTTAGAATAAAAATGTAATAGCATATGTAGTTATAAATTTTCTCAAGTTTAAGATCCCAACATAGTTATTTTCGGGACAGGGGTACTCTTTTTATTTTTTATTTTTTATTTTTTATTATTTATTTTAAAAGAGAAAAAAAAAATATATATATATATATACCGTGTAATGGTATTATTTTGAACTATCTTTATTATTCAACACGAGTCATATACAAACCAATTATCTTCCCAAAAACATTGGTGTGAGTGAATTTAATTTCTGATTTGTGTTTAGGGTTAACTTGATTCACAACATACATTTTTTTTAAGTTAACTTGATTCACAACATACATTAACAGAAATTAATTCTGTGATCACAAATCAAGAATTAATCTCTTCCCACTTTAGTAAACTTGTTTCCAACTGACAATTAATGGTGAAGGAGTGCAATTTTGTAATCGAGCAAGCAAAAGCCTAGTATGTTCCTGACCTTGATAGTTTTAAAATATCCACGTGATCTAATTTTAAAATTACTAATAATATGAGAGCTATTTATAAATGATTCCCTAATTATAAGGTTACTAATAATATCCACAACACTGTTTTGGTGCCGATCCTCCATAACTAATTTAGTATTAATCAAACACATATCCCTGAACATGACACATGCACCCACTAAAACTTTAACAAGCGTGTATATAGAGAAAGTCGTCTTTCCACGCATTCAAGGCACCGTACATCTTTCATTCAAATCGATCAGCCACAGGTCTGGTCGAGGCTCTAGTTTTGAAATTCTATAAATGGATCCATTTTTTCAAGCAAACAATATTACCAAGAACCATATATAGCCGGCCTGTGAGGATCCATTTTTTCTGTGCGATGGATCCTGACAGCGGCTTTTGTTCACAAACAAGAACGTACCACAGCTTAAGACCTTCAATTCGTGATCTCCCGCCACCATCTCAGCCTCTTTCTATCACGGAATATGTTTTCTCACTCCTCCACCGCTACCGCTCCTCCTCCACCGCCATCAGTACTACTGTTTCAGACCCAACAACATTCATGATCAACGATGCCACCGGCCACCGCCTTACCTACTCCGACTTACTCCTCCAGACAAACTCCCTCGCTATCTCTCTCTCAAAACACTACTCTCTCTCCAAAGGGGACGTCGCTTTCATCCTCTCTCCTCACTCCCTCCAGATCCCGATCATCTACTTCTCTCTTCTATCTCTAGGTGTCATCATCTCACCAGCCAACCCGGACGATTCCGGCTCCGATATAACTCACCTACTCAACCTTAGTAGACCAGGCATCATCTTTGCCACTTCGGAAATCTCCCACAAGCTGATCATCAACCCCACATGGAATTGTCATACAGTGTTGATGGACTCGCCGGAGTTTCTCTCCTTGTTAACACGGTATGATGATGACAACAGTAGTACAAATCATAGAGATGATGTGGTGAATCAGTCTGACGTAGCAGCCATCATTTACTCCTCTGGAACTTCTGGTCCAAACAAGGGCGTGCAATTGACTCACGGGAATTTGATAGCAGTGATGGCAAGTACCACCGGAGCTGATAAATATTACGAAAAGCAATTAGTGTCGTTAGCTACGCGAGCTTTGGCTGGTGTGTTTGGTTTTACAGCGATGATGAAGGCTATTTCGCGAGAGGAGATTCTGGTTTTGCTGCCGACGACTGAGCTTGAGACAGTACTTGAAGCTGTGGACAAGTATAAGGCAAATTATTTGCCGGTGTCTCCGTCAGAGATTGTTGCATTGTTGAAATCGGATTCGACGAATAAGTACGATCTCAGCTCGCTGATGTTTCTCGGGTGTGGTGGCGCTCCGCTTTCTGAGGATGTTGCCGTCAAGTTCAGAGACAAATTCCCCACCGTGCAAATCCTGAGGGTAAAATCTTTCAATTTAAATAATAGACAAAATAACTGTGAACACTTGAAATGTTAATGTTTACAAAAACTGAATTCATATAATAATTAACCACAAATCAATTTTTCTTATAATGCGGGTATCCTGCAAAAGCGTACATAAAATATATATAGTAGAGAGAGAGAGGGTTTAATCAAGGGCAGAATTTGACCCTGTAAAGTTAGGAGTGCACACTTTGTACAGTTATAAAATTGGGATCTCATACGAAAATTAGGATCTCATACGAAAAAATATAGGTTAATAGCACAGTTCCATATATTTTTTTTGTGTGAGATTCCAAATGATACCAGTGTCATTGAAAAAAGATACCGTTATTTATTGGAATCATGCACAAATACAAGCGGGATTCTCGTACTAGATCTCGCACCTGAATAAACATTTTGATTATAACGATTATCAATTCCTATAATAAATAATCTGATCCAAACCTTGATTTGGTAAATATTGTATCTTCGCTTAGGGATATGGTTTAACAGAGACAGGAGGAATGGCTACAGCAACGATAGAGCCGGTGGAGGTAACTCGCCTGGATTCAGTTGGTCGACTAGCTGAATTTATGGAAGCCAAGATTGTTGATCCTATAACAGGTGAAGCATTGTTTCCGGGCAAGGAAGGGGAACTCTGGTTGCGCGGTCCAAATATCATGAAAGGTATATTCTGCTATAACAAACTATGTACAAGAGTACAAGATCAAAAGTAAGTTTTTTTTTTTTTTTTTTTTTTTTTTTTCATTAAATATAAACCCATGTCTCTGGGACCTGACGAGATCAACCGTTTGTGATTTAAATGATAAATATGGGACTCAACCCCTATCATAAGTGAAAGAGAAGTGTCCAACCACATTGTTAAGAGTGGTTAATTTAAGAAGCAATATTACTTGGATAAAGTATAGTAGTTGTTTTGACATTTAATTTTCTTTCTTGGAAAATTACTATTCATCTTGTTTGATGATCATAGAATTAATGATGGTGCATGTTAATCTAGGATATGTAGGAGATGATAAGGCGACTGCTGAAACTTTGGATTCAGAAGGTTGGTTGAAGACTGGGGATCTATGCTATTTTGACTCTCAAGGTTTACTCTTCATTGTTAGTAGGCTAAAGGAACTGATAAAATACAAAGCATTTCAGGTGATTTAATTAAATTTTTTTATTTATAAATATTTAGCGACAAATTAACTTGTTTCTTTATTATCAAAATATAGATTTTAAGTAAACACATTTGCATGTATAGGTTCCTCCAGCTGAATTGGAACATTTGCTTCTTTCTATTCCAGAAATAGCTGATGCTGCTGTGATTCCGTACGTGTAAATTTGTAGCCTCGTTATTTTTGAACTCATCAATCTGCAAATATATATTCATAATAAATTTGCTATGCTTTCAAGCTGCAGATATCCTGATGAAGATGTTGGTCAGATTCCAATGGCCTTTGTGGTGAGAAAACTCGAAAGCAACATTACTGAGTCTCAAGTCATAGAATTCATTGCAAAACAGGTTGCTCCTGATAACCACTGAACAATTTTTTTTTGTGTTATATATATGATGTTAAAAGAAAAATAAAATAAAATAAAATAAAATAAAATCAATTGATTCTGTCGAAGAAATTGATCCATCCTTGATATCTAAGTCTATCGAGTAAGCTAGGCTCATTACATCGACTCTCCTAACTAACTAGGTTTCACTGTTTTCTTTCGAATAAATTTTCCTAGTATGGTCGAAGTTTGGCAAAAACAATTTTTTTGAAAGGAAATCAAATTCAACGGATTCCAAAATCAATCTTATTCATGACTACTCTTACAAGTTAAAGTTGATGCATATATTTCTTCTTGCTATAGGTTGCACCATACAAGCAAATAAAGCGTTTTGCTTTTGTCAATTCTATTCCGAGATCTCATGCTGGAAAGATCTTAAGAAGAGAATTGGTCGATCGTGCTCTCTCTGCAAATTTTTCTACATCATCATGATCTACCTTATCAATCAACAGATCAGGGAGCTCGATCTTAATTTGTTGGATGCTGATCAGAAATGCATGATGTTGTTCAAACCATTTGGCAAAATATATGAATCATATTTATATATACACCATGTAAATTAATGTTGGGTGCAAGCAGTGCCGGCCATGAGACAGGTCAACTAGGCGTGCCCGCCCAAGGCCCAAAAAGGGTCCTTTTATTTTTATTTTTATTTTTATTGCTCACATCTTTGGACTTTGATGAATAAAGGGTCCAAATTTATTGTTATTTTTCAAACTTCATATAATTATATCAAATTTGGATCCCAAATAAGAAAACGAGTACGATATATACACCCCTATAAAACTATATGTATACCCCAAATTCAAATATTTCTAGAATTCTGAAATTGTCCTTAAGTTAAATTATCAATATTTTAATTAAAAGATATTATTGACATCATCCAAACAAACTTGACAATCCAAACAACATCAGAGTTGAGTGCATATTGAGCCGATGTCGGATTGCAAGCTTGCAGCCAATCAAACAAATTTCCCTCTAAAACTCAAAGTGAATCGAACTTTAGAAAAATGGGATAAAAGCCTCAACAAATTCTAAAATGTCAAAGAATAGGGAGCTGACTAAGTTAAAATAAGATCCAGCCATCCAATGAAAGCAAACAACAGAACTCACAGGGGAACAACGGCTTTCTTGATGCAATCTGATTCCACACTAACATGAAAAAGCCATTTGTAAACCAATAAGCAAGGCCATAGCTTCTACATTATCTAGGCACAAAGGGACAACAAAACCAGAACCATAATCTCACCCTTGCGGTGTCGATTCTCGAATAACAAATATTAAATAGTACCAGAGATCCCCAAACCTGAAAAAGACGGAGGAGGCTACTGATTCCTCTGTCAAAATGTCAAAGGAGAAGGTTGTTTGCCGGTGTGGCTTCTCCCATATTTATTTTTATTAATTTTTTATTTTTTTTATTTTTTTTCAAAATTAAAAGAAAGGATATATTTGGTAATTTTTGGAGAATGTTGTTTGCATGTATACCTCATTAAGAGTTTCTTAACAATTATATTTTGTAAGCACACCCTAAACATTACCAAATATACTATATTTTTAATATTAAAAAAAAAAAAAAAAAAAAAAGATCTCTCCCCTCATTTTCTAAGCAAGTTCGTCTCTCCCTTTTTACATACACAATTTCTTTGAGTGGAAACTGTCATGCAAATCTATTTATTCGTAACTTTTTTTTTTCAGTTTTGTTTTTTCTATGTATCACAATCGTGATAAACTTGATGAAAATTACTTTGATTAAATTTTTGTAAATTTTCTCAAAAAAAAAAAAAAAAAATATGTATATATATAAATTATTAAGTATGAGATTTTCATAAGATTTAAATGCGAGATTGAACAAACAACCCCATTTTAAATATTCGCCCTAGGGCCTCCAAAACCTTAGAACCAGCACTAGGTGCAATTGGAAGAGTGGTGAGAAAAATAGAAGAAAATGAAAAGTTTGGCTTAGGGAATTGCTATTTGAGGATTGCTAGATCCACTCTCCTAATTCACTCTCTCATTACACTATATTCACATATTGACATGTGTCTAAATTTTACTTTTTTACTTTAAACTTAGAATCATAATAAATGAGCTGGTTTTGCATGTTATATTCAATTCAAACCAATAAAATCTTCCCAAATTGACCTTTCTTAATATTTATATTTATATTATTATTATTATTATTATTATTATTATTATTATTATATACCTCTTTTTATTTTTTTAATGTCATTACCATTTATAATTTATACTCATAAAGTTAACGTTTTTGTTTATATTCTCATAAGTTCATCACATTTTTATATTTTATAAAGTAATCCTCATTTTGGGTTTTGAAAAATATAGTTAACAAATTAATTTTCCGTACAGTAACTAAGCAAGTTTTCTGTATTTTTAATAATTTTAATAATATCAAAACTCAAATGTACTCAAAATGTGGGGTGTCAAGTTTTATTGTATTTTAAATTAATTTCAATATTTCTAATAATATATATTTACTCATTTTTATTTTAAAATAAATATGAAACAAATTTAATAAATATTATTCAAACCACAACCTTTAATTCTTTGAACATTTTTTCTTCCATCGTTGGTAAGGGCAATTTGGGAAGATGTTACTAGTTTGAATTGAAAATAACATGCAAAACCAGTCTATTTATTATGACTCTAAGTTTAAAGTAAAACAGTAAAAAATAGGCACATGTCAATATGAGAAAAGAGAGTGTATTGAGAGAGTGAAATCTCTAAACAAATTAATTTAAAGGGTAGTGTTAACCTATGACCTAAGGGCACATGTTAATAACTAGAGATTTCCTATAATAGGAAACCCAATAAATTCAAAGTAAAAATAGACACGCGTCAACATGAGAAGAGAGCATGTATTGAGAGAGTGAATCCCTAATCAAACTTAAACAAATTAATTAAAATTACTATATCATTTATTTATTTTGATCATTATTGTAATGTTGAGGTTTTGAGAATTCCTCAAAATAGTACTAGAGGAAGTGTATATGGAGCTATTCACTGCCATTAAAGAGCATTAATTGAACTAATCTGGTTCCTTTTAAGCTCGCATGGCTGTTAGATTTTGGATCTTATTCTCAAGTGAATCTAATGTGAATAAAACGAGAATTAACTGATGTGAAACTTCCTGAAGATATGGGAAAACGTTTGGAAGTTGGAGATGATGTTAGATGGAGGTTTGAAGATCGAAGAGGAACTGATGAATCATATTCCAGAAGGAATAGCGGTGTGGACCACGGCACGGGTAAGGAGCATGGACCGCGGCACAGGGAGTGGTCGATTCCAATGAGATCAGTGCGGTGCAGACCGCGACATAGGAAAGAGACTCCGACCATAGTATTTTGAGCGGTCATTTCTAGTAACTTTCTGAGGTATAGGGTGCTGGGTGCACACCACGACCCAGACCACGGTGACGACGTATTTTGCTGAGATCTAGAATGTTACGTAGAAAAAGGAAAGGCTATCTTCTGAAAGTTCTTATGCTTAAGGAAAATGATTTCTCTTTACAAGACTTGTCATAAAAAGAAATAGTATTTATATGAAACAAAAAAGTCTTGTATGTATAGGAGATGGATTTCCTTGTAGGTCTAAACTCCCTGTAACTAGTACAAATAGAACCTTGTAACTAGGCTATTTCATGTGGAGTGAAAGAACACCTGTAATATCAAAGAGTGGTAAGATCCAAGGGAGACCCTAGGGAATATCCTGGTGGATCCAGGGAATATCAGTGGATCAAATTAGAGATCCATGGGTGAATTAATTTCTATAAGTTATGGGTGAATATTAGGCATGTCGTTTCCACATTCATCGGTTCAAATTCCCAACAATGGCTTCAACAGATGATGTCTCTCCTGATGAATCATAGGCTAGTGAGAATTTCTGACTTGAAAGTTCTAATGCTAATGGTCGAGTTACAAAGACTGTGAGTTCTCTTGATGAGTAATTTGGAAGACCTTAGAGTTCTTCAACTCAAACATTCTCGAATAAAGCATATAACAGTCGATGTGCATATTGATGCAGTATTTTACGTTCAATTTTAATTAAAGTTCGTTTATTGGGATCCATGATTCTATCGGTTGATACCACTTAATCTAGGAAAAATCTACTCTAAATGCGTGAAAATTAAATTGTAAAATGCTTTGGTTTTGGAAAAAAATGATCTGGTTTCTTGAAAATGCTTTAAAAAGCAAACTTGTAACATAAAAATGCAAACTTGTAACTTAAAACTAAACTAAGCACAACAAACACACAAGTAGAGAATATATGGGAGAAAGCAATAGAGAATCGATGCAACTTTTCTTAGACCACTAAAGCACTCAATTAGTCTCATTAAGAACTTTAACCTAATTTTATGGCTTGTTTTAAGATAAATCCATTAAATTTTAGGTCTTTTCCATTACTTACACATTGTCAACAGTCAATCCCCCTATTTAACATAAAACTTTAAGCCAAGTTGACTAAGAAAGGCCATGCCTAAACCAACATTTTCAATTACTAAGCTTCTGATGAGATTTAGATGGAATGGCCACCCACATCTAAACTCAACCTCTTATACAAACTAACTCACAAACCCATGTCTCTTGTGATCACAACAAAGCATGAATAGAGCAGTTAGAGCAATTAATGCAATAATTGAGACTAAAATCAAATTGAATTACGAGAAATAGACTAATTAATTACATAGAGTAGTCCAATACAGTTACATCAATCCCCTAGCTAAATGTTTAGTTACACATCAATGGAAAAAGAGAAGATAAGATAAAGGAGTAGAGAAAATCCATATGTTTCATGAGAGCTTTCTTCTTGAGATACTTCTTCTTCTTGCTTCCTAAACTTTCAAGGACAGATGGATATGGATGTGTGAAAGGGAATATGAGAAAAAGATGATGAAGGAATGTAAAAAGGATGCAGCTTGGGTGATTCTCATGTGTTTGATGATGTCAGATCTGAAAAACTCAAGAGAGGTATATATATGGGTTCCAAATATGGCAAAAATCCTTCTAAAAGGTTATGCTAACGGACTGCCGCGGTTGTGGTTTTCGCAGTTGGCCAAGACAGCAGATGAACCATAGAGATTACTGTCACATGGGTGCTGCAATTGGCCAAGACGGCACTTCGACCGCGGCACTACCTGGGCTTTCCTTAACGCGTATGGAGATTAGCGGCACAGCGACGGCACTTCAACCACAAAAAACACTGTTGCTCGATTGCTACGATTGGCCAGAACAGAACTTCTATTGTGGAAATCCATGTCGCTTGAGTGTCACGACTGGCCAGAACAGCACTTCAACCACAACAATAACTTCATCAATGCTCCGCTTCTCCAAAATTGCACTTTATGCCTCATAATCTTCTCTCTTATACTAAAAACACCCCTGCTATCAATAGTAACCTGCGAAAGCCTCAATCAAGCCATTGGACACTCAATTTTACTCGAGAACCAAACGAAAGCAAATGAAAAGGGGGCAAAAATCTAGTATTGGAATGGCTCAATCACATTTTGTTCGAGAAAAAGTAGCAACTGACTTTCTATCTGTTCGGTATATTCCCTCCTCTCAGCAGAAAGAAGACATCCTCATTAATGCTTTTCATTGTTTTGAATGACTTTTTAAACAGAGCTTTTATCGGTAAAGCTTTGATAGGATAAAGCTTTTAACAACCTAATTAAAATAAGGGTTAGTATTAAAGACCTCCCTTCAACTTAGAACTATTATTGGATGTCTTGATAAAAATGTTTTTATTTCAGAACATTCCTTATGGACTACAAACAATGATTCAATTGATTCATTTTTTATGTTAAAAGCCTAAAATGTCCATATTTAAGCATCTGAATTGAACATTACACTCTTTGAATCTTATCAAATAAAAGCATTGTTTGTTAGTCCATAATGGGTGTTTCTGAAATAAAAACATTTTTATCAAGACATCCAATAATAGTTCAAAAGTGAGGGGATATTTTTAATATTAAACCTTAAAACAATATAAATAAATTAAATAATTATGTTTATTGTTTTTCTAGTTTTATGATGAATTCTTTATATATATATATATATATATATATATATATATATACTCATATATTTAAAATATTATAAAGGGATATTCCTATTTGAGTCCCTCTAGTTTGATATAATTCTATTTAGTCCACTAGTTCCTAATATTGTCATTTTTAGTCCTTCTATAACTTTTTCCGTTAAAGGTACAATTTCTGATATGGACAGAGGAAAAAATGACCTTATTGCCCCTGAGTGTGGCTAACATTGGTAAAATGACCATGATGCCCTCCAAGGAAAATAAATGGAATGAGATGAACTGCGAAGATCCATAAATCCATTAATTTAACTTGATCGGAAAAAAAAATTAAACTTAAAAGAACAAAAAACTAAAAAATCTGGATCTCCACAATATAAAATAATAGTAATAAACCCACGTCTTTCATCTTCATTCTATCAAACCCCCAACCAAATAATCCAGATATTATAGATCTGGGTTCATTCAATCAAACCCATGATAAAACAGATTATTACAGATCTTTCATATCAAATGAAGATGAACCCATGATAAACCCAGATTCAATACGAAACCATTCAATCAAACCCATGATAATATTACAGATCTTTCATATTCAATTAAACCCATGATAATATTACAGATCTTTCATATAGACCATCGCGAATCCAAGAGCATTAATGACAAATTCTTCGTCGATGATAATGGTCAGCTCACCACCGTCAAAATTGACTGACGTGACGAGACGCTCTACGACGTTCTCACTATCTGATCTCCACGATCCTCTTCCCTGATCACGATAGCTCAACTTGATTTCTCATTTCTCTCTCACTTCCATCTCCCGTTTCTCTCTCTTTTTCTTTTCTCTCCAATGTCTAATGGTGGTTGATGGTGTGGGAGCAAATTTAGTTTTATTGAAGTAGTGATTTAAAACATTTTCTATATTTGGTTTTCTTCACAAAAAAAAATAAAATAAAATTCCAAATCTGATTTTGTTCAAACAATTTTTTTTTTCAAATCCTGCTTTGTTCAAATTTTTTTTTTCCAGATCTAGTGGGAGAGAGAGACAGTGGTGAGATTGTATGGGTTTCTGGTGGACTGATGGTGGCATGGTTTGGGTGGAGACGATGGTGGAGAAGATGAGTTAATGTATGAGAGAGAGAGAGAGAGAGAGAGAGAGAGAGATGGACGGTGAGAGAGAGATTAAGATTTTTATTTTTACTAATTATTTATTATTTAATTCATTTTTTATTATTTTAATATTTATTTATCATTATTTTTAATTAGTTTATATATATTATTTTTAAATTTAATTAGTGTTATTAGTTTTTTCATTTTTTATTTAATTAAATCTGTCCAAATTGATTTTTTATTATTATTATTTTTAAAACAATTACCATTATAGCCTTTGGTCACATAAGATTCTAGAAGCCTAACGTTCTTTTACCATTTTACACTCGTTGAACAATGTAAGTCAAAGAAATTCTAACAGGATTGGACAGTATGGACAATAAATGAGATTATTATTGAAGGTGTGGACTAAAAATGATAATGATCAAACTAGAAGGATTGAAACCCGGATTACATCAAACTAGAGGGACTAAAATAGGAATATCCCTATTATAAATGACAATATATATATATATATATATATATATTAAATTTGGTTTATTTCATAAAGGGGCAATTACAAAATCAGTCTTGAACTTTTTTCTTTATTCCAAGTAGTTTGCAGGCTTTTTATTTTTAACCAATCTAGTCCCTATATTTTTTAAAAGTACCAAATTAGTCCCTTTGACTAACGTACGGATGTTAGTCAACCTTAACATATTTAAGGTTAAAATTGTACTTTTAACCTAAAACTTCATTGTTTGACATATGTACCTACTTGTATTAAATCGACACATGTCCCATCTTTTTTTTTTTTTACACATGTACATTAATTGTTTATATATATATATATATGAAACGATTAATTAAACAAAAAAAATTATGTTTTTTTTTTATAAAAAAATAAATAAATAACATGGGGCAATGGAGAAGGTTCTAACAATCGAGATCGTGGAGGAGCCTCCTCCACGATCCAAGTTGCAAAGGAGGTCTCAATCTCCTCCACAAACCTGATCGTGGAGGAGACCTCCACGATGTTGGATCGTGGACAAGCCTCCTCCTTAGTCTGGAAAATTTCCAGATCGTGGAGGCAACCTCCTCCATGATCTGGTCTAGATTATACCAGATTGTGGACCAGAACTTAACCATGATAGAAAGTTAGGGTGAGCTAAAATTTCAAGAAAAAAAAAATTCCAATTTCATGTAACTTATAAAAACATATCTAATGTGAAGGCCACATTTTTGTTGACAAAAAAAATGTGCCAATTTTTGATAAAATAAGTAAATGAAAATAATTTTAAAAAAAATAGAAAATAATGTTTTCAAGAAATGAAAGGATGTTATCAAGATTGAAGTGTGACATCTTTGATTAATCAGACAAGTCTATTACAAATATGATAAGTGTTTTATTTATAATTAACTATTTAGAGGATCTACATGAATTATATGATTGTCTGATATTAGAAAAGGGAATATCACAATGTTGTTGATGTATTCGTTAAATGTGATTTGATGGAAAGACTGCTTATTCAGCTTGACAATATTTTAGTTCACGTTGGAATACTAAATAAAAAGTTGTGGATGTCCAGTTGCATGTCATGGTTTCAAAACCTTATGTGATGCCGACCATAACGGAACTCACATGCGTTCAACACACAAGGATTTCTGATTTTCTGTAATCCCACAGTATTTTAGAACATAAGAGATAATTTGAGTTAACTACTCAAGAAGTTTTTTTAATTTCATTTAATCTGAATATTGCAAAGCGATTACAACCAAATAAAAGAGAAACTAATCTCCTTGACTCCTAAAAAAACTCCACTAAATCAGGAAACAATCCCGGATTATTTGTGAAAATAAAAGCTAAACAAAAAAGGAAAGAAAAACCCTAATTATCGTGCAAGAAACTTAAAATGCATGTACGACAAGCTAAACGACCTTTTTTGGGCCTCTTCCATGCCTAGTCACGGGAAAGGAAATTTCAGTGATAAATTTTAGAGCACGTCCTAGGCTTTCTAAAAACAAATTATAATAGTCATTTGGAGCCCGTATGTGAAAGTTATGACCCAACAAAATCAAACTCGTTTTGAGTGCTTAAACGACCCAAATATGAGCTTGCCTACTGGTCCGCATCTCCCCAGGTTAAGAAGAATTCGACCACAAATTCGGCAGGTCTTCATCCTTTGATGATGAATCCTCGTGGAAAGGAACCAGGTGCTTCACATTAAATACATCCACAGTGCGAATATGGCTAGACAGCTTGAGGCGGTAAGCATTTGAATTAATATTCTCAATAATCTCCTTGGGACCAATCTTCCATGTGCACAGTTTATTGTACTCACCTATAGAAAAACTATCCTTAGTAAGCACAACCCTAACAAAGCCACCCACCTCAAAATCGACAAGACGATGCTTCTAATCAATATTTTGCTTGAATTTGGCAGTAGATTTTAGCAAGTTCTATCGAGTACGGTTGTGAATGTCCTGCAGCTGGGTGACAAAATCCTCTGCCTTGTGATGCACCTTGGCGTTGCTAGGGAGAGTAGCCAGATCAAGTGGGCACTGTGCTACCCCAAACTGATGTAGTGAAAGATTCACAAAACAACAATCGATAAAAGAAAGGATAAATGATTCGGATCCGTTGATTCACGCATGAATACCAGACGCAAACCCTACTATTAATCTATTGATCCGTGCACAGATACCGGAATAATAGGCTTCAAATTCGTTGACCCTCGCAAAGGTACCGAAAATGGATAAAAAGAAATGCTCTCTCTACAATTTTATTAATCTTCAAAAAAAACTTTTTTTAAAAAAAATAACTAATTGCAATGAATTTAAATAGGAAAATAAACTAAACCAAAAAGATCCAAAACCTTGAATCCTAAACGGATTCAAACTTCTCAAATAACATAAATATAAAAAGGACTCCAAGACTCAATCCTAAACTAAAAAGGAAACTAACAATGAAACTAAAAGACTCAATAATGTCCAGCTTGTCCAACTCATGGCATCCAGCTCTAGTCCAGCTCAAGTCTTCGCGTAACAAGATAGATGACCAAATTTGGGCCTGTTTTGATATGTTACAGAGGATGGAGTCTTAATAACATCTGTAGGGCTCGTCTTGAGCTTTCTGGAAACATATTATAATAGAGGATCTGACTACATATGCCCTATGTAGAGGTCCACGAAGTTCAACTCAGATTTGGTTGGTCCACGCGACCAAATACGAATTCGCCACTTCGCTTCATGTATTCCATTGCCTTAGTTGCTGCTGCATCATTATGGTTAGGAAAAAATTTATAAATAGTTCTCATATTATTAGTAATT
Organism: Acer negundo; assembly: GCA_035582765.1. Taxonomy (NCBI): domain Eukaryota; kingdom Viridiplantae; phylum Streptophyta; class Magnoliopsida; order Sapindales; family Sapindaceae; genus Acer; species Acer negundo. The sequence goes on from CM069241.1 coordinate 46,796,842, forward strand.
TTAAAACTATCCCAGCCATATGGATATATATCAAATTATGGGAAAAAGCCAGAGTCGACTGGGGAAGAATCAAAAAGGAAGATATATTTCTAGTATTAAAAGCCACCCCATGAAAACTAGAAAATCCAAGCCTCCCCAATTGAGTGTTTCTGGTCGTCAAAAAAGGATAAAAAAGGTTACTTGGAATTTTGATGATGAGATTACCAAGGTTATTGAGAAAGGAAGGGAAATTGGGGTAGATTTTAAATTTAAACCAACAAGCAACAGAGAAGATGAGGGAGACAAGCAGTACAAAGGAGAAAGATGGATTTTGGAGGAGGAAGTGACGAAAGTGATTGAGACCGGAGCGGCGTTAGGGATAGTTTTCAATGGTAGAGAGGCAGAAATCATAGAATTTTTGAGTTCCGGGAAGCGTGAGGATGAAGCAAGCTTTAATGTGTAAGATCTTCTCTGCTTTTGTTTGTGTTTTCTGGGTGTTTTATATTGTGATGTTATTTATGTCTTGGAACGTAAGAGGTTTAGGGAAAGATGTGAAGAGAAGGAAAGTTAAGAGAGTAGTGAAGTTTCAAAATCTAGCGGTCCTGTTTATCCAGGAAACCAAAAGGGATGTGTTTGATAGTAGCCTTATTAGGAGTATTGGTGGGAGCATCCTCACGAGAGGGGTGGGAGTGGAGGTTGTCGGCTCTGCAGGTGGACTGATGACTTTGTGGGATGAGGATCAATTATGGGTTTCTCATTGCATGACCAACTAGTGGTGTATTGTTTTAATTGGTTTTTTGATTAAGCTAGGAAAAGACGTGATTGTGGGGAATGTGTATGCTCCGAATATTGTAGCGGATAGGAAAAAGTTATGGGGATACCTTCTCAATATTCAGTAGTACTTTGAGCAGTCGTGGTGTATAGGGGGAGACTTTAACACAATTCTTAATGCTTTAGAGAGAAGAAGGGGTTTGTTTGATAAATGGTCAGCCAGAAACTTTAATCATTTCATTCTTTAAGCCAAGGTGATAGACATTCCTATGAGAGGAGTTGCTTTCACTTGGTCGAATAACAGAACAGATGGAGTGTTGGCTATGTTAGATCGGTTTTTAGTTTCTCCCCTTATTTTATTCTGGGTTCCGAATTTGGTCCAAAAAGGTTTGCCTAGATTGATATCAGACCATTGTGCAATTACTTTGGGTTGATGTGAGGAAAGTTGGGGTCCTAGTCCTTTCCGATTTCACAATAAATGGCTAGAAGATAAGAATCTAATGTTGGAACTAAAGAAGGGGTGGGCTTTGAGCAAAGTGACAGGGTCGAGTAGTCTGATTTTACAAAAAAAAGCTTAAAGCTTCCAAGGACTTTATTAAGAGGTGGGCGAGGAGTAGTGCTCAAGGAAAATCCAACACGAAGAAACTTGAAGTGCATTTGGGAAGAATAGATGTTACTGCAGCTGTTGGAGGTTGGTCGGATTCCCTCCGACAGGAAGGGATGAAGGTAATGGCAGAATTTTAGAAGGAGCTTAGAGTGGAGGAACAGGTTTGGCTGCAAAATTATAGGGTCAAGTGGTTGTTAAATGGGGATAGAAATACCAAGTACTTTCACTGTGTGGCTAGTGGAAGACGTAGAAGAAATTTCATTGATAGCCTAGCCTTTGATGAGGAGCAGGTGTCAGATAAGGATGTTATCAATGCTAAGGTAGCGAATCAGTTTGAAAATTAGTTTAGGAAGGTTAGACGGAAGAGGCGGACGGTTAATGGTATACATTTTAAAAAGATATATGGTATGAAAAAGGTGAGGTTGGAAGAGAAGTTCATTCAGGAGGAGGTGTTGGAAGCGCTTACTAGTTGTGATGGGAATAAGGCACCGGGACCGAATGGTTTTAATATTGGGTTTGTGAGGGAAAATTGGGAAGTCATAGAGGGGGATTTTATGAAGTTTCTTAAGGAGTTTCATGGGGATGGTGCAGTAGTGAAAGATATAAATAGAATGTTTATAGTCTTGGTTCCCAAGTGTGACAAACCGGTAGGGATAACGGATTACAGACCTATTAGTTTGGTGAGGTGTTTATATAAAATTCTTGCCAAGATTCTAGCAAACTATATGAAGAGTGATTAATTCTGTGATAGGGGAGACTCATATGGCTTTTGTTAGGAATAGGCAAATTCTTGACAGTTTCGTAATTGCGGATGAATTAATCCATGAGTGGAGAAAGAGGAAAGGAAAATGGGGTCTTTTGGTTAAATTAGATTTTGAAAAGGCTTATGACACTTTGGACCACTCCTTTATTGATGATATGCTAAAGGAGATGGGGTTTGGGGTGAAATGGAGAAATTGGGTGGAGAATTGTATAGCGTCCCTTAAGATATCGGTTTTGGTTAACAGGAAGTCGACTAGAGAGTTTATGTTGGAAAAGGTACTTCATCGAGGTGATCCGCTCTCCCTGTTTGTATTCATTGTGGCGGCGGAAGGTTTAAATGCTTTGTTTAGAGAAGCTTCTAAGTTGAATTTGGTAAAAGGAGTTGTCATTAGTGAAGGGAAGGGGCAGATTTCCCACTTGCAGTTCGCCGATGATACAATCATGTTCCTTCAGCCTAAGGAGCAATATCTCTGTAATGCAAGAAGGATTCTAAGATGTTACTAATTGGTGTCTGGGCTGCATTTGAATCTCTAAAAAACTAGTATTGTCAAAGTGGGTAAGGGGGATGATCATCAGGTGTGTTGGGCTAGCATTTTTAGATGTAAGAAGGCTTCTTTGCCCTTAAAGTATCTGGGGATGACTCTTGGGGGAAGACCGAGTTCGAAGTTGTTTTGGGATGAGGTGGTTAGGCAGGTGAAACATTGTCTAACCCCGTGGAAGAAAATTTTTCTCAATAAAGGGGGTCGTCTAGTGTTGATAAAATCTGTTTTGTCAAGCTTTCCTATTTATTTGATGTCTATTTTCAGGATGCTGATTGTATTGCTAATAAAATTGAAAGCTTGCAAAGGGACTTCTTTGGGGCAATGGGGTGAGGAAAAGGAAAATCGATCCTATTAAATGGGAGATTCTTTGCAAGAGCAAGAAGGAAGGAGGTCTTGATATAGGTTCCATTCTTTGTAAGAATAAGGCTTTGTTAGCAAAATGGGTATGGAGATTCAGGGTAAAGACCAAGGCTTTTTGGAAGCGTGTTGTTTGTGGGAAGTATGGTATCGAGAGGGAAGTTTTTATCTGGGATTGGGAGTGTGGCTCTACTAGTTCAGGGTTTGCCAAGTCGATAGCCACCTTGTTTCAAGAGGGTTCGCATTCGACACAGATTCTGAAGGAGGGTATAAGAGTGGCAGTGGGGAAAGGGGATCGAGCTAGACTATGGACTGATGTTATTGTGGAGGGTTCTACTCTTATGGAAGCATTTCCTAGAATTTTCAAGCTTGCGAAAGATAAAAAGGGCTGGGTCAAAAGCTATGGGAAAAGAGAAGGTTTGGAGTGGAGATGGGATGTTCCTTTAAAAAGGAAGTTGTTTGATTGGGAGATTAACCTATGGAATTGTTTTACTGGGTGCTTGAGGGCTATCAAAGTTATGGATATAGTTGAAGATACTTTCAAATGGGTGCACTCTTCGACATGGGAATTCATGGTTAAGTCGTTTCGTATGCAAATGGAGAAGAGTCAAAGGCAGGGGAAGACAATATTTAAGGATGTTTGGTTAGGCATTTGTCCTTCTAATTAAAATAGAAAATTTTGTTTGGCAATTAATTCATGGGAGGATCTTAGTGAAAGAAGTTCTGGCTAGATTTGAGGTGATCCTTATATCAATTTCAAAATGTTCGTTTTCAAAATGTTCGTTTTGTCAGGTTGAGACTGAGTCTAGGGATCATCTTTTCTTACACTGCAAGTGAACTTGGGGGTGTGGCAGAAATGCATCAACTGGTGGGGTTCCTCTTGTTGTGCTCCCAGTTCTCTGCTTGAGTGGTGGACGGGATGCTCATCTTTGTGCACTCTTTCGAAATCAAATAGAGCATGGAAGTCGTTGTTTTTGGCAGTGGTTTGGTCAGTTTGGGAAGCTCGTAATAATTTGGTTTTCAAGGAGATTCCGGCGGACTATATTCGAGTGGAGGACTTTGTGAGATTCATAATTGGTTGGTGGTTTAAACATTTCTAAATGAGGTCCTCGGAGCATATTACGCTCATTTTGTTGAACATAGTTAATCGTTGTTCGGAGGTTTCAAAAAATAAAAAGGCTAGCATGTTCCAGAAATGGAATCCTCCAGGTATAAATAAGTTTATGTTCAATGTTAATGGTTCGGTTAAGGGTTCGACAAGTTACGTTGGTATTGGGGGGTTTTACGGGATCATCTTGGTAAGGTTTGGTGTATGTTTTCTTCTTATGTGGGTCTTCAAGATTCTACTGCAGCGGAGATTTTGCCATTGCAAAAGCTTGTGAATTACTGGGGTCTAGACCAGAGTTTTGCGGGGAGAGCCATTACCATTGCAAGTGACTGTAAAATTGTTGTATATTGGGTGAATAACATGGGTATGGGGTGCACCAGACATAAACAAATACTGCATTTTATATGTGAGAGCTTGGATAATTTTGGGCAAGCTTCAATTCTATACTGCCCTCGGGCGACAAATTCTTTCACGGATTATCTGGCAAAAACAGGGGCCACTGGCTGTGAGGATGTGTGCTGGTGCAGCTGATTGTTGGAGCAGCTGTTTCTTTACTCTTGGTTCTTTAGTTGCGCTGTCAAAGTTCAGCGACTGTGGTTTTTTTGTAGCCTATGTCGTGGTCTTTTGATAGTGGGCAGTTGGTTTGTTCTATTTTTGTTTTTGCTCTGTTCCCTCCTGTCTTTGGGTTTTGTTTTGGTTTTGGCTTCCTTTGCTTTGTTTTCAGGAGCGTTTTCTTGGTTCCTTTTGGGTTCTTATAGTGGTCGGTCCTTCCTTGTGCCTTTGGGTTTTTTGCCCTGGCCTTAATATATTTGCCTTTCAAAAAAAAAAAAAATGTTTCATTACAGAACATGTTTACTAATTGTGAATGATCGTAATGCTATTATGAGTTATGACAACTTAATTAATGATTTGTGATTATGTCAATCAAACACACAAATAGGATTAAAATTCTCCTACTTGATTTCCTTTCCAATTGAACTTGATTTCCTTTGAATTTCATTCATGCATCTAGTGTTATTCCATGTTTAAAACTTTGAATCCATGCAAACACCTATAATTATTTTTGTTTTCACGAAATTTCAGGTGGGAACTAGTCAATTCGGGTGCAGAGATTATTTATCTTCCGTATCCCATGCCACTTGATGGGGCTGAAGTCAAGTTTAGCAAAATTTAGTATTTATTTACATAAATAATTAATTCCTATGTACGTGGATCTTGTAAATATATGATGTACTTCATTAAAATTAATTAATTTAAGTAAGTTAATTGAGTTCCCAAACTATATATCTTGTAGTACCTTTTTTTTTAAAGGCCATATATTAAAGGCGGCACTAAGACACAAAAGAACAACAGAGGCCAAAACAACCCAACAGCAAAGAACACAACAAGAGCGCAAAAACAGAGAAAAACACAAAATAACAGCAGCACACGCCTAGGCTAAAGAGACAGTATCAACATTCCACAATAAGACATCTGTACCCCCCTCAGAACCTTGTTTAGCAAGCATGTCTGTGTAGGAATTTGACGCCCTTGAACAGTACACCACACTAGCTTGATCAATGCTAATAAGGTGACTACGAATACCTCGTAAATAGTCTGAACATGTTTCATGCTCCCAATCCCACTACCATTAACCCAGGAAATGGCCACCTTAAAATCACTCACAATTCACAAACGCTATGTTCTTGCCAAGAAGATCAGGTCTTGTCATGCTCAATTTACAGGCCTTTGCAATAGAAAGAATTTCTGTCGTAACTGCGTCTTGGATCCCTACATGAGCTGAAAAAATGCACATATATAACTTTCCCGTTGTGATCTCTTAAAACCCCACCAATTCTTGCCTAACCTGGAGAACCTCTTGCCGACCTGTACACATTAAATTTGAAAGAGCCGCTGGAAGGAGGGGTCCATTCCGTCACCTTCGAACACTACTTAGAAAGATTATGTAAGAAGTCTAGTGTGGATCGAACTTCATTCACACCAATGTTTGGGAAGATAATTGGTTTGTATATGACTAGTGTTAATTAATAAAGATAGTTTAAAATAATACCATTACATGGTCAAAATTTATTTATTTATTCTCTCTCTCGTCATACAGGTAAACTAACAATATCTAACATTTGAGAACCATTGTCCCGAGGGACCCTAGACTTTAGAAAACTAACTTATTACTAGATATGCTATTACATCTTATTATAAGTAATTAAACAATGACAGCAAATTACATAAGACTAGTATCATGCATATGACCAGGACATGCCAAATCCCGAAAACATGTACATGCAGTACATAAAACTTTTATTTTGTGCTCTCATATGTGATAGTGCCCATTTGTACACTCGGTGTAGCCCCCATTTCTTATCAATTGTACTCGTTTTCAAGTGTATTTGTATATTTAATGTGTTTGGTGAGCTTTGTGTAGGTTATTTGCTATAAATAAGGTATTTGAGCTTAATTGATGAGTTTTGGAATTTAAAAGGGCTGAAATGGGAAAGACTTGTGCAGTATACCTATATTTTGGCGGCCATATCTCCCACCTCAGATTGAACTAGGTTTTGTGCTACCTATTTTCGGAAATCCCCAGCTGTCTACTTTCCAACGGTTTTTACGGATCGCGATTCCGATATTTCTAGAAAAAGTTATGACCATTTTCGTAACGGTGCACGATACTAAAAAGCTGAAAACTGATGAAGAAATACATTGCGCTACTTGAGTAGCGCCGGACCAGAGCAAATCCAGCAGAATATTGCCGCAGATTGAACTAGGTTTTGTGCTACCTATTTTCGGAAATCCCCACCTGTCTACTTTCCAACGGTTTTTACGGATCGCGAAGAAAGTTATGGTCATTTTCGTAACGGTGTGCGATACTAAAAAGCTAAAAACTGATGAAGAAATGCATTGTGCTACTCGAGTAGCGCCGGACCAGAGCAAATCCGGTAGAATGTCGCCACTGGTCGTGCGCCTGACCACTAGCGCAATGGTGCTTCAGCTTAGCTTTTTCTTTTTTTTTTGTGCCATAATTTCCACACCCTATATATATCTCACTTCCTCTCTTTTCCCAACACCTCTTGCACGACCCTTCCACTCCAAAACACTACAAGAACACGTTTTTACTCTTCAAATCCACCAAATTACCACATCCAACCCTCAATCCATCAACCAAACTTCAATTCCATTTCACTAAACACCAAATACCCAACTTTTCCACCATTATCCACCATCAAAACCCAACCTTGGAGCATAGAAGGGGACTAAAAGAGAAGAAGCAAGCCAAGCACACCAACATACCAAGAGAGGAGGAGAGCTTCACATATAGTTTTCTCTACACCTTTCTCTCTTTATTTCATTTTTAATTTGTTATTGCTTACATAAATAACATATCTTTTGTTGTCATTTCTTGTAATATGAACTAAATCCATCTTGGCTAAGGCCAAGATGAAACCTTTTCCAAGAATCATCAGTAAAGGCCATCAATTTATCACAAATGCTTGTGTTATGTATGTGTATGTCAATTGCTTAATGCTTCTAGGTGCCTAGCTAACACTTAGTTAATATTTGGTTGTTGTGTGAAGCACCGAGAGGAGAAGCACACAACGTACTCGATGAAATGCCCGATACAAGTCTAGTAAGATAGAAATATCCGATGCTAGCTTGTAGGATTCCATTTGTGTACCATTATACTTAATGAATTTGTATGTAGGTCGGATAACCATTGAGAAATAGGTTGTTGGTGCATATAAATGTTGTCTTTAAGAGAGGTTAGAGACTAATTGAGGGTGTCACGAATCTACACACACACTTGCATACTCTATTTCAATGATGTGCCTAATATAAATGAGAATTAGATAGGTGGATTCAAAGGTCTTAGCCTAATTTCCCATAAGTATTAAAATCACTTGCTTGTGTTTGGCTTTGCTTAAGTTTACTTTCTTGTTTAGTTTCACTAATTGCATTTTAGTTGTAAGTTTAATTTAGTTAACTTTGAGTAGTAAAATCAAATCATTCAATCTTTGCTTATCTAAATAGTAGTTAATCAATCAATTGTGGTAATCAATACATCAATCCTTGTGGAACGAATTCTATTTATCATTATACTATTCCTTCGGCTCCGTACTATTGCGGATGCTCATTTAGGAGTGGTCAATATGTCAAAGTGTCAAACTATATATATGATCCACATATCTTTCCAAATGTTGAATAGATCTGTTGTTTGAATAGGTGGATCATGATGAGGCAGAAAAATTCAGAGAGAGCTGGATTGACCGATTCTCTTCTCAAGATCTTTCCGGCACGAAATTTCGGAATAGAATTGACAAAAGCAACGCTCCTTATTTGTTTGTATTGTGAAACCTATAAATAGCAAGAAAAGTACTTCAACTTTAGTGCAAGAAAAAATTGGAGTTTGGAATCCTTTGAATTTGATTTTTTTTTTTTCTTGTTTAGATAAACTTCGAAGATATTAGGGAAATTTATTCAAAAGAACGAAAAAACGGTGACACCTATGTAATGAGCCTTACTGCATGAACATGCGCATTTGATGCATCTTACATCTTTCATTCAAATCAACCAGCTATAAGTCTGGTGGAGGCTCTCGTTATGAATTTCTATTAATGGCAGAAGCAAACAGTACCAACTGATCAGTGATGGATCCCAACAGCGGCTTTTGTTCAAAAACAAGAACTTACCACAGCCTAAGACCAATAATTCATGATCCCCCGCCACCATCTCAACCTCTTTCTATCACAGAAAATGTTTTCTCACTCGAATCCTTAAGTCCGGAAATAAAGGTGGAAGAGCTCCAGCTTTTGCTAACAACTTCTCAAACTTGGATTGGTAATCTAGCACTGTTCCAGTTTGTTGGAGCTTCGTTAGTTCACCAAAATGGTCCATGAATTGATTAGGACCAAACCTTGAATTGAGTCCTTCTTTGAATTCATCCCAAGAGACATAAATTATTTCTTGTCTCAAGAGTTGAAACCAAAGTTGGGCATCGCCCTCAAGGTGAAATGAAGTCAAAGTTACTCGATCTGAATTCGGAATTCTATGCATTGAAAAATATTGCTCTGCTCGATATACCCAACTGATTGAGTCTACCCGACCGTCATACTTCGGGAAATCTAACTTCACTGTTTTGGGTAACAAATTGCTTAGAGTGTGAGCTAGATGATCATCGTATTGATTTGTTTGTCGACCTGCGAACCGCCTGGATTGGGACCCTGAATTCTCCCCCATCTCATGGATAGATGGGCCAGAATTTTGCACACTAAGCTTGTCAACCAATTCCGTCACTTGACACACTAGCTCCTTCTGACCGTTCGCAAGAGCTTCTAAGGCCTTCTCAAGTCTGTCCACTCTTTGCCAGAGCTGCTCCATGTCTGGCTCTGATACCAAATGATTCAACTCAAAAAATATATTAATAAAAAAATATATTTTGCAACTAACAATTTCTTGTTCTTCGAGGGACCAGTCCTCCAATTCTCAATGTTTTTGAATAACAATTTTGATGCCTTCGTTTTATTTCATAGACCACTCTTTATACAAGTGGATTTGAACGTTGGAATTATTATGTTTGACACGATTCGATATCTCAAGAATCAAGGAGATATATGGAATCGGTCACTACTTAACTTATCTAGCTACTCCGAAAAAATTGCAACAAACAAAGAAAAAGTAACAGAGTAAAATAACAAAGCAACAATAACAGAACATGGGTACCAACGTGAACCTTGGTGTATGACATGTGCATGACATGCATGGGAGGTTTGTATCAAATAAACTCACAGGAACTTGATAGTAGTGATCACTCCCACCAGCGGAACAGATAAATATTACCATAAGCGATTAGTGTCGTTAGCTACACGAACTTTGGTTGGTGTGTTTGGTTTTACAGTGATGATGAGGGCTATTTCACGGGAGGAGACTCTGGTTTTGCTGCCGATGACTGAGCTTGAGACAAGACTTGAAGCTGTGGACAAGAATAAGGCAAATTATATGCCGTTGTGGAGGTAACTCGCTTGGATTCGGTTGGTTGACTATCTGAATTTATGGAAGCCAAGATTGTTGATCCTATACCTGGTGAAGCATTGTTTCCGGGCCAGGAAGGGGAACTCTGGTTGCATGGTCCAAATATCATGAAAGGTATATTCTACTCTAATTAACAAACTATATACAGTTAAGACCAAAAGTTTTTTTTTTTTTTAATTTTTTTTCATTAAATATAAACCCTCCCACACTCCGGGACCTAGCGAGATCAACCGTTATAAACAAAATTTGCTGTTTAAATGACAAATGTGGGACTCAACCCCTATCATAAGTGAAGGAGAAGTGTCCTACCACATTGCTAAAAGCGGTTAATTTAAGATGCAATATTTGGATAAAGTATATACTATATAGTAATTGTTTTGACATTTTCTTTCTGGCCGGGAAAATTTCTAATCATCTTGTTTGATGATCATATATAGAATTAATAATGGTGCATATTAATGCAGGCTATGTAGGAGATGATAAGGCGACTGCTGAAACTATGGATTCAGAAGGTCGGTTGAAGACTGGGGATCTATGCTATTTTGACTCTCAAGGTTTACTCTTCATTGTTAGTAGGCTAAAGGAACTGATAAAATACAAGCCATTTCAGGTGATTTAATTATTATTTTTTTTTATAAATATTTACCAACAAATTAACTAGTTTCTGCATTATAAAAGTATGGATTTTAAGAGGATATATATAATAAGCGCATTTGCATGTATAGGTTCCTCCAGCTGAATTGGAACATTTGCTTCTTTCTAATCCAGAAATAGCTGCTGTGATTCCGTACATATATATTTATAGCCTCATTATTTTTGAACTCATCAATCTGCAAATATATATTCATAATAAATTTGCTAAATATGCTTTCAAGCTGCAGGTATCCTGATGAAGATGTTGGTCAGATTCCAATGGCCTTTGTGGTCAGAAAAATCGGAAGCAACATTACTGAGGCTCAAGTCATGGAATTCACTGCAAAACAGGTTGCTCCTCACTACCACTTAACAATTTTTTTTTTTTGAGTTATATATAAGATGTTAAAAAATAAAACAGGAAAAAAGGAAAAAAAATCAATTGATTATGTGAAGAAATGGATCCATCACTTCATTTCTAACGAGATGTCACTGTTTTCTTTCTTTTAAATAAATTTTACTTGTACCACCCTAGTTTTCCAAAAGAATAAAGGAAATCAAATTCAACCGATTCCGAACTCAAATTTATTCATGACTACTCTTGCACTAAAGTTGATGTATATATTTCTTCTTGCTGTAGATTGCACCATACAAGCAAATAAGGCATGTTGATTTTATCAATTCTATTCCAAGATCTCAACCCGGAAAGCTCTTGAGAAGAGAATTGGTCAATCTTGCTCTCTCTGCAACTTTTTCTACATCATCATGATCAGGGGCGTACCCAGGAAATATTTTCTACCCGGGCTAAATTATATGTATATATAGTATTTTTTTTCCTCATTACACACTAACATTACAAAGACAACTCATTAGTTATCAATAGTTGGATTTATCTATTTTTGTTTAGTCAATATCTTCTAATGCTTAATTAATGGCTCATAAACTCTCACACTAAATTTATTAAATTCGGCGTGCAATGTAGAAAAAAATCTTGTGATTTTCCATTTTTCCTCATCCATGCACATTGATATAATAAGTCAGTGCAAAATATATGAGTTATTGATTAAGAATAACTAACTTTTTATATATTTCTTAATGATATTATTTGTTTAATTTTTCAATAATAAGATGACATCAATAATGGACAATTCAATAATATAAAATATATTGTAAAAATTTTGCATAAACAATTATTTAAACTTGTAGTTCAAAAAAAATATATTTAAACTTACGAATAACCTAATTCTATAATGTTAAAAGTCTTACTATGTGTATTTTTACCACTTACTTTAAACAACAAAATATTTATATTTCATTAAATTTAGATAAAAACATCATAATATTATCAAACCTTAGGAGTTGTTTATGTAATTAACCTTTCACATTTTTTTTTTCCAAGAGGGCTGCCCGGGCTACAGCCCGGGGCGGCCCTCTTATTGTTCCGCCCCTGATCATGATCCACGTACCTACTCAGTGAGGTCGATCTTAATTTGTTGGATGATGATCAGAAATGCATGATGTTGATCAACACATCTGGCAAGATACAGGGATCATATATATATATATATGATGTTGTTGGGTGCAAGTGGAAGAGTGGTGAGAGAAATATAAGAAAATGAAAAGTTTGGCATAGAGAATTGCTATTTGCAAAAATGCATATTTTTCTTGCTGTATTTCTTTAATAATCCATGAACATTACAAATACATCACCCAATTTATTGAAGGCAAGGATAATTCAAGAAAATATTTAAGTCAGTTCAACAGGTTGCAACGACTTATAGTTTCAATACAAGTTCTTGAGAAACTCAGATTATTTCACTAAGAACTTCGCTTTTTTTTTTTTTTTTTTTTTGAACAGTGGTATGATCTTTATTAGAAAACCAAAACAACGGGCAGGAGCCCGAGCAAAGGCCAACGGCCTACAAGCCAACCCCAAAAAAAAACAAACAAAACCAAATAAAACAATAAACAACTACAACCCCAAGCAGACCCAATAAACACCCCAAAGCAAAACTAACCAGCAAGGCACAATAAAACAGAGCAAACCCTGCAAAAACAGAGGCTAGACCCAAGCAAGAGGCAAAAAAAAAAAAAAAAAAAAAAAAAGGGGGCCAGAAACAAGAAACTCAGAACTTTGCATCATTTATTTAATTTCTTGGAAAATATCACGGCAGCTGTAACCAACACTTTCAATTCTAAAATAATAAATTACTTTTCAACATTATATATTTATATGTTTGTAATTACTTAATTACTTATAATAAAATGTAATAATATATATATATATATAGTTACTGTTTTTCTCGATGGGGTGTAGCTCAGATCGATGGTAGATGGACAAACTTGAGGCTTGAACAATTCAGGGTCTCGAATCTTACCAATAACAAAAAGCTTCAAAAAAAGAAAAATATAAGATCCAAACATATTTTTGCTTAGGAAAATGGTAACTATGTTTGGGGATACGGTTCTCTAATGTTAGATATTTTTTAGCTTGCTTGTAAGACGAGAAAATAAAAAATAAAAAATTAAAAAAACCTTGACTGTGTAAGCGTATTATTTTGATCTATCTTTATTATTCAACAAAGTCATACAAACCAATTATCTTCCCAAACATTGGTGTGAGTAAAATTCGATATACAATAAGATTTATATTCATACATATATATACAGTACTTGGTAACTCACTTAAATTAATTTTTACATTAATTTGAAGGACATCATACATTTACAAGAACCACATAGGTTTATTCAAAAAAAAAAAAAAAAAAAAAAAAAAAAAACCAAGAACCATATTAATAAATACTAAATTTGGCTGAACTTGACTTCAACCCCATCAAGTGGCATGGGATGTGGAAGATAAACAATCTCTGCATCTGGATTAACTAGTTGCCACCTGAAATTCCATGAAAAAAAGGGTGTTTTTATTGATTCAAAGTTTTAAACATGGCAGAACATTGGTCGCTTAAATGAAATCGAAAGGAAATCAAGTTCCATTGGAATGAGAATTTAATTCCCAATTTTTGTTTGGGGTTCATGTGACTTGATTTGCAATAGTTTTTTTGTATACACTGTAATCACAAATTATGAATTAAACTTCTTTTCTCTCATTAGAATCATTCATGGTTAGTAAACGCGGCCTAAAATGAAATGAATAGGTTAATTTGATTTACTTGTATCCAACTGACAAATGGTGAAGAAGCAGTGCAATTTGTAATCGAGCAAGCATGTTTCCAGCACAGATTCTAGATCCACCACCAAAAGCCTGGTATGTGCCTGGACTTGCTGGTTCCTGTTTAATAGATTAATTTAACACTACAAGCATTAGTTAAATATATACCAATTAATTATCTTAAATATTATTATAATATTAATCAGGGGATAATGAGAGCTTACATTCCATCTATCAGGATTAAAGCACATGGGATCATCAAAGTTTTCAGGATTTGTGTGCAGGTATCGATTCCACACAATTACTTTCCAGTCCTTTGGTATTTTATAACCTGCATAATAATTTTTTTTGGAGAGCGAAAACAACAGTTTACTTTCATTTTGTCACAGACCATATGGTCCATATATCATCTTGCATCCGACATCGATCGCAACCCATGATGTGTAACAAGTGAATTTGTACCTTTATACTCTGCTTCCTTGATAACCAAACGAAAAGTGATTCCCGCAATGTTAGCCATTCTTATAGTTTCTTCCACCACCTATATCAGTCCAAAAAATAGAAATAAAAATCATGCCATATCACGTATTGTTAGTGAATGAGGTTCACAGCTTGTATATAAGTTTTGTATATATTCATTAACTAACACTTGTATGAAACCTGTAATTCAAAGCAAATATGTGATGGTGTATGGTACATGATTATGTCCCAAATTGGTTATTATCTACACGGTGGGTCTAGATTATTACCAAATAACTGAGGTGGCGTGTGGTTATATGTTTCAAAGTAAACAATATCTGCATATATCGTTGGCCTGAGCTATTAAAACTCAAGTTAGGTTTTCAATGTTACATACCTTGTTGGTGTATCTCATTTGGGAGACATCTTCACTCGTAATGAAATTCCCTTTTTTGTTTTTCCGTATGCCCATGTTTTCTTCCTGCAGTTAGAATAGTAGACAGATTATATATCATTTCTTCTTCCTTACTTTCTCAATTCTCCGGTTATATAATCGTAATTAGTAAATGGTCATATGTAAGTCAAGATTCTCTCCCAGTCATGTTTTTTCCTAATCTATTGACACTTACATAAAAGACATTATATGGTCAAGATTATGTACCCGTAGCTTTTCAAGGACATTCGGATTCTTTGCAAGAAAGTAAAGAGCCCAAGTTGAAGCCATGGCAGTAGATGTATATCCAGCAACCACAAGGCTGACAATGTTGTCTAGAACCTCTCGATCACTCAATCTTTTCCCCATATCATCTTCAATTTGCATCAGCCCATCCATTAGATCGATATTCATCATCTGATCAATTCCAGTTCGATTCTTTCTCTTCTCTAGTTCAATCCTAAAAATGTCCTCAAGCTTCTTCCTACACTGCCATTTATAAACATATATACAATTGTGTCATCATATATAATTACACAATCAATTCCTGCCTTCAATTTCTAACAATTCAGGATACTATAATGAGAAAATTAATTATGCTTCCAATCTTCCATAATAGTGGCATCTATATATTGTTATGTGAAATAGAATGAAATTACGTGATCATACTGTTTACTAAAGTAATGAATCAAGTTACGTGGATCCCACACACAAATCACAAATCCCTAAATTCTCTTCCCCCCCTACCCAAGGAAGTTCCATTTCCTGATTCTTTTTTGTTTCCCTTTCATTCTCAATCAGTGAAGTATGCGAACAAAAACAGAATATAGAGCAATTTTTATTTTGCTGAAAAGTGTAGAATTTAGAGCAGCTAAGGGGACAGACACACAAATAATTATACTTAATTAGTTTGTGATGGTAATAATGTAATACGATTAAAACCTGACTGGCATGGTGATAAGCAGTTCCAGGAAAGTTGAATGGATGAGCTCGAAATCCTTTAGTTAACCCTTGAAATAATTTTTCCATGCTTTCCAAACGAGGCCCCGGTTCGAAACTTACAAATAATTTTCCAATGTTCTCAAACGTCACCTGTAACCATTAGTCATTAATCAGTTTTTCTGCTTTCCAGCATATCTGCATACATTGCTTTCTTTCAGTCATAAAATTACTCGAAGATAAACTTACGGAAAGTGGAGTTTTTATGCATATATATTCTGTAATAAATAAATTACTCAATAATAACATTTTTCTGGAAGGTTTGTTCAATAAAAGGAAAAGTTAACTATGCATGTGTGCAATTTCACCTAAATATGTGGAATGTTTGTGCAATTCACCCTATAAGTTATCGAGGAGACAGGGGCAGCTGAATATATAGATTTTGAGGCGCTAAGAAAAAAAAATAAAAAAACACTTTTTAAATATTTTATTTTTTCTTCTTACAATATAATAATCTGTCAGGTAATAGATAAACAACTACTTACAAAAAAAGGAATAGATAAACAACACTGATTAGTAATTAGTAAGTAGAACTTAAAGATAATATAAATAATATTGTAGACGGCAGAGAGATATAACTTGTAAATGGTAAAAGACAACAAATTATAGCAAAGAGTGAGCTGTGGTCTTTTTTTTTTTTTTTTTTTTTTTAATGAATTATAGTTGCATTGTTGTAAATAAACGAGAATGATTTTTTGTAGATCATCTTTAAGGCTATATTTGGTTTTTTATTTATTATTATTATTATTTTTATTTTTTTATTTTAAATGAGTTGTAGTTTTATTGTTGTAAATAAACGAGAATGATTTTTTGTAGATCATCTTTAAGACTATATTTGGTAGGGGGGAGAGAGAGCATGAGGGATGGATGAATTAAAAAAAAATGAGTTGTAGTTGTATTGTTGTAAATAAACGAGAATGATTTTTTGTAGATCATCTTTAAGGCTATATTTGGTAGGGGGAGAGAGAGAGCATGAGGGATTAATGAATTAAAAGGAGAGAGAGTAGGAGGGATGGAGAGGATAACATCTATCCTCCATGTTGTTTGGTATTGAAATGAGTGTTGGATTGGTATTTAATTTGTAAAATTACTATATTACCCTTAAAAAAATTGAAGGGTATTATAAAATTGGAGGGTATAATAGTAATTTTTCTCCAATCTTCTCTCCCTCCTCTCATCCACCCATCACATGAAGGGTATAAAATGGTGGGCCCAGGTGGATTTGCTCTCCCTCCTCTCCTCCCTCCCTCCCTCCCTCTCTCTCTCTCTCATCCCTCCAACCAAACAATGGATTAGATCTCTCCCTCCAACCCTCTCCCTCCAACCCTCTCCCTCCCTCCATTTCTCCTCCCAACCAAACACAGCGTAAGGGTTATTTTATTTATTTTTATTTTTTTAACAATGATGTTTGAAAAGTGGTTACTCAACAATCATTTTAAACATTTTTTAAAAAAAAGTCATTTTTAAAGGTTTATTGTTTATTGTAAAAAAAAAAACTGTTAATTGTTTAATAAATAATTTATAATATTATTAATATGATCATAATTTCTAGTTACATTATCGATTAAGCTATGTTTGGTTAGGAGGAGAAATGGAGGGAGGGAGAATCTAATTCATTGTTTGGTTGGAGGGAGAGAGGGAGGGAGGGAGAGCAAATCCACCTGGGCCCACCATTTTGTATTCTTCATGTGATGGGTGGATGAGAGGAGGCAGAGAAGATTGGAGAAAAATTACTATTATACCTTCCAATTTTATAATACCCGTAATTTTACAAATTAAATACCAATTCATCCATCCAACTCTCATTTCATTACCAAACAACATGGAGGATTGATGTTATCCTCTCCGTCCCTCCTACTCTCTCTCCCTCCTACCAAACATAACCTTAATGACCAAAAAACAACATACTTCTTGGCTTCAGAAGAAATTTTGACTGTAGTCTTCTGTTCCCACGATTGGAGTGCAGCTACAATGCAGGGTTGTACATGATCTGCAATACGCCTGAGAGCATCGGGGCCGTTAATCGCTTTGATTACAAACCTTCTGACCCGATCATGTGGTTCTCCGTGAACCGCTACAAGAGAAGTACGGCCCACCAAATCAACGGCTGGCCATTGGAGGACAAAGGTGTCATCCGACTGATATACAATCTTGCTGATTAACGGGAAACATGCTATAACAGATGGTGATCCGAAGAGGTGGGTCCTGTACAATCCTACTCCATCACCGTACCTGATCATGCAAAACAAATTTTGAACGAAGGGTTTATAGCTAGTATACAGGAATTTTATCAGGGAGACATTATCTATTTTCGATAAGTAAAGCTGGAACATATGCATATGTATGTATTTATATATACTTACTTTCTACGTTTAGAATTGATGAAATCATCAGGGCGGCGGAGAACTTTGAAGTACCAAAGAAATGTGAGCGTCTCTCCTAAAATCGGAAAGCCCATATAGCCAGGTGGTAGCCTGGTTCCGGTACCAGAATATCGGAATTTGAGAGGAACAGCATACCACAGCTCGTTCCAACACCATAACAGCAACCCTAGTATTGGAACAACTCCTACAACCAAAGTCATCCACACTCCCATTGAAGTTTCCATCTGGAAAAAATATTTAATAATGGTTAAAATAATGACTTCTCTTGTAAACTTTATACTATAAAGCAGTGTTCTATTAATCGGAAAAATCGGCCAATTAATCGCCGGAAATCCGCTAGGCGGCTATCCACTGTACCGAAAAGCTGAAAATCAGTCTTATTAGGCAGAGGGGGATTAGTCAACGGCTTTGACTCCGCCGAGAGTGACTAGTTGCCCTCAGCGGACTAGGCGGGGCTGATCTTGCCGGAAATTGTCGTCGTAACCCAGAGCGATTAAGAAGAAGATGAACCGACCAATAATAAATTAGAAAATGATTGAGAAGAAGGAGATGAGTTGCAGATAAAGAAGCTAAAACGAAAATGATGGAGTTTGAAATGTGAAGGCGTGTTGGAGAAGAAGATGAGTGACAGACAGATAGAGAGATAAAAAATCTTAATAAAAATAAAAATAAAAAAATAAAGGAAAAAATATGTCAGATGGTCTGATGGTCGGTAGAAATGTTGATGGAGTACTGTACGTGAAGTGAGCTGTGGAAAAGATTTATAATAAAAATAAATAGAATAGAAAAGAAAAAAATGGAAAAAAATCGGATGGTGGGATCCAGCAATAATATGTGCCCCACCAATTTAGTGTTAAAAAAGAAATTCAAAATTAAAAAAAATAATTTTTTTTTTTTAAACAGTTGGTATAGCACAGAATAAAAATATAAAACAGGTAAATCAAACTCACCGTCTAGGCTGCGCTTAAGCGCAGATTAAAGAGGCCCAGGTGCTAGGCGTCAGTTTACACTTGGATTAGTGTTTTGCGTTTATTACCTAAAATAGCTGATGTTATACCCATATTTTAATAATTTTTTTTTTTACTAAAATATACTTAAATATAAAGGTTTTTTCAACTTATAAGACTCTTTACTTCTCTCATTCGGGAATAACAAAAACTTAATAATTTGGGTTTAAATGGTATTAACATATGATGATGGACAAAATACCCTCATTTTCACTTTTATTCTCTTTTTTTTCCAATTTTTTTTTTTTCAAAAACTTTCATTGATAGAGTTTGAACAGACCTCCAATGGAAGTCATTGAAGAAAATATTAAAAAAATAATAATAATTTTATTCTTTTTTTTTCCAACTTTTTTCCTTTTTTTTTTCAAAAACTTTTATCGATAGAGTTTGAACAGACCTCCAATGGAAGTCGTTGAAGAAGATATTAAAAAGATAATAAAATTTTTGGCCGCCCCACCCCCACCCCCTCAAAAAAAAAAACTTACTGCCCCAAACCTTTTTTGCAATACTATACCAGAAAGTATTGAAAAGACCAAAATAAGTCTCGAAAATTTATTTTCTTGAATCTTAGGCTTTTTTTTCTTGAAATTTTTTTCAAATCTATTTTTCTTATATATGATTAAAGTACTTTTGCGATTTATTTTTGTTCCCTCTTCACGTCGAATCATCTTCTTCGTCTCAAACACTTACAAAAGAGATGAAATCACAATTCCTCTGTAACTTTCTTAAGAGATTCTTTCTTTTTCCTGAGAAAAAGTGACCTGAGAAAAAGTGAAGGAAAAAGTATTTTTCTGTAGAGAAAGATCGAGAAGAAGACATAAAAGTGAAGTCAAGGGTATTTTTATCCCATTACATACTTTGTTACTAAAAAAAATTAAATTATAAACTATGTGTTATACCGGCCACAAGATCCAACCCCATTTGGTGCTATATTTACCCCTATTCTCACTAAATATAATTACTTAAAAGTACATAGTTGTAAAATTGGAAATTTAAATTTACTTCCTACACTCAAAATTAAGTTGAATTTTTTTTTTTTTTAAGTTGAATATTCAATTTATCATAAACCTTAATAATAAAAACAAAATCAAAATCATCACAAATAAGGATAATCTTATATGTTCTTTTCCATCATTTTTTTTCTCTAAAACTTATTACATTATTATAAATATTCTCACTAATTAATTAGTTAACCGGTGTTTGTGGTTAGAATGTTAAATGCATGTCTAAAAACCGCAGCATAGTACCAGCAAATATATTTGCTCAAGTGAAAAATTAAAAGAAAAAAAGTGGGAATTTACAAGATATTACTATCGATACTATGATGATTGATGACAAAGTCATGGTAGAGTTTGCAAGCTGAAGCAGCTATTAGAGGGTGGCTATGCCAGTCGAGTGTCAAACAATGCCATCATTTTCCTAAACAAAAGTAACCCTCAAAGGAATTGCTTAAGACATTTGAATTGATTAAGTTCATTATATCTTCTCTTCATATCCTTCACATGAATTGCTGAAGTCATTGTTCTTGAACTCAAAGCCTTGATAATGGATATAGTGAGAAAATTTATATATATATATATATATATTTTAACAATAATAGTTAAAGGATAGTTTTGGTATTTTGAAGGCTGCATGAAGTAAAACAAAAAAATAATAGAAAGTAGATGAATGTAGCAAGATTTTTTTTAGGTGGCTCAGTCTATAAATCGCCATATAAATATATACAAATAAAATTAATTATCCGGTGAATGTAGGATCCCGGACGTTTTGTTGTACATGATCCTGATTCTAACGTTTGAGAGTGAATCATCATGTACAAAGTCGGATTCAATATGAAAAAAAACGAGTGATTTCTTGTACTTATATATAAATAGAGAGAGATGATCTAGTAACGTTAAAAATTCGGGAGACCCCTACAATATACGGGATCATGAATTTGATAATATATATGTAATACTTCTCTAATCAGAACTGTCCTGACTTTATAATTTTAGGACGTCCAACCACATCCACACATTCACAGTGAGCCCACAACCCCACATTAACAAATACCAACACTAAATATGAATGTATGGCGGTGGTTGGAAGTCATTAACTTATAATTTTAGGACATCCTTACTAGACAATCACCATATATATAAATATATATATATATACGATCCCCGTTCTGGTCAATGGGCATTGATGTAACTACATCAGTACCAATACATGTGGACCACTGACTATAAAGAAACTTTAACAAATGCATACACTTTGAGTCAACGTATGTACATCTAATGGTCTACATCTAACGCACTGATAAAGTTATATTAGTGCGCATTGACGAAGTTATATCAGTGCGCATTGACTTGAACATTTATATATATATATATACAATTTTTCTATTGTCAGTTCGTCTTAATATAAAATATATCAGGACGAAGAAAACTGACCATTAAATTTACATATTTTGACTCAAAGTGTATATACTTGTCAAAACTTCTCTATAATCTATGGTTCACGTTTTTCGTCCTAATATATTTTTTTTTATCAAGACAAACTGACAGTAGAAAGACTATATATATATATATATATAATACATGAGTGTGAACGCAAATGTTTATTATATATAAAATACATGAGTGTGAACGCAAATGTTTATCATATTATTCCCGGTCTTGGTTTTGATCCTTAGTAGATTATTCCTCTGCTTCACGGAGGGCTAAGAGACAAGTTACACTTGACCTATAAAATTTGTCTGATTTGATCTACATTATTTTGCAAGTTGTTTATTGGATCTCATGCATTTAGATATCTATTGTAAGCAATTTAAGTGCCATTCATGGAGCCCACGAGTTGGGTATCTTATACCTCTTACATATTTCAACGAAGAAAATTCTTTATATTAAATTGCAATACCAGTATTAACTTATGGAGGACGAAGTCACGAAGATACAACTTGAGATTTTTTTATTAAAAATAATTATTGGTTAATATTTTTTGAAGTATTTATATAATTATTTATTAATAAAAGTTGCGGTTGCCCACCTTCAAGCATATATATATACATATATTAAAATTTTCAAGTAAGTGCGTCTTGACATAACTCCATCAGTGCGTTGGATGTGGACCATTAGATTTACATGCTTTGACTCAAAGTGTATGCACTTGTCAAAACTTCTCCATAATCTATGGCCCACATGCAACACATTGATGGAGTTATATCAGGACGCACTGAGGAAAAAAGAACTGTGTATATATATATATATATATATATATATTTATGATGTCTTCAATTCTTCATGAGTTCATGATATATTGATATGCCTTTTCGTTGCTCTCCTCAACTAAACCAAAATCCAAGCTCTCCTGCCAAAATAAAATTGGAAATTCTTTAAATTTTTTGAAAAATAGAACCATGCACCAATTAATATAAAATGAAATTAATAGAATCAATTTTTTTTTGTTTTGAAATTAATAGAATCAAGAAAATTAAATTACTGGTCAACCTATAATTGTGACATCAACTAGCAATATATAAGATGAAAATAGAATCAAGAAAAAGTTATCGATACCTTCCATTCTGACGACATCAGTGTGAAAATTAGGAGAGATATACACATGCTCATATCTTTCTCCTTCATTTCGATAGCCAAATATCCCTCAATCATCATCCGAATTCAAAAATAGGAATCCGTTGTTCTTCCACGAACATCTGCCCTTGTACGGGTTCCGTGGTATTGAAATTCTAATCCATGATTCTTTCGCACCAAATTCCTCCACATAATTCAAAATCCATCATGCTTGATTATGCAAAGGTACTCTCCGAGACCAAATGAAATGCCACGATCTCTGATTCTCTATAGAATGATGAATATTGATGATGCTCAAGGTCATCAACCACCAGCTGGATTGTTCCATTGAGAGGTATTTTGTACGTATAACATTTATCAACATTAAAAGTACAAACATGTTGAATATAAAAGGACAAACAAATTGAATAGTTTTCCAAGAAATGTTTTTGAGAGAGAAAATTTGCATAATTTTTCTTTTAATAAGAATGTTTACAAAATTGTAGTCATCAGTAGATTCAAAGTATCCAAAACCATGCATGTAACGTGGATGAAGCA
The DNA here is from genome assembly GCA_035582765.1 of Acer negundo. Lineage (NCBI taxonomy): Eukaryota > Viridiplantae > Streptophyta > Magnoliopsida > Sapindales > Sapindaceae > Acer > Acer negundo. The sequence goes on from CM069241.1 coordinate 46,820,185, forward strand.
TTATAGTGAAAAAAACATATTGTTATTGTCTAGGAACGGATAGGGATATGGCCAGTTTTTTTTGCGGATTCAATATCGGGGATTTTCTTGGATTATTCTATAGTCAAAAGGATCGGATTAAAAATGTAAGAAAACCCTATACCCGGCAAAATTATACCCAACCCACTAATTGGATCCAAACCCACTCACATAAAACGATTTATTGGTCTAACCTTATTGGGTCGGATTATTAATGGATTGGGTTATTAAAACCTATAAATTATTTTGTTCTTTTATGTTAGTAAATCTCCAAATAAAAAATAGCTTTAGTTGATAGTTATTGGATTTTAATTTAATATTGGTTTACAAAAATCAAAGATTTAAAAATTGAAAAAAAAAAAAAAAAAAAAAAAACTAATAACTAAAAATAAAAAATAATTGTCTCGTAACTTTTATCAATTATATTCCAAGATCTTGAGAAGAGAAATATTGGTCAGTGGTGCTTTCTCTGCGAATTTTTTAACATTTGGCAAGATATATGGATCATTATGATCCAACTATGTGTACTCAAAGAACAGGGCAAGATATATATATATATATATATATATATGGATCATAGTTTGACATATGAGAGCATGCACCAAGAAAAGTTTTATGTACTAGTGCATGTTTTTAGGATTTTGTATGTCCTGACTCCTGATCATATGCATGATAAACTATATATAGTGTTATGTTTGTTGCCATGCATTTTTTTTTATTTTTTTATTTTAAGTATTACAACTATCACAATATGATTGCCGGGACCTGTTAAGATCAAACATTAATACATATACGGTCCGAATATCTATTCCGGACAAATCGGAAGAAAACTCCCCCCGCATACTTATAAAATGTACATTGTGAAATTCGAACCCTTTATCACCAACGTGGAAGGGAGTTGCACTACCACATATGCTAAGATATGATGTGCGTGCATTGTTAATTTAATTACTCATAATAAAATGTAATAACATATAAGGTGTGTGGGTTAACGATGAGAGTTTCGGCAACATAAATTATGTTCAAACGATTTATGATATTCGAACAAAGCTAAATTACTGAGGAAATTCGTCGGTCTTTCACAACTCAAGAGCTCTTAATTCCTTCGCAGATTAGCTAGCCAAGAAAGCATCAAAGATGGAGGGTGACATTCTTGAGCAGAGCTTGTAGTGTTTTTTGGCTTGTTTTTTCCTTGCTCGTTGTTTGGAGAACAGTCTTGCTGTTAGCTCGTGGGTATATTTTGCTCTGTTTCGGTGTTTGTTGGCCCTTTTTTTGGTCCTGTTCTTGTCAGTAATGGCCCTGTTGTAGTTGGTGCCTGTTGCTTTGTCTATTTTTCTGGGCGTAGTTTTTGTTCTTTGGCTTAGCTGGTGGCTGCTAGGTGGTGTTTTGTTGTTTGCTTGTTCTGTTCTGTTTTCTCTGCTTTGTATTTGCAGGCTTTAATTTTGGCCTTTGTTTCTATTCGTTTTCAATAAATTTTTCACCATTAAAAAATAAAAAAAAATTAAAAAAATTTTTCTCAAGTTTAGGTTCCGAATATAGTTTTGCTGGGGACAGTGGTTTTCTAATTTTAGATATTGTTAGCTTGCCTTGTGACGAGATAGGGAAAAAAAAAATACAAACCAGTTATCTTTATTATTTTTAACAATATATCTTTATTATAGAACGCATGTCAAATACAAACCAGTTATCTTCCCAAACATTGGTGTGAGTGATATTCGATCAATACTTCTTACATAACTATTAGACATGTATCTGGTAATCACTTAAAATACTTGCAATAGAAGTACAACATACATTTACAAGAATAACATTGGAAATAATATATCTATGTAAATAATTACTAAATTTGGCTGAACTTGACTTCAACCCCATCAACTGGCATGGGATGAGGAAGATAGTTAATCTCTGCATCCGGATTGACTAGTTCCCACCTGAAATTCCATGAAAAAACAAAAGGTGTTTGCGTTTCAAAGCCTTAAACATGGCATAACACCGGCACATGAATGAAAAGGAGAGGGAATTGATATCCATAGGAAAGGGAATCAAGTAATGGAATTTAATTCCTGATTCGTATTTGTGGTTCACGTAACTTGATTCTTAATAGTTTTTTAATAAATACTGTGATTACAAATCAAGAATTAAGTTCTGTTTCCCACATTAGCTTCATTCTCGATTAGTAAACGCACTTTAAAATGAAATGAATAGGTTAATTTTCTTTACTTGTATCCAACTGACAAATGGTGAAGAAGTAGTGCAATTTGTAATCGAGCAAGCATGTTTCCAGCACAGATTCTAGATCCACCACCAAAAGCCTGGTATGTGCCTGTCCTTGCTGGTTCCTGTATAATATAGATTAATTTAACACTATAAGCATTAGTTAATTATACCAACTAATCATTTTAATTATTAATTATCATAATAATAATCAGGGAAAAATGAGAGTTTACATTCCATCTCTCAGGATTGAAGCACATTGGATCATTAAAGTTTTCAGGATTTGTGTGCAGGTATCGATTCCACACAATTACTTTCCAGTCCTTTGGTATTTTATAACCTGCATAATAATATTTTTTGAGAAAAAAAAAAAAACAGTTTACTTTCATTTTGTCACAGAACATATACACAATTCAATATTAATGTGTATTCATTTACCAATTGACACATCATAGATTCACATATCGGAATCAATGTGGGATGTCTAGCATAATTGTCATTTAATTTGTACCTTTGTATTCTACTTCCCTGCTAGCCAACCGAAAAGTGAATCCTGCAATGTTGGCCATTCTTATAGTTTCTTCCACCACCTATATCATTCCAAAAGATAGAAATAAAAATAATGTCATATCACATATTGTAAGCGAATGAGGTTCATGGCTTGTATATAAGTTTTATATTCATTAACTAACACTTGTATGAAACCTGTAATTCAAAGCAAATATGTAAAGGTGAATGGCACATGAATATGTCCCAAATTGGTTAATATCTACACGGTGGGTCTAAACTATTACAAAATAATAGGGTTGGCGTGTGGATATATGTCTCAAAGTGAACAATATCTACGTATATGGTTGGCCAGGGCTGTTTAAACTCAAGTGAGGTTTTCAATATGGGTAGTATTAATCTGTGTCCAGGTTAACAACCACTTTATTACTATAAATGAAAAATAATCACTGCATTTATTGTAATAAAATAATAAATACAGTCTTTGATATGTGTATTTATTTCTATTTATGGAAATTAATTAGTTGTCAACTTGTGCCCTAAACAGGTTAACACTACCCTTTCAATATTACATACCTTGTTGGTGTATCTCATTTGAGAGACATCTTCACTTGTAATGAAATACCCTTTTTTGTTTTTCCTTACGCCCATGTTTTCTTCCTGCAGTTAGAAAAGTAGAGAGATTATATATCATGTCTTCTTCCTTACCTTCTCAATTCTCCGGTTATATAATCCTAATTAGCAAATGGTCATATGTAAGTCAGGATTATCACGTAGTCATGTTTTTTCCTAATCTATAGACACTTACATAAAAGATATTATAGGGTCAAGATTATGTACCCGTAGCTTTTCAAGTACATTCGGATACTTTGCAAGAAAGTAAAGAGCCCAAGTTGAAGCCATGGCAGTAGATGTATATCCAGCAACCACAAGGCTGACAATGTTGTCTAGAACCTCTTGATCACTCAATCTTTTTCCGATATCATCTTCCACTTGCATCAGCCCATCCATTAGATCAATATTGGTTGTCTGATCAATTCCAGTACGATTCTTTTTCTTCTCTAGTTCAACCCTAAAAATGGCCTCAAGCTTCTTCCTACACTGCCATTATGAATTTCTAATTACAATTCAGGTTACTATATGTAACGAGAAAATTTGTGCTTCCATAATGGTGACATCTATATATTATTACTTGAAAAAAAATGAAATTATGTGATTGAAGTGACCCTATAGACAAATTAGTAGAAAAGGAACTTAATTCCCCAATTTCCCTTTGATTTCCCATTCCCGATTATTAAATACACCAACAAAAACAGAATATATTTAAGAGAACACACAAATATAATTAACTACAATTACCTGACTGGCATGGTGATAAGCAGTTCCAGGAAAGTTGAATGGATGAGCTCGAATTCCTTTAAGTAACCCCTGAAATAATTTTTCCATGCTTTCCATACGAGGCCCCGATTCGAAACTTACAAATAATTTTCCGATGTTCTCAAATGTCACCTGTAAGTGTAACCATTAGTCATTAATCTGTTTCTCTCCTTCCCGGCTCAGTGTCACTTTATTCAGTGATGATAAAATTACTCAATGATAAACTTAAGGAAATGAGAGCTTTGATGCATATATCAATATCAGGAAGGACTCAAAATTCATTTTTCACCTGTGCAAAACGGAATCCCACATGAAAAAACATCGGGATTCTCGCACCTAATAATCTTTGTATATATATTAATTTTCTTATCTGGGATCCTGTAATATGCTGTAACGTTAGAGATCTACTAGATGACAAAAGAATAACATATGCTTTTATGATTTTACCTTCTTGGCTTCGTAAGAAACTTTCACTTTACGCTTCTGTGCCCATGATTGGAGAGCTGCTACCATACTGGGCTGAACAAGAGCTGCAATACGCCTGAGAGCATCGGGACGGTTAATAGCTTTGGTTACAAAGCTTCTGAGCCGTTCATGGGCTTTTCCTTGAACCGATACGAGAGAAGTACGGCCCACCAGATCAACTGCTGGCCATTGGAGGCGAAAGATTTCATCTGACTGATATACAATTTTGCTGATCGACGGGAAGCATACTATAACAGACGGTGATCCCAAGAGGTGTGTCCTGTACATTCCTACTCCATCACCGTACCTGATCAAGCAAAACGGATTTTTAACGAAGGATTTAGCTAGTATATAGGAATTTTAAAATTACCAGGCAGATACTATCTGTTTTCAATTAGTGAAGCATGTATGCATATAATATATATACTTACTTTCTACGTTTAGAATTGATGAATTCGTCTGGGCGGCGGAGAACTTTGAAGTACCAAAGAAATGCAAGCGTCTCTCCAAAAATTGGAAAGCCCATATGGCCTGGTGGTAGCCTGGTTCCGGTACCGGAATATCTGAATTTGAGCGGAACGGCATACCACAGCTCGTTCCAACACCACAACAGCAACCCTAGTATTGGCACAACTCCCACAACCCAAGCCAACAACACTACCAATGAAGTTTCCATTTTTGGAAATTTCTATTAGTTCAAATTAAGACTTCTATCGTACATTTTATGCTATAAATAACCACACGAAATTATTATTAGTTTATAAAAAAAATGCTATAAATAGTAACATATAAACATATAAAAAAAAAAATTATTATTAGGTGCTTGATGCAGAAAGTTTGGTTGTATAGGATCCTGATTCTAAAACTTTACAAAGTGAACAGATTTTGTAACGTTATAGAGTCGGTCCGATTCTACACTAAAAAATGTGTAATATCTTACTATTGAAACCTCATATATATATATATATATGGGATCTCAGACGTTTTTCTGTATGTTATTTGATTCTGTAACGATACAAATTCAGGATTCCAACTCTACATCTTATAAATTCGGAATCCAATACCCAAAAAAAAAAAAATGTTCACGGTCATACAACGGATAACTATTGCATATATATATATATATGTGTGTGTGTGTTTGTGTGTGTATGAATATGAATGTGAATGTTTTAACATATTATTCGGTTATTCCAGAGCTTAGTTTTGATCCTCGGTAGATTATTCCTTTGCTCCCGGAGAGCTAACAGACAAGTTACACTTGGCCTTTAAAATTTGTTTGATTTGATCTACACTGTTTTCCAAGTTGTTTCTTGGATCTCATACAAGTAGATGTAGATAATTTAAATGCCACTGATGGAGCCCACAGATGAGATCAATTATTATACATAGTAGCTTTCAACTATAAGATCTGGATTTTAAGAAATTTTTGTGATTTTGGATTGGATGAATCTAACGGTCAAAATGAATATTAAGTATAAAAGAATAAAATAATAAAAAAGTGGGGTCCAAATACCATAAATTCTTCTCTCTTCCCTTTTTTGGATCAGGATCCTCTGCTATGCTGATATTTTTTCTCATCTAAAACACTTAAGAATAGGACTTTGTATTTAAATGAAATAAATGACGGTCATTGATTACACATGGCAACAGATCTATTTAGGACATGACAAAAATCAGCTTAGCAGAGGATCCAAATTCCCTTTTTTTACGGGCCTACATGTCATTAATTTCCCTCTTTTTTCTCTATTCGGAGCCCCATCCGACCATCAATTTCCATCCCTTCCTCTTTCCTTGTCGGACTCGTGGGACCACAAATCAGCTTCCTCTCTTCTGTTTTTTTCACTTCATATGTTTTTTTTTGGCCGCCCATGATAAGATCCCGAAAAATTTTAAAATCCGGGATCCTATAGTCAAAAACTACTCTATATAAAGAATATAAAAATATAATAATTATAGAGTTAGGAACTCTCTATTCGTTATTTTTGTAAAATAAAAATCGATGGATCGTATTAGGATCATTTTCAATGTTCTTCAATCACCATGGAAGTTGAGGTTGCTCAGTGTTAGTAACCAGTGAGCCTCTGGCACTTATATTGTTGGAAGAAATGGATGCATTTAGCATTATATATATATATATATATATATATATTCTTTCTATTATCAGTTCCTTACATGTGGACAAGAGTGTACGCAATAGAGGGCTGACCCGGGCTATAGCCTTTAAAAAAAAAAAATTATAATTAATAAATATTGTTTTATGAGAGTGATTCCCTTTCTTAATATTGGCAATATAGGGAGAAACTCCCATCGTGTCAAATATGGTCATCTCATACATCTAAAGCAATTCTCTCTCTCTCTCTCTCTCTCTCTCTCTCTATATATATATATCACATGAGTCACGTCCCAATTCTTTCCCTATCTATTTCTCTTCCCAACTAATTAATAATTCTTTAGGTTCTTCAAAATTTGGAATTACAAAATTATATAAAAAACAGTAATATTGAACATCCCATTCAAAATTCAAACTTTTTCATCACAACTCATGTAGTAGTTGAATTTTCAAATTATGAGTGGATATACGCTATCAATGATTTATTTCATTTACCATATGTATCCACGCACCATTTAACACATCAACCATCACATGAATTGGGATGAAATTGAGATTTTAGGTAGGATGTCTAGCATTATTCATAATAATAATATAAAAAAAATCACTAATGCTAGATAACAAAAAAATTAGCCAATAAATCAACTCAAATGATATGACTAGTGATTTGCTCATTAACCACATAATCCTATGATTTGTATGGTGATAATAGCTCACTTCGTTTATTATTTGGGTTGAATTTTGGTTAATTATTTGTGTTGTATAGTATTACTCTAAAAAAATATCTATCTTCAATTCAGGTATTTTTCTTAGTTAAAATTTATGTTTTCTAATTAATAAGTTAGTGTTTTGAGTTTGTTATTCATAATTTTAATGTATTCTGTTATATATATATATATATATACATTTTTAAGGTTAAGACTCATTGTGTCTCTCTATTTAGGTGTCTTTTTGTTTTTTAATTATAGAAATTTTCTAGTAATGACGAAGTTTACTTAATCTTATTTAGATTGTTTCATTGGTTTGGTTCATGTTTTTTTGCCTTCGATTGAAGCTAACATGCTTATTTAGTTTATTGTTTTAGGGTCTGGGTGCCCCTCCACTTCTTTTATTTTCCCTCTCTTGTTTATTTATTTATTTATCTATATATATATATGGTTCTGTCTTGAGTTTTTCAATATATGATCATATGTGATTTTTTTTTCGTCATTCTGATTTTATCTAATATAAATATATTGTTCTGTTTTAGCCTATCCTAACAAAAAATCATGGGTACGCCACTACATGTGAACCACTAGATTTAAATACTTTGACTGACAAGTGCATATAACCAAGTCAAAGTATTTAAATCCAGTGACCCACATATATATAGTTTCAAGCCCAAGTTGATCTGACTAGTGGCTATGGTCGAAATGAAAGAAGAAACTAGACCTCGTTATAGAGTCAAAAGTATCCAGTTTTTGATGATTTTGTTTCTCAAAAATATATGTCATTTGCCTTAAATAGTGACAAATTTGAACATTTTAGTGTAGAACAGATAAAAATAATACTGTAATAATAATAATAAATCATGATCATAGTTTTGTACCGTTACAAAACTCGCTCAGATGTAGGCGGAAGCCGTTGAGAAAGACAAGTACACGAAATCGAACAACAAGTTTTCTTAATCCCTGTTGATTCCATAGAATGCCAGGAAAAAAGAGGAGAATAGTTGAGAAATACTCAAAATAATTTTATTAATCAAAAGCTAATCTTCCAAACCCTAATACAATATACTTAAATAGGAAAAAAAAAAAAGAAACAAATCCGAATCCGCAAGGATTCGAAATCTCCTAGAATCCTAAAGCAGCTAAACAAACTCGGGAAAGAATCTCATCTTAAAAGCTAAAAACAAATCCTAAATAAAAAAGGAAAAACATCTATTTGTTGCGTAAGAAACTAAAAATCTCCGAACAACAAACTAAATTGCCGTTTTTGGGCCTCCTGTTATCCATTACGGGTGACAAAGTTCCATAACATCTGTAGAGCTTGCATTGGGCTTTCCAAAAATATATTATAATAGTGATTTTGAGCCCATGTGAGTTATATGCCCGCAAAGTTCAACTTCGTTCTGGGTGCTCTAGGCCACCCAAATACGAAATGGCGACCTTGTCCTCATCACGCTCTTTCATAGTTTGTTTCAATAACCTTTCACAACAAAGGTTCTGATAAATAATCTTGATAAATTATTATATCAAGATTATTATATATAATTTTGATAAATTATCGAAACCCCTTAATCTTGATGAGCCAATACAATATATATAATTATCACATGAGATCGGTTTTTGTAAGCACTTTTTAATGATATTCATGTCCTGTTCGTTGTAGTTCTTAATAATATTCCTTAAGACCGTATGAAAATTTATATAGTAATAATATAAATCATATCAAATATTATAAGGTTTTGAAACCATGACATGCAACATGACATCCACAATATATTTTTTTTATATATCAACTCGAACTTAAAATATCCTTAAACCAAATGAGCACCGTTTTCTTCAAACCAAATTGAACGGTAGTGACATCCATAACATTTTGATATTCTTTTCCGATCTTGATATAAGATTACCAGGCACAAGTATATTTCGTCCTCAAAATTATTTATTATAAAGCATGACACTTGCACCAATCAAGGCACTATGTAAAATGTAGCTAGTAGAGAGTGTTTAAAGATGAAGAAGAAAACAGAGTAAATTGCAGAACCTCCATTGAAGCTCTTGAAGAAGCTTTTTGGAGAGAAAGAAGAATTCAATTCGTGTTTTTCTTATTCTGTTACAGAGGAGAGAGAGAGAGAGTAATTTATATAGCAAGTCTAGTTGCTCTGATTACTAACTAATTTGCCGTGAATCAAGGATGGCCAATCAATCTGTCACCTGTACAAATTAGTTACATCTACTATCAGTTTTCCTGCCAATGATAGTCAGATATTTATTGTTGAGTGAGCTGTGATATTCATGATGATCACAGTTCTGATCATCATGATCTATGATAGTTTTTTGTGTGACCTGTGATCTGTTGTGAGCTGTTGCTGGAAATACAAGCATAGTAGCAAATCCTCCAGATGTTGGTGTGACTGAGATATTTTCAGCTTCCTTTGTTTGCAGCTGACTATTATCTCTAACATTCCCCCGCATGCTGATCGAAGGGACTAAAGTCAGCTTGGAACGTAAGAAGGCAAAACGAGATGATGATAGGGCTTTAGTTAGAATGTCAGCTCTCTGATTTTCAGTAGGCACATATTGAACCTTAAGGAGACCAGCCGTAACTTTTTCCCTGATGAAATGAACATCGATCTCAATGTGTTTCGTCCTAGGGTTCTGAGCAAGAGAACCGGCACTCTGATTATCACACCAGAGAATGGGACACTGAGTGAGAGAGATGCCAAGCTCAGTAAAAAGAGAGTTCAACCAAAGAACCTCAGTTGTCGTTTGAGATAAGGCTCTATATTCAGCCTCACAACTTGATTTGGCAACAACATGTTGTTTCTTGGATCCCCAAGCAATAAGATTTCCTCCTAAATAAACACAGCTGCAACTAGTTGATCTCCTGTCATCAACAAAAGAAGCCCAATCCGCATCACTGTAAGCCTCTATTAAGAGAGAGGATGCAGGTGAGAATAGCATACCATAACCAGCAGTCCCTTTCAAATATCGAAGCAGCCGTTTACAAGCTTTCCAGTGATCCTCTGTGGGTGAAGCAAGGAATTGACTGAGTTTATTTACACTAAAGGCAATATCAGGCCTGGTGTAAGTTAAATATTGAAGAGCACCCACCGTACTTCTGTAGAGAGACGGTTCAGAGAAGAGATTGCCAACCTTGGTAAGTTTGACACCAGTAGGCATGGGTGTGGGACATGGCTTGCTTTCCACCATGTTTGTTTTAGTTAACAGGTCCAACACATACTTGTTCTGAGTCAAGAGTATCCCTTTAGAGTTTCTTGAAGCTTCAAACCCCAAGAAGTAGCTTACTGATCCTAAGGATTTAAGAGCAAAAGCTGTGTTGAGAGATGTAATAGTCTGAGTGATGAGATCAGTATCATTCCCTGTAATGAGGATGTCATCCACATAAACTAATAAGTAAATCACTTTAGACCCTACTCTCTTTAAATACAATGAGACATCAGCCTGAGAAGATATGAATCCCCATCCAAAAAGAGCAGTACGAAGCTTGAAGAACCAGGCCCTAGGAGCTTGCTTCAGCCCATACAGTGCTTTGTGAAGCTGACAAACATAGTGAGGAAATTGAGGGCTAGTGAAATCGGGTGGCTGCTCCATATATACCACCTCTTTGAGATCTCCATTAAGAAATGCATTATTAATATCAAGCTGTTGTATATCCCAACCAAATGTGACGGCCAATGTGAAGATAACTCGAATGGTGGACACCTTGATAACTGGACTGAAGGTGTCCTGAAAATCAACCCCAGGTGTTTGATGAAAACCCTTCGCAACCAACCTTGCCTTATGCTTAAGAATCGACCCATCTGGTTTAAATTTGGTTCTATAAACCCATTTACAACCTACTAGATTCATGGAGTCAGTAGGAGCAACAAGACTCCAAGTATTGTTTCGAGTGAGTGCAGCATACTCTTCAACCATGGCATGTTTCCAATGAGGCCTAGCAAGAGCATCAGATACTGATTTTGGTTCAATATTGATAGAATCCAACTCAGATTGATGCAAAGCAGTGAAGACTTTGGGTTTCAGGCAGCCTGCGCATGACCTTGTAACCATTGGATGGATATTGGTGGGTTGACTAATATGTGGAGTAGGTGAAATAGATGGTGGACTGATGTCAATATGAAAAGGTTGAGCTGACACAGTATATGGAATGGAGACAGACGCAGAAGACACAGGTGTACAAACAGAATTGGGGGCAACATTCTGCATAGAATTGTGATTAGGACCATGATCATACGCAGGGCTGATTTTATTAGGTGAGATAAAACGAAGTATAGAAGTAGAATGACTCTGACTTGGTGGTGTAGACACAGAAATAGACTCTTTTGAAGGAAACAAGGATTGATATGGGAACTCAAATTCATTGAAAACTACATTCCTAGAAACGTAAATTTTGCCTAAAGGATGTAAGCACTTGTATCCTTTTTGTTGAAGACTATAACCAATGAATATACATTTTGAGGTATGAAAATTAAACTTTTGATGACTACAAGGTCGAAGATAAGGGAAAGAAGAGAAGCCAAATACTTTAAAGAAGTTATAGTTTGGGGACCTATGATATAGAGTTTCATATGGTGATTGAAGTTTGAGAATTGGAGTGGGAAGGTTATTGATTAGAAGAGTTGCGGTTTGAAAGGCTTCCACCCAAAATGTTAAAGGCATGTGGGCTTGAGCTAAGAGAGTGAGACCGGTTTTAACAACATGGCAATGCTTTCTTTTGGGCACACCATTTTGTTGATGTGTGTAGGCACAAGATGTTCTAAAATGGACACCTATTTTGGCCAAGTGAGGGATTAGGGGTTTGTATATGGTACCCAAGTCAGCTTGAAGACACTTAATCTTTCTGTCAAATTGGAGTTCAACGTATTTCTGAAACTTAAAAAAGACTGCTGACACTTCTGATTTGAACTTTAGAGGATACAACCAAGTGTATCTAGAGTAGGAGTCAACAAAGATGACGTAATACCGATGACCTTCCAAGGATGGTAGGGGAGATGGCCCCCATACATCTGTAAAGACAAGGTCAAGTGGTCCAGAAGCTTTGTATGTGGACTGTTGAAATGGCAGCTGGTGTAGCTTTCCCATTTTACATGCATCATAGAAAGGTAATTGTGCAGGGTTAAATTTCAGATGTAAACTACTCAAGACTTTTCGTAGAATTAATGGGGCAGGATGTCTTAATTTCATATGCCACACATTTTCATTCAAAAGACTCGAATTACATGTGTTATCAGTCATCAAAGCATGTCGACAAGATGCATATTTACAAAGTGGACTGATATTATTTTTTGACAAAGACAAAGCTGAAATGAAACTATTCTTCATGTTAAGAGACCCTGCTGTAGGAAATTGATCTCTTAAGTACAGCTTGTACACACCATTCTCAAGTTTGCCTTGGAGTAAAATGGCCTTGGAGTTCTTGTCCTTTATCACACAAGAATCACAAAAGAACTCAGCAAAGGCATTGTTATCTTGAGTAAACTTTGATATACTTAGCAAATTTTTAGCAATGGCAGGTACTAACAGTATGTGTTTAAGTGCTAACATCCTAGATGGCACAGAAAAATGAAGGTATAAATGTGTTACCAATATGAGTAATTTGAAGTTGCTGTCCATTACCAACAGCTAACTTGTCCGTACCTTGATATTCGGATTGCAGGGAGAGATTCGATAGATCAGATGTGACATGGTTTGTGGCACCGCTGTCTGCATACCAGGCTGGATCACAGACAGTCTCTGGTGTTGCGTAATAGGCAGTAGATTAATGATAGTTGGCCTGATGTGGATTGTGAGATAAAGCTAGTGTATTGCCTTGAAACTGAGGTGAGGAGTTTTGGAACTGAGGTGAGGAGTTCTGGTACGTATTGTTGCTATTCTGATTGTTGTTTTGATAATTCTTGTCAAAACGATGATAACAATCCATGGCTATGTGACCGACTTTTCCGCACACTTGACATACTGGCCGATTGTTGTTGTTCCACCTACCAGATCCTCTTCCTCTACCTCTGCCTCTGTAACCATTTGATCTTCCACCATTATTGTTAAAACCACCTCTTTGATACCTCTTGTCACTTTGATTACTAGAAGCAAATAGTGCATTTGCACTTGGCACATCCACTTGAGCAACTGAGTCCAGCTGAGCAATCCTCTGCTCGTGGACTCTTGTAAGGTCATGTCATTTCTTTGAGAAGTTATGACAGATGCAACTGAATCATATTCTTTGCCTATGCCACTTAGAATACTCAAGATTTGATCATATTCACTAACTACTTGACCGACAGCTCTCAGATTTTCGCTAATGGTTTTGATTTTTAACACAAAATCATTAACAGATCCAGTACCTTTTTTGACATTTTGTAGCTGATATTTCAGCTGGAGCACTTTAGCCATGGATTGTTGTGAGAAAAGCTTTTCCAGGACACTCCATACTTCAAAAGAGCTGCTACACTGAGTAACTTGTCCTAACAAGCCTTGACTAATTGAAGAGAACAACCAACTTAGAAGTAATTGATCTGATTTCTTCCATAAGTTGTGTTCCTTGTTTATGACCAGCTATTTCTCGCTTCCAGTTGTAGAACCGATCTCAACATATTTCGGTGGTGGTGACTTTAAGCCAGAGACGAAATCCTCTAAATCAAAAGCTTTGATTATAGGAAGTACCTATGCTTTCCAACATATGTAGTTGTCATTATCAAGTTTGATCTGTAGATTCACATTCAATGATTTCGCAAGTGAAGTGAAACCTCCAATCAATGAAGCGCTGGAATCCTCTCGATCATCTCCTCTGTGACTTACGGAAGAACTTGCAGTTATAGCCATAAGCGACTAGTCCTGTGAGGGCTCTGATACCATGTAAAATGTAGCTAGTAGAGAGTGTTTAAAGATAAAGAAGAAAACAGAGTAAATTGCAGAACCTCCATTGAAGCTATTGAAGAAGCTTTTTGGAGAGAAAGAAGAATTCAATTCGTGTTTTCCTTATTTTGTTACAGAGGAGAGAGAGAGAGAGTAATTTATATAGCAAGTCTAGTTGCTCTGATTACTAACTAATTTGCCGTGAATTAAGGATGGCCAATCAATCTGCCACCTGTACAAATTAGTTACATCTACTATCAGTTTTCCTGCCAATGATAGTCAGACTCAGATATTTATTGTTGAGTGAGCTGTGATATTCATGATGATCACAGTTCTGATCATCATGATCTATGATAGTTTTTTGTGTGACCTGTGATCTGTTGTGAGCTGTTGCTGGAAATACAAGCATAGTAGCAAATCCTCCAGATGTTGGTGTGACTGAGATATTTTCAGCTTCCTTTGTTTGCAGCTGACTATTATCTCTAACACACTATAACTTGTACGTTTTGAGAAAGTTTCTTCGTGCAGATTCTCTAAATTTTTTTATTATATAGCAAACATTTATCACAGTATGAGGTTGATATAGTGGTAAAACTCTACGCACTTACACTACAAAGTTATGGGTTTGAGTCCTCGATTCTCCACCTAAAAAAATTCTAAATTTATATAATAATATAATACTTTAAAAAATATATATATAATAATAAATAAATAAATAAAATAAAGCAAACACCTTTCATGAACATGACACTTGCTCCGACTAAAACTTTAGAATATATGTATTGAGAACCGAATGAGAACCAGAGAAACAGAGCTTCAGGATATTTAGCTAGAATGAGCAGATGTTTGATGAAATGTCTAAACGAAAAAAATGAAGAAGAAAGGAGACTCTGTAAATCGCCATTGATGGCTTCTTGAGCTGTGTAGCTTTTCTATTTTATTCTCAGAGATAATCAATACGGTGTTACACACACACTTTTCATGTGATTTCTAGTTATTTACATCTTTGGCTCTATTCTGATAACAACTAACTTTCTAACTGATTCCTGATTATCAGAAATTCTAACTTAACAGGATGATGACACCTCAGCTCTATTTACTGCCTTTGACTAGCTAATGGTTGACCAGACCAACCAGTCCACCTGAATTGACTTCTTAGATGATGAGCTTCCAGTATAGGGCAGTGTGTCCAATAATGGCAGAAGCAAATACCAACTGTGTGATGGATCCCAACAGCGGCTTTTGTTCACAAACAAGAACTTTCCATAGCCTAAGACCAAAACTTTCTGATCACCCGCCACCATGTCAGCCTCTCTCTGTCACGGAATACTTTTTCTCGCTCCTCCTCCGCCGCTCCTCCTCCTCCTCTGCAACCAGCACTACTGTTTCGGACTCAACATTCCTATCAACCACGCCACCGGTCACCGCCTGACCTACTACGATTTTTTCTTCCAAACCAATTCCCTCGCTATCTCTCTCTCAAAAGGGGACGTGGCTTTCATCCTCTCTCCTCAATCCCTCCAGATCCCGATCCTCTACTTCTCTCTTCTCTCTCTAGGTGTCATCATCTCACAGGCCAACCCGGATGACTCCGGCTCCGATATAACTCACCTACTCAACATCAGCAGACCAGTCATTGTCTTTGCCACTTCGCAAACCTACCACAAACTGATCATCAACCCCACATCGAATTATTGTACAGTGTTGATGGACTCGCCGGAGTTTCTCTCCTTTTTAACACTGTACGATGATGATAACAGCATTATAAATCATAGAGATGGTGTGGTGAACCAATCTGACATCGCAGCAATCCTTTACTTGTCTGGAACTTCCGGTCCAAAAAAAGGCGTGCAATTGACTCACAGGAACTTGATAGTAGTGATCAATGCCACTACCGGAGCTGAGCAATATTACAATGAGCAATTAGTGTCGTTAGCTACCCGAGCTTTGGCTGGTGTGTTTGGTTTTACAGTGATGATGAGGGCTGTTTCGCATGAGGAGACTCTGGTTTTGTTGCAGACGTTTGAGCTTGAAACAATACTTGAAGCTGTAGACAAGTATAAGGCAAATTATATGCCAGTTTCACCCTCAGAGATTGTGGCATTGTTGATATCGGATTCAACGAATAAGTACGATCTCAGCTCGCTTATGTTTCTTGGGTGTGGTGGCGCTCCGCTTTCTGAGGATGTTGCCGTCACGTTCAGAGACAAATTCCCCAATGTGGAAATCCTGAGGGTAAAATCTTTCAAGTTTACTATCTATTAGACACAATAGCTGTTATAACTTAAAATATTATAAGTTTACTAAAAACAGAATTCAGAGAATAATTAACCACAAATCAATTTGTCTTCTAATACGCTATCCTGAAAAAACTTGCTGTACAAAAATCAGGAACCAACACCTGTAAGTGTAAATAAGGTTTCAGGTGCAGAATTAGGAGTGCACACTTCGTACCATTATAAAGTTGGGATCTCCCATGAAAAATGGTGAAATCTCGTTCTTAATAATTGTTATTCGTGGTATTGACCAGGTTGTGGGTTTTTCTGTTAGTTCATCTCATCAGTTTTCAGGCCAAATCTTATTCAAGCCCGATGATGAAAGGAAAGGTTGAAGCCAGTAGAAGCCCATCTGCATGCTCCCACTAGCCTAGCCCAATCTGATTTGCTTTGCCTATTCATTTACTGATACGGTGCGTTTTAACTTATCAGTGAAAACTGATAAGGTTTTTTGCTTGATAAGGTGGCAACAGGTGATTGGCTAAGGTTGGACAGCTGGCCCTTGTTTTCTGATGACTATATATACGAAGCAATGTTGAGAGGATTTTTCAATTCATTATTTTTTCTTTTTCTAGGGTTTGCTATTTCAGAATCTTTCTCTCTGTTGTTCTTGGTGTTCTTGAGGTTGTTTGTGGATTTCTGGTTTCTCTTCTTTGAATTTGTAAGAGAGATAAGAGAGAAAAAGATAGATCTGTGAGTGGTAATTCTGTCGATACCTTTTTTGGGCATTTCTGGGTTTGTTTGTTTACAGGCATAGGTTGTGTTAGTGGCCTGTGTGGTTGAGTGTTGCTGTATTGGGTTTTCTGGGCTCCTTTTGAGGGTTCTCAGGCTGAGTCCTGGATAGATTAGATCTGTATAAACTTTCATATAGTGGAGTGAGTCTCTTGGTTTGACTCAAAGTGGATGTAGGCTTGTTTTTAAGCCGAACCACTATAAAGTCTTTGTCTCTTTATTCTTTTTACTTTCTTGCTCATATTAAATCTGTTTGGTACATCTTTTATAATTCTGTATTACTTGTGTTCGATTTAGATCTTGACAGGTTAGGGAGATCAAGAGTGGATCAAGGATCTGGTAAGAGACCTAGATTCACAACACAGGTATAGGATCCTATATGTTTTTTCATACGGGATTTGAATAAATACTAGTGTTAATCGAAAAAAAAAATCTATTAACAAGATTGGTATTTATTGAAATCATGTATGGAAAAATATTTATCTGATAAATTATATATATATTGACTTACAATAGAAAAATTTCTGTGCTAGATCCTGCACCTGAATAAGCATTTTCATGATAATGTTTATCAAATCCTATAATATATGGTTCGAATTGCCTTGACTTGCTAATTGTATCTTTGCTTAGGGATATGGTTTAACATAGACCGGAGCACTGGCCGTGGCAACAAAAGGGCCAATGGAGGTTAGTCGGCTGGATTCAGTTGGTCGGCTATCTGAAATTATGGAAGCCGAGATTGTTGATCCTATAACCAGTGAAGCATTGTTTCCGGGCCAGGAAGGGGAGCTCTGGTTGTGTGGTCAAAATGTCATGAAAGTTATATTCTACTCTCACAAACTATACAAGACGAAATTTTTATTTTTATTTTTATTATTATTTTTTTTATATTTTTTATTTTATTTTTTTGTCATTAAATATAAACCCAAAACTCTGAGACTTACGAGATCAACTGTAGCTAGTAGAAAACCGAAATAACTGGATAAATCACGATCCAGAATGCAACTCCCATCGTAGGGATGTTTCCTAACACTTTACAATTTAATGGACAACTATAAGACTTGAACCCCTATTAAATATTAATTGTTTTGACATTTTCTTTATGGGTTTAATTTTTATTATAATGCAGTCTGAAACTGAAAGCATGCTATTTTATTGTTAAGTAATGTTACATAAATCAACTCAAGTTCGTTCACTCCATGATTTATATGTTAAAAACAAATCACTTATTTTCAAGGCTAATTTTCTGGGTTACCCGGCATTACTCTTGATTCTTTTGCCCTTCAGAGAAAATGACTTAAAAAAAAAAAAAATCAAACAATTACTAATCATCTAGTTTGATGATAGAATAATGGTGTTAATGCAGGTTATGTAGGAGATGATAAGGCGACTGCTGAAACTTTGGATTCAGAAGGTTGGTTGAAGACCGGTGATCTTTGTTATTTTGACTCCCAAGGTTTCCTCTTCATTGTTAGTAGGCTAAAGGAACTGATAAAATACAAGGCATTTCAGGTGATTTAATTATTTTTTTTATAAATCTTTGACAAAAAAATTAATAACGTGTTTCTTCATTATAAAAATAGGGATTTTAAGAGGATATATATATATATATATATATATGTGTGTAATAAACACATTTGCAATTATAGGTTCCTCCAGCTGAATTGGAACATTTGCTTCTTTCTAATCCAGAAATAGCTGATGCTGCTGTGATTCCGTACGTATATATTTATAGCCTCATTATTTTTGAACTAATCTATCTGAAAATATTTATTCAAAATAAATTTGCTATGCTTAATTTCAAGCTGCAGGTATCCTGATGAAGATGTTGGGCAGATTAATTCCAATGGCATTTGTGGTTAGAAAACACGAAAGCAACATTACTGAGTCTCAAGTCATGGAATTCATTGCAAAACAGGTTGCTCCTGACTACCACTGAACAATTTTTTTTAGTTATATATAAGATGTTAAAAGAAGAAAAACAACGAAAAAAAAAAAAAATTGATTCTGTTGAAGAAATGGATCCATCCTTGATATCTAAGTTTAACGAGTAAGCTAAGCTCAATACGTCGACTCTCCTAATTAAAAAAAAAAAAAAAAAAAATTGAAAGGAAATCAAATTCAACAGTTTCCGAACTCAATCTTAGTCATGACGACTCTTACACGATAAAGTTGATGTATATATTTCTTCTTGCTATAGGTTGCACCTTACAAGCAAATAAGGCGTGTTGCTTTTATCAATTCTATTCCGAGATCTCATGCTGGAAAAATCTTGAGGAGAGAATTGGTCCATCGTGCTCTCTCTGCGAATTTTTCTACATCATCATGATCCACCTACTCAAACAACAGATCAGGGATCTCGCTCGATCTTAATTTGTTGGATGCTGATCAGTAACATGGGATTTGGTATGTCCTGATTATATGAATTTAATACTAGTGTTATATATTATGTTTGTTGTCATTGTTTAATCACTTATAATAAAATGTAATAGCATATCTAGTAATAATTTTTCTCCAGTTTTTGATCCGAACATAGTTATGCTCGGGATGGTAAGTATGTTTGGGACAATGTTCTGTAATGTTAGTCTTGTGACGAGAGAAGCCAAAAAAAAAAAAAAAAAAAACTCGACCTTGTATAAATCTTTATTATTCAGCACAAGTCATATACAAACCAATTATCTTCTCAAACATTCGTGTGAGTGACATTTCATAGTAAGATTTATCCTTAGATAACTATAAGATATATAGTAACTCACTTAAATTAATTTTTGCATTAATTTGAAGTACATCATACATTTACAAGAACCGCATAGGAATTAATCTATGTAAATAAATACTAAATTTGGCTGAACTTGACTTCAACACCATCAAGTGGCATGGGATGTGGAAGATAAATAATCTCTGCATCCGGATTGACTAGTTCCCACCTGAAATTCCATGAAAAAAGAGGTGTTGATTCAAATTAAGTTTAAAACATGACATCACACTAGGTGCGTAAATGAAAATGAAAGACAATCATGGTAAAGAACTTAATTTCGGATTTGTTATATTGTGATAACAGATCTTTTTCTCTCATTGTATATTAATTTAACACTACAGGCATTTTAGTTAATTATACCAATTAATCAATTTAAATATTAATTGTCATAATAATAATCAGGGAAAAATGAGAGCTTACATTCCATCTCTAAGGATTGAAGCACATTGGATCATTAAAGTTTTCAGGATGTTGGCCATTTGTGTACAGAATCATCATTTGGCACATTGCTACAGAAGTGGCCCTGATTTAGCTGGTGCCTGATGCTCTATCTGATTTTCTGGGCATAGTTTTTGTTTTTTAGCTTTCTGGTGGCTGCTTGGTGGTGTCTTGTTGCTTGCTTGTTGTGTTCTGTTTTCTCTGTTTCATGTTGTGTGCTTTTTGCTTTGGTTCCTCTTCGGTTTCAATAAACCTTTGGCCGTTCAAAAAAAAAATAAACTTCACACTAGTAAGGTATTTAGTTGAAGTGAGAATATGATCTAGAGCAAGCAAGGCCGAAGCATGCAAGAGCTTGATTAGAGAGTTTTTAATTATTTCCCATACCCGTTCTATATGTGAGGAAGAGAAATTGATATATAATGCAGTGACACTTATTAATAAAGTGAATCGTGAATCAAAGGTATATATATATTTTTTCCATATTATACTCTCATTAGGTCTTATATTCTAACAATTTAAGCTTTCAAAGTTTAATAATTCAGTAGCAGAGGCATAAGGTCCCAGAGTCACATTGTGCCCTTCTCTCCCGGCATGCATGCTAACGTTCGTGTCTTTGTTAGCTGTCTCTCTCTCCACATTGTAGGTGACGGGTTTGCATGTATGTTAACAGGTCAAAACTCATGCACCTTAAAATTCTATCATTCGAAGCTAAATAAAATGTTTAAGCTTTTGGATTTAGTGATTGTTGACTCTATATTGTGATTAAATTTCGTTCATGTCTATTGACAGTCATTAGAGAGCAAATGGAAGAGAATAGCTCTTGGATGAAAATGTTGGGATATGCATGCAGCAAGAAAATGTAAAGGAAACGAGCATGCTAAATAGCTGAGACATGGTGGAGGGCTACTAACTCATCTGTGTTTGCTCTTTTGGGGGTTGATTTGGTTAGGTATGCATAAGGCAATTGGCAACAAATAAAAATATATCATCTTTTAGAATCAATCAATAAAGCCAGTTGGCCCAAACATCTGGGCTGTCTTCAATAGCCTTTGTTGTGCTTGTGTATATAAATATAATAGTTTCGATTGTAGTGCAATCGCTAAATGTTTGACGTGATCGACTTGTACAAAACTTATCTTAATATTGTACTTTTATTTTCATCTAAAAACAACTGAGCTTTTAGAATCAATAGAAACATTTGTGATCCAAGTGGCCCAATTCAAAATCCACAAATTAATCAAACAATGTACATGTCAATGGTAAATAATCTTAAAACATATGGGCTTTTATAATCAATAGAAACATTTTGGCTCCATGTGGCCCAGTTCAAACTTCAGAAATCAAACTACATACATGTCAATTGAAATCAAATGGATCGAACCGAACCAAGTATTCAAAAAAGATCGATTATGAAAATAGCAAACAATCGAATGACAAAATCCAAATGCATCATGAATTCAAACACTAATGAAAGTACTACTTACTCTCACAATTCCTTTTTGGATAGTTATGCCAGTCGTGCCAGGAAATGTGGCAAATACAACACTTATTTTGTCTTTTACGCTTCTGGGGTTTGGCCGTTGGTGTGGTGGGTGAAGTCGTACCAGTGGGCCTTACATTGGTTTTCACAACCTTTGGATTTTTTATAATTTGGCTCTTTGGGTTGAAATCTTTCCGATTTTTGTTGTACTTATTTCGAAACTCATTGTTCAACCCTTGCACAGTATTTCGTAAAATATTGAGTTCTCTTGTCATCAACATGAATCCTTCTTCAGTTTTGCTCCATTGGTGAAGGATATCTGGTCAAATATAATAGTAACACGTGTAGTTTTTTGTAATCGGTACATTACTATTGTGATTTCAAGATACTTATGATAATCGGAACAATATGAAAGTAATCATCGTAGACGTGATAATACATATAAACATTAAAGATATAGAACAATGGATACAATAAAAACAGGAATACATTATTAATACTAGGAATAACCAAGATTTTGAACATGCCTCATTTAGTATGGAAATTATACGATAATTATAGAGATGAGGTAAAATACAATTCATACCATAAGTAATTTCATATTGATTTAGAAACTAATCAAAACGACCATGGAAGATGCAAACCTGTGAGTTTAAACTTGATGAAGAAAAGAAGAATAGGTAAGAGACGAGATTTCAATACTAACAAAGATAGACGATTCAAATCACAAAACTGAAACACCGATCTTCAGTCAAATGAAAGGAAAGAACAGAGAGAGACACGATTTTGGTCACCAGCATAAAAGAATCCAATACGAACAGGGAAAAACAATTCAAATCAACAAACTAAAAGAGCAATTTTTTGTCAAACGAAGGGAAAGAACAGGGAGAGACACGATTTTGGGAGAGAAATGTTTTTGGAAGACGTTTATATATATATATATATATATATACATACATAAATGAAGTCTAGCTCAGGAAGGAGAAGAGGATAATGTTGAGTCTTGGGAATAAGAAGTTTAAAATGGTAACTGTTAGATCATGTGAAGAACAAACAGTAATATTGGGAGTAACCTGCTAAGAAGGTGGCTGACAAGTGTCGTTTTTGCATGTCAATATTTATATATAAAGTTCAACCTCGCTAGAGCTAGTGACTAGCATAGCAGCAAGTAAGGGTATCGTTCCTCAGGTGACTAGTTCAGAGACTAATTTTAAAGTTCCAATCAAACAAAAAACTTAGTTTTCCTTTCTTTTGCATTCTCATTCTCATTCTCATTTTCATTTTCATTACTATTTCGATTACCATTCCATCATGTAAGCAAACATGACCATAGAATATTGACCAGTAACTCAAATATATATGTTTTAAAAAATATAATTTTATTAAAAGTTTTAATAAATATTTTTAAATATTTGTTTGTCGTAGAAATTAGAATTTTGATTAGTTGAATAAATTTAAATTTATCTAACGATATATATATATTTAAATTTCTAACAACTCATATAGTTTATATATAAATATTGTTCAATTGTTAACACATCAAATGTTGTAGTCAAGTGGTAAAGACTTACAATCTTTGAACTTGAGACCATCAACTCCTACTAATGACAATTAATTCTCATTATTATCACATATGTTGACAGTTATAAATTGTCAAGAAAAATAAAATATCATAAAACTAAAACTATCAAGATTTTCCTTGACAGTTTTTAACTGTCAACAATGCTAAGTTTTTCTTGTAGTGATTGCTTAAAGCTTACCTAGAGAGGGACTCAAGGTAGCTTACATAACAACACATAAATCAAACATTTAAGGTAGGGTTCAAAAATAGCACTTTTTTGGGGGAGGGCTTGTGCAAATAGCACCACTTTAATAGGTCATGTTTTAATAACACCAAAATAAGTTGTGAGACTAAAATACCCCCACTTTCTTTTTTCCTTTTTATTTTCTTTCTTGATAATTCAAGACTTATTTGCAGTTTCGAGACTTATTCATGATTTTCGAGACTTATTCATGCATTTTTCGAGACTTATTCATACGTTTCGAGATTTAATTCAAGTTTGTTCGGGACTTATTCTGTTCGACCTCCAACAATGGTGACGGTGACAATCCAACGACGGCGCCGATTGACTCCGAAGATAGTTGAATCTAGAAGATCGAACGATGCCGAATTCGTTGGCGCCATCGGTTTCGTCAGATTCGCGACTGATCGTCATAGATCGGACGATGAAGATTCACGACGGTTTGGGTTTGGCTTCATTTCTCTCTCTACACAACTCGAAAATGAAAACAAACACTTCGGTTATAATGATTGGTACTCAACGAACGTTTTCCCGGTGGTTTTGCCGATCAACTCACCGGTCAGCGGTGGCACCTCCATTGAAGCTCCATCAATGGAGGTTTTGGAAAAAGGAAGAAGAAGGTGATGGACACACAAGAGAAAATAAAAGAAGCTGGGGGGTATTTTTGTCCAAATTCCATTTTTGGTGCTATTAAAACAAGAGTTATTAAAGTGTGATAGTTGTACAAGTCAATATTTAAAAAGTGCTATATACCTTTTAGGTATTGTCTATATTACTCCAAGTAGCATGAGGAAGAATAACATTAAACTATATCAAATATTGTTCAATATGTTACAAGTATGAATCAAAGTACAACTATATATAAAAGAATCAATATACAATATACTAAGAATTATATATACAACTATGATCAAAATGGTATGCTTACAAATAACACTTAACAAGATCTTGTTTCCAAATACATCACAAGTGAATATTGAGCAACAAGATTAAAACATACACATATTCAAATATTAAAAGAAAGATAGAAAGAATTAACACATGAGATTTTTTAATATGGTAAAACCTCCATGGAGGAAACATCCACAGGTTGAACTACAACCATTAGCTACTATATATATTGGATAATAGATTATAAATTCCTCAAAAGTGACAAATCTATGATCTATGATCTACTCTCTATTGAAATCTATGTGTTTAATTTTATTGTTTGATGTGTTTAATTGATTAATCCTGGTGTGTTTAATTGATTAGCCCTTGAGTGTTTATTTATATTTTTTTTGTCTTGGTGTGTTTAATTGATTCGCTCTAGTGTGTTTAATTTGTTAGCCATGTTGTGTTTAATTTGTTTGTCGTAGTGTGTTTAATTTATTAGCCCTAGTGTGTTTAATTTTTTTACCTTGGTGTATTTAATTTATTAACCATGGTGTATTTAATTTATTAACCATCCTGATGTGTTTAATTTTTTTACCCTAATGTACTTAATTGATTCGCCCTGGTGTGTTTAATTTATTTGTCTTGGTGTGTTTAAATTTTTTTGTCTTGGTGCGTTTAATTGATTCGCCTTAGTGTGTTTAATATTTTTTGTCTTAGTGTGTTTAAATTTTTTTTTTTTTTTTTGCATTAGTGTGTTTAATTGATTCGCCCGTATATGTAATTTGTTTGCATTGGTATGTTTAATTGATTAGTCCCGGTATGTTTAAATTTTTTTGCCTTGGTGCCTTTAATTGATTTGTCTTTATATGTTTAATTAATTAGCCATAGTGTGTTTAATTTTTTTTTTATCTTGGTGTGTTTTATTGATTCACCCAGATGTGTTTAATTGATTAGCCATGGTGTGTTGAATTGAGTTGCATTGATGTGTTTAATTGATTCACTCTAGTGTGTTTAATTTGTTTGTCTTAGTGTGTTTAATTGATTAGTCTTGATATGTTTATTTCTGGTGTGTTTCCTTATGTGTTTAATTCTTTTTACCCTAATATGCTTAATTCGGTTTGTCATGACGAGTTTAAAAAATTGAATTCTAAAGATGACTTAGTAAACCTATTTGTGAAAGACTTGCAGTTGTAAGGAATTTCAGAATAGCATATTGCCTTGTTGTCATGCATTAGCTACTATTAGGTATATATTCTCATAATAATTATATGCATTTATTTTTATAATGATTTAACATATATAATGATATTTGTTTGCCTGTCTTTGTAGGTTCTGTAAAAAGAAATTCGTGGACTTCAGTTTTGATTTCTACAATAGTAACACCTGGTTGGAAAGCTATTCTAGTGTCATCTTTCCTGTTGGACACCCATGCGAATGGAATACTCATACAGAAGTACGTTCTGAAGTTGTTCTTCCACCAAAGTGGCGAGCTCAAACTGGTAGGCCGAGAAAGAATAGGGTACCATCTATAGACAAACATGGTCATAGGATTAGATAATGTACCATCTACAAGAAATCTGACCACAACAGACAAACTGTCGAAACCCCTCGACCGATCAGCAAGGCAATGTTTCGAGACCCACAAACAATTCCACCACCTCCCCAACGTCTTCAAAACAGGTGGGACACAACATAAGGACCTGTCCAACATGGCTATATGATAACCCTACAGATCTAGACAATGATGTTAATTGTTGAATGAGTCGTTGAAATCTGTTGTAGTTTATAGCTTGTCTATCGTTCTCTTTAAAAAGTCCAATTTTAGAATAAAATATTACAATTATTTAGTGCATTGGAAACTTGATCATTTATTTGGTTTTTTTTTTCCTTGAAAGTAAGATTTGATTCAAATTATTCAGGGGAAAACAAGTAACAGTTAACAAACTATGAGATTAAACAAGTAACAAGTAGTAACACACCGCTGCTAAAAGATTAAAAACACAAGTGCTCAACAATTAAACACACCGCTTCTCAAAAATTAAACACAACAGTGTTATTCAACAATTAAATACACCGCTGCTATTCAACAATTAAACACACCATATCTAATACTCATGTGCATCAAAATAACCAACAAATGTTATCTCCAGATTCTAATTTAGTGCAAATATACCACACAGCAAAGAGGTTTTCATTCGAAGCCTAAAACATTGAAGAGGGCATTATCAGTTATCACCCTAAACCTCTAAAACTGCCTTCCCTTCGATCACACATACAAAAACCTGAAGTTGCATATAAAAATAATCAGAATTCAACTGACTTAAAGAAGTCAGATTGCTCAACTTCAATTATCAACACATGGAAATGCTAGAGAGAAAGAGAGAGAGAGAAATTCGAACCTAGAAATAAGTCTACATCTGTAAGTCTACAATCTAATTGCTCCGGAAACCAGCTAAATTTTAAATGAGTGACACCCAGTGAGCTTAAAAACTTTAAAACCATTTATATATCCAGCAACATATAAACCTGGTACTAGATGTGTATCGACTAACCAATATAGGCTTTGTTGCACATTTCAACTTTAAACTTCACATGAATATTGCAAATCAGCTGCAACACTGATTTATATGTTTTTGGATTTCAAATGGAAACTCAGTAGTTAAGAACCCAGGAAATACATAGGGTAATTGTTTCTCTAGCTAATGACTGGAATGTTCTAAAAGGTGAGCCTTAATAAGTGATGCTAATGCTACACGGATCTGTTCATTGCTCATTTTGAGCACGCTATGCCTACTCTTCCATTTATCAAGATTGTGATTTTTTTTTCAGACTTGACAAATTTTGTCAACAACAATGAGTCTAAATATTTCACAGATTAAGAGGATGCACATAAAAGTAGACTTCTAAACAAGATAATATGAATTAAAAGTTAGTTTCACAGAGGTAAAATAAATTCAAAAAATTGCAACAGAAATACAGAGATTAATCATACAACTAATTAAGAAAAGCAGCAAATACACTGAAAAGAATAAGAATAAGATTAGCCTATACATAGTAACAATAAAAAAAAAAGTTACCTTCTGGAAAATAGGATATTCAGCCTTTTATCTAGTACATACAAATTCTTCGGCGTCCTTGCTGGACCCAGGCTCCTGTTTCAAAAATTGGTTGCATGGGAATGCCAAGACCTCAAAACCTAAAATCAACAAATAACATATAAAGTCACAATTCCCCCACACACAAAAAAAAGCATGAAATGAAATCCATAAAAATCATTGGTTGTCACAAATGGTCCAAATCAATTAGCTCAATATAAAAAAGCAATCACAATTCATATAGGCTCATATATATTCTCCTTAACAATGCAAAAAGGAAAGGGAAGGGACCTTTATCCTTGTATTTTTCATAAAGTTCAGTCAACTGGGTAGCTAAGATGGGTTCGAACATGGCTGGGGATTTTATTGTATAGGGTGATTATTGAGTTTTTGTTTCTGCTTGTGTTTTTTGCCTGCTTTGGTCGTGTTGTTTAGGTAGCTGTGGTTTTGGCCCTGCGTCTGCAATTGGCTTTTTGTTTGTTGTCTGGTGCTCGTTTTGTGCCCTGTTTTGGCCTCTGGCCTTCTTCCTCAATAATATATCTTTGGCTGTTCATAAAAAATAAAAATAAAAAACTGGGTGTAATTGGTGTCTGTAAAGCCACTGTTCCATACAAAGAGATAACCCAGGAATCAGAAAATGAATGAAATCATTTATAACTTAAAAGAAAGACTCTCATATAGAATGAGAACCATTTGGAGGCGACGTTAACGACGAGTAGGACTTTTCCTTTGTAAGTGCAGAGTTCGACTTCTTTGCCTCTGCTATCCTGCTCCAATCAAAAACCCAAAATTAAATGGAATTCAAATGAAAAAAGAAAAGCAACGGGATTAAAGACCACAGTCGACAAACATGAACAAAGGGATTAAACACCCAAGAAATCGCACCACAGTGGACACACCAGAGTCGCACCAGATCGAAAACATCACTCAATAAATAAGCAACCACAAATGGATCGAGATTTAGTTACCTTGGTCACGCCTCTCATCACGCCATAGGTCGCTGCTTGATGGGTCACGCCACAAACGCCACTTGCTGGGTCACGCACTCACGCCGCAAACACCGCACGCCGGTGGATTTCCTCTGGTCATGCCAGCTTCTGGGTTACACCGGTCGATTTCCTCTCTTCTTTCACAGAGACAAATCAAACAAATTCTAGGGTTTCTCTCTTCTCTCTCGTCTTTCGCATAGTCAAATCAAACAATTGCTTTCCTTTTTAGACGCAACATTTTTATTTATTTTTATTTTGCTTTATTCATTGCTTTTTGTTTTTTTAATTCTTTTTGAATGAAGGGCATTTTTTTCTGAGAAATGAATTGCTCGATAGAAACGATCAAAATGCTAATTAATGATAAAAACAATAAAGTCCTTTATTTTTAGTTAAAAAAAAAAAAAAAATTCTAGGGTTACACCGGTTGATTTCCTCTCTTCTTTCACGAAGACAAATCAGACAAATTCTAGGGTTTCTATCTTCTCTCTCATCTTTCGCATAGTCAAATCAGACAATTGCTTTCCTTTTTAGACGCAACATTTTTATTTATTTTTATTTTGCTTTATTCATTGCTTTTTGTTTTTTTAATTCTTTTTGAATGAAGGGCATTTTTGTCTGTGAAATGAATTGCTTGATGGAAAAGATCAAAATGCTAATTAATGATAAAAACAATAAAGTCTTTTATTTTTTTAGTTAAAAAAAAAAAAGTGTATTTCCTCATATATATATATATATATATATAAGGATGGGCGCTTAATCAATCGGTTCACTTTTCGAGTGAACCGATAAAAAACCAATAATATCCGATTTTAAAGTGAATTGATCCGATAAAAGTTAAAAGTGTGAACCGATCAAAAACCGATTGAACCAGTTCGGTTCGGTTTTTTCGGTTTTGGGCCATCTAAAATTGTCAAATAATAATAAGAAATCCACTCTCCTTAACTAAACTACTGGTCTACCGGTGTCCTATAAGTCTCCATCTTCAATTGCAAGTAAAAGTACTAATGAGAATTGATAAATTGAAATGATCTAACACTTGCCAACAAGTGTCTGTACAAACAAATACAAGGGATATAATTGCTCAAACTAAGATAAAAATTCAAAATAAAATGCAACAGTATAAATATTTGTTTTAAGGATTTATGAAAAATGAAGTAAGATAAATTAGAAGCATGTATACCTGTCTCTAGTGAACAAGAGTGCAGCCCCATTAGTTTTAAGAAGACATTCAAGTTACAAAGAATATTTACTATATAAGAAAAAAAGAATAGCAAGGAGGCAAAAAGGCAGTAGATACCGATAGGATTTGTAAAAATGTAATGATTTTTTATTATATACACCGGTTCTCGGTTCGGTTGAACCGGAAACCAAACCGGAATATCCAGTTTTTTTTTTAAAAACGAACCGAACTGATGAACAATGAAAAACCGGAAAAAACCGATCGGTTCGGTTCACTGGTTTTTTGCCCACCTCTACATATATATGTTTTTTTTTTTTTTTTAAATAAGCTTATTATGTATAAGGTGATAATATAAGTTTAGTAATTGTGCTAGTCAACATATATTTTAAAATTTATTGCATAAAAATAAAAATCATAATCCTAACCCTAGGGAGTTGGGGGTCATAAATTGTCCTTGGATTGAAGTAGCTGTCTTTTGATAGACCCCTATAGCATCCATATATATGCCAGCTCGTCCATGAAATCCTACAATGACTTGGTTCTCAACTGGAAGACTAAAATGAGTGCCTTTCTCAGTACCAAAAGGTCCATATGTGCGCCAATTTGTGTAGAACGTCAAAGATTCGACAAGAGAATTGTCATTATTGTACTTTACGGTGGTTCCACTTATCGACGTCAAATATTCTTTGGGCCAATCAATCGAAATCTACATGTTGGGTAATATAAAAATTTATGAACAGTATAATAGTACTAATTAGTCAATCAAATCAAAGCCCTATAAGATAATTAAGACAATACTTACCTGGGTTTTGCTTCCAACTTTGCCACCAAAATTGCTTGAAGATTCTGCCTCTTTATTTGCACAGACACTTTTGAAGGATAGCGAATTAATGACAACTACGTGACTAATTATTATCTCTACAATCCCACCATTGGGCTTATAGCTCCATCTTGTTCCTCCACGGCCACCCCATGGTCCTACCTCAATTGAAGATTGGTAGACCTGATTGGAAGGACCTCCATGAGCGAAAATGCAAACATAAAATAGATTTCAAGTGCGAGATTTTATCCGAAAAAACATATGAAATCCCGCACCTAATAATTAATAATTGATAATTAATAATCGACAGCAGTATAATATACATATTTTTTGTTTTTTCGCTTAATACCTATGTTAATTGTGTCTTACACGAGAAAATGTGCAGTGTTACCACATCCACATCCGATAATTTATATATATATATATATAGAAACAAAACAAAAAAAAAATCATAAAAACTTTATTTTTGTTTTTATGTGATTTGAAATTTAAGTCGAAACATTTTAACATTATCATTGGCTGAAACAAAGATTAGAAGGCTTACTATGAGAAAACAAGTGTTTGAACAAATGCTTCAAAGTGAAACAAAATCAGAGTAGAAGAAGAAAGCAAGAAAAGCAAAAAGAAGAATTCACATTCTAACAAATTTTGTATTTTTCTTCGTTGTTTGCATTATGAGACTAAGCTCATATTTATATGCATGTGGCCACTTGCAGATTAAGATTTAGATAAGATTTAATGCTTGGAAATTCTGTTACAATAATAACAAAATTTCCCGCCAAAATATTTCCTTGGAAAAGATCCTCTGTTCCTAGGAGCTCTGTCCTTCATGTTAGCAATGTATTGTCCTCCATCTGATCAGAATAATCAAGGTGTTATTATTTGGATGTTGACCTTACTGGAAAGCTAGCTTAGTGGCAAATTTGCTTGACCCAAAGCTTTCCTTACCTTGCTCTGTTTTACAACGAACCTGACTTGGTGTTGATATGATTATTTTATGATTTCTCATTTGAACACCTTTAAGTTCAATATGACTCACATCCCCCTCAAGCTGAACATCAGAGAGTTAGAGAGGTCAATGATCGGACCATATTTACACCTATTTGAGGTCTCTATTTCCTTTGAAAAGATCCTCTGCTCCCAAGAGCTCTGTTCTTCATGTTAGCAATGTAATGTCCACGGTCTAATTAGAATAATCAAGGTCTTATTATTTGGATGTTGACCTTATTGGAAAGCTAGCACGGTGGCAAATTTGCTTGACTCAAAGCTTTCCTTTCCTTGCTCTGTTTTACAACGAACCTCACTTGGTGTTGTTGTGGTTATTTTATGATTTCTCATTTTAACACCATTAAGTTCAATATCACTCACACTTACATTTCTACACCGCAATAAATTTTCAACAACTTCTCCAAAACCCATTGTCATATTTGTTACTACTAAGATAATCAGAACAACATGAATGTAATTATCGTTGACGTGATATTACGTATAAACATAAAAGATATAGAATGTTGGATATAATACAGAAGGAATACATTATCAATACTAGGAATAACATAGATTTTGAACATTCCTCATTCAGTATGGAAATTATATGATAATTATAGAAGTGAGGTAAAATAAAATTCGCACCCTAAGTAACTTCATATTGATTTCGAAATTAATCAAAACAACAATGGAAGAGATATAACTATGAGTTTAAACTTGATGAAGCAAAGAAGAATTTGTAAGTGACGAGATTCAAATACTAACTGAGATAGTCGATTCGAATCACCAAACTGAAACACCAATCTTCAGTCAGACAAAGGGAAATAACAGAGAGAGACGTGATTTTGGTCACCATAAAAGAATCCAATGCGAACAGAGATAGACGATTCAAATCACCAAACCGAAACACCGATTTTTAGTCGGACAAAGGGAAATAACAA
The DNA here is from genome assembly GCA_035582765.1 of Acer negundo. Taxonomy (NCBI): domain Eukaryota; kingdom Viridiplantae; phylum Streptophyta; class Magnoliopsida; order Sapindales; family Sapindaceae; genus Acer; species Acer negundo. The sequence continues at coordinate 46,852,827 of CM069241.1, forward strand.
GGAGAGACACGATTTTGGAAGACGTTTATTTAAATAAATAAAAAACGAAGTCCGGTTTGGGAAGGAGAAGAAGATAATGTTGAGTCTTGGGTAGAAGAAGTTTAAAACGGTAACTATTAGATCATTTGAAGAACAAACAGTAATATTGGGAGTGAGATGCTAACAAGGTGACTTTAGGATGTATAGGGAAGCACAACTAGTATAAAACATCACCATTGGATGTGAGTATTAGATAAATCAATGGTCAATATTAGATGAGTTGGATTTGTTTTAAAGGTGTATTAAACACTTAGTTTTCTATTAATTGTCTCATATATATATATATATATATATATATACACGGTGGTTATTTAGCTAGGACGTCCTAACTTTATAATTTCAGGATATCCAACCACAGTCACACATTAACAAATACTCATACTCAATATGAATGTGTGGTTGTTATATATATATATATATATATATATATATATAGTTTTTCTATTATCGGTTCAAACTGACAAAAGATAAATCAGGATGAAGAATGTGGACCACTAGTTTTACATAAGTTTTGAACATTTTGAGTCAAAGTATATAAAACTAGTGGTCAACATTTTTCGTCCTGATATCTCTTTTGTCAGCTCAAACTGATAACAGAAAATCTGTCCTATATGTGCAAATCAAAATCGGGCGGATCCTTACTCGGAGTAGAGCATAAACCTAAAAAAATGGAAGAAGCCCATTCAGGAACAAGAACTCTCTCTCTCTCTCTCTCTCTCTATATATATATATATATATATACGCTGGTTCTTTAGTAAGGACGTCCTGACTTTATAATTTCAAGATGTCCAACCATAGCGACACATTAACAAATACACCCAATATGAATGTGTTGTTGTAGGTGATTGTCCTGACTTTATAATTTTAGGATGTCCTTACTAGAGAACCACTATATATATATATATATATATATATATATAAAAGCTTATCTTGTATAAGGTGATAACATTCCTATCTTACCACAGCTTATCACGTATAAGGTGATAACATGCCTATCCTGCCACAGCAAAGCCTAGTAATTGTGCTAGTCAACATATATTTTAAAATTTATTGCATAAAAAATAATAATAATCTTAATCCTAACCTTGGGGGTCATAAAATGTCCTTGGATTGAAGTAGCTGCCTTTTGATAGACCCCTATAGCATTCATATATTCGCCAGCTCGTCCATGAAATCCTACAATGACTTGGTTCTCAACTGGAAGACTAAAATGAGTGCCTTCCTCAGAACCAAAAGGTCCATGTGTGCGCCAATTTGTGTAGAACGTTAGAGATTCGACAAGAGATTCGTCATTATTGTACTTTACAGTGGTTCCACTTATCGACGTCAAATATTCTTCAGGCCAATCAATCGAAATCTGCATGTTGGGTAATGTAAAAATTTATGAAAAGTATAATAGTACTAATTAGTCAATCAAATCAAAGCCCTATAAGATAATTAAGACAATACTTACCTGGGTTTTGTTTCCACCTTTGCCACCAAAATTGCTTGAAGATACTGCTTCTTTATTTGCACAGACACTTTTGAAGGATAGCGAATCAATGATAAGTCCATGATTAATTATTATCTCTACAATCACACCCTTGGGCATATAGCTCCATCTTGTTCCTCCAAGGCCACCCCATGGTCCTACCTCAATTGAAGATTGGTAGACCTGATTGGAAGAACCTCCATGAGACCAAAATGCAAACATAAAATTGGTTTTAGGTGCGAGATTCCGTCCGAAAAACATGTGAGATCCCGCACCTAATAATTAATAATTAATAATCGACACAAATATAATGTGTATATATATATATATTCATTTTATACATGTCAATTGTTTCTTACACGAGACAATGTGCAGCATTCTTACATCCACATCCGATAACTTGTATATATATATTGAAACAAAACAAAAAAAAAACAAAAAAAAAATCATCAAAACTTGATTTTTTGTTTTTATTTGCTTTGAAATTTAAGTTGAAACATTTTAACTTTTTCATTGGCCGAAACAAAGATTAAAAGGCTTACATTTCTACATCGCAATATATCTTCAACAGCTACTCCAAAACCCATTGTCATATTTGTTATTACTATTTATGACAATCAGAACAATCGTTTATGTGATATTACGTATAAACATTAAAGATATAGAAAGATAGATACAATACAAACAGGAATACATTCTTAATATTAGGAATTACTAAGATTTTGAACATGCCTCATTACGTATGGAAATTATACAATAATTATAGAGATGAGGTAAAATACAATTCGCACCCCAAGTAATTTCATATAGATTTCGAAACTAATCAAAATAACCATGGAAAAGGCATACCTGTGAGTTTAAACTTGATGAAGCAAAGAAGAATGGGTAAAAGACGAGATTTTAATACTAATAGAGATAGACGATTCAAATCACCAATCCGAAACACCAATCTTCAGTCAGACAAATGGAAAAAATAGGGAGAGACGATTTTGGTCACCAAGAAAAGAATCTAATACGAACAGAGATAGACGGTTAAAATTACCAAACTGAAACACTGATTTTCAGTCAGACAAAGGGAACAGGGAGAGACACAATTTTGGGAGAGAAAAAATTTTGGAAGACGTTTATATAAAAAATAAAAAATTAAAAAAAAAAATGAAGTCTGTTTTGTGAAGGAGAATAAGATAATGTTGAGTCTTGGGAAGACGAAGTTTAAAATGGTAACTATTTGATCATGTGAAGAACAAACAGTAATATTGGGAATGACCTGCTAAGAAGGTAATTTTAGGATATATAAGGAAGCACAACAAGTTTAAAACATCACCATTAGATGTAGGTGTTGGATAAATCAATGGTCAAGATTAGATGATGAGTTTTAATTTTTTTTTAAAGGTGTATTAAACACCTTGTGTTCTATAGATTGTCCCACACACGCACACACGCACACACACGCATATATAGGATAGTTCTCTAGGCTACTTCTGGACCTCCTCGCACAACCAAATGTTCACATGTGAGGCTCATGATTGTTAAAAAAAAAAATGAACCCCATATGTGAATATGTAGCTGTGGTTCATCATCATGGAATTATAATTTCAAAACGACCTGATAGGAGAATCTCCATATATATATATATATATATATACAGTTCTGATCTGGTCCGTACATCCTGATATAACTTCATCAAGATACTGAATGTAAGCCACTAGTTTTGACAAGTGCATACACACTTAAGTTAAAGTATGTAAAACTAGTGGCTCACATTCTCAAAACTAGTGGCTTTCATTCAATATACTCACGAAGTTATATTATGATGCACTGACTTGAAAAAATATATATATATATATATATATAAAAGCTTATCACTGATAAGGTAATAACATTCCTATCTTGCCAAAGCTAAGGTGATAACATGCCTATCTTACCAAAGCAAAGCCTAGTAATTGTGCTAGTCAACGTATATTTTAAAATTTATTGCATAAAAAAAATATCATAATTCTAACCTTGGGGGTCATAAATTGTCCTTGGATTGAAGTAGCTGCCTTTTGATAGACCCCTATAGCATGCATATATTCGTCAGCTTGTCCATGAAATCCTACAATCACTCGGTTCTCAACTGGAAGACTAAAATGAGTGCCTTCCTCAGAACCAAAAGGTCCATGTGTGCGCCAATTTGTGTAGAACGTTAGAGATTTGACAAGACATTCGACATTATTGTACTTTGCAGTGGTTCCACTTATTGACGTCAAATATTCTTCGGGCCAATCAATCGAAATCTATGTTCACGTTGGATAATGTAAAAATTTATGACAAGTATAACATTACTAATTAGTCAATCAAATCAAAGCCCTATAAGATAATTAAGACAATACTTACCTGGGTTTTGCTTCCACCTTTGCCACCAAAATTGCTTGAAGATTCTGCCTCTTTATTTGCAGAGACACTTTTGAAGGACAGCGAATCAATGATAAGTCCATGATTAATTATTATCTCTACAATCCCACCCTTGGGCATATAGCTCCATCTTGTTCCTCCAAAGCCACCCCATGGTCCTACCTCAATTAAAGATTGGTAGACCTGATTGGAAGAACCTCCATGAGAACAAAATGCAAACAAAAAATAGGTTTCGGGTGCAAGATTCCATCCGAAAAAATGTATTAAATCCCACACTAATAATTAATAATTTATAATCGACACAAGTATAATATACATTTTTTTTTTCATTTTATACCTATCTCGATCTATTGTCTCTTACACGAGACAATGTGCGGCATTCCCACATCCACATACAATAATTTATATATATATATAAACAAAACAAAAACAAAAATCATTAAAATTTGATTTTTTTTTTTTTTTTTTGTATGTGCTTTGAAATTTAAGTTGAAACATTTTAACTTTATCGTTGGTTGAAAGTGAGAGGGCGAAGCCAGGATTTTGCCTTGGGGGGGTGGAGACAAAAAAAAAATCAAGTTTTTGCAAGACAAATATATTAATATTTAAAAACTAAATTGTTAAAAAATCAAATGGAATACCGTTTAGTCTTATAAATTAATTAATAAAATAAACACAAGTTTTATGAATCAAAATGAAACTTGCCGATCTTTAAAATCTAAAAAATCATCTATAATCGAATCTATACGCATATTTAATTCTTGTAATTGAGAATCAATTGTAACATAAAATATATCTACACAGTAATACTGTTCAATTCTTTAATTATCTTATCGATGGTGAGTTCGACTTCGTATTGTAATGTAACAAGCATTCATATTTCGAACAATTATGTTGCTTATATCACAAAATGAACTTATTTTAATAAATAATTTATTACATATGGTTTCTCTTAATTACTAAATGTCTTGGGATTTTTTTTTGTAGAACTTGACAAAGTAAATTAGTGATTATGGTTAATTAGTAATTATCTTTGTGATATTTATTCATTAGATACATTAATAAATAGGACCATATGAATAATTTCTTCTCATAACGGTTATGGTTACAGTTTCATAGTTGCTGATGTTGCTTCACATCAAACTTTCAATAATTATATTTATAATTAAAATAAAATAATGGGATGAGCCAGAGATATCAATACCTATATAACATATTTTGACAATTTTGTTTGTGAAAAAATTGTTGAAAATATTTGGTTGGGGGGGGGTGGGGGCGCCATTTACCCTATCGGCCCTCGCCTATCTCCTCCCCTGCTGTATCCATCGCAATATATCTTCAACAGCTTCTCCAAAACCCATTGTCATATTTGTTATTACTACTTATGATAATTAGAACAACATAAATGTAATCTTCGTTGACGTGATATTATGATATTACGTATAAACATTAAAGATATAAAACGATGGATACAATACAAACAGGGATACATTCTTAATATTAGGAATAACAAAGATTTTGAACATGCCATGTTAAGTATGGAAATTTTACGATAATTATAGAGATGAGGTAAAATACAATTCGCACCCTAAGTAATTTCATATTGATTTCGAAACTAATCAAAATAACTGTGGAAAAAGACATACAGCTTAAACTTGATGAAGCAAAGAAGAATGGGTAAGAGACGAAATTTCAAAACTAATAGAGATAGACGATTCAAATCACCAAACCAAAACACCAATCTTCAATCAGATGAATGGAAAAATAGGGAGAGACACGATTTTGGTAACCAAGAAAAGAATCTATAATACAAACAGAGATAGACGTTTAAAATCACCAAACCGAAACACTGATTTTCAGTCAGACGAAGGGAACAGGGGGAGGCACGATTTTGAGAGAGAGACGATTTTGGAAGACGTTTATATAAATAAATAAATAAATAAAATGAAGTCTAGTTTTGGTAGGAGAATAAGATAATGTTGAGTCTTGGGAAGAAGGATTTTTTTTTTCTTTTTTTTTTTGGAAATAGTAAAGTTTTATAAGCAAGCCAAAGAAGGCAGAGAGCAAACAACAAAAAACCAAGATGCAGCACACCCCAGGCATCAAGGCAAGGACGAAAAGCCACAACATAGACCGGACAACCAAACAACCCCAACACCAGTGAGAAAAAGAGACAAACAACCAACACAAAAAAACACCACCAGCTAAGACATACAAAAATAGCAGTGTTTGGGAAGAAGAAGTTTAAAACAGTAACTATTAGATCATGTGAAGAACAAACAATAATATTGGGAGTGACCTACTTAGAAGGTTACTTTATGATGTATAGGGAAGCACTATAGAGAAAAGAATTATATGCTGAAATCAAATCAGCTCTTGCGTTTTATTATAGAGGGTATTTATATACAAGTTGAGCAGCAGTTCTAGTTACAAGGCAATACGGAAATATAATTTAGAAGCATGTAAAACTAAAACACTAGCTATACAAGAGATTCAAGTTTAACTAAACTAAACTAATCTAAGATAACTAAATTGACCAAACTACATTAACCGAAACATTATGTTAAACATGCCCCCGTAAGATGGTGGGCATTTATGACACACCAATCTTGGATCGTAGCAGAAAGAATCTTGTCGTGGACATAGGTTTAGTGAGTGAGTCCGCTAGTTGATCAGTAGAGGCGACATGTGAGACACGAAGCTTACCACTTTGAACCTTTTCCTAAACGAAACGAAAATCAATGACAATGTGTTTCATTTGGGAGTGGAACAGAGGTATGTGGCACCAATGTTGTCACAGTAAATTGTTGGCAGAGTAGAGGACAAGATGAGAAGCTCACGCGGTAGGGAAGAAAGCCATATTACTTCTGCGGCGGTGTGAGCAACAACCCTGTACTCGGCTTCAGTTGATGACCTAACAACCGTGTATTATTTACGAGAGCACCATGAGACCGTATTTGACCTAAGAAAGACGACGTACACATTAGTAGAGATGCGGTCATCCTTTTTTCCAGCCCAGTCAGCATCAGAGTAAGCATGGAGTGATGTAGAGGAATCACGACGCAGTAGTAGGCCATGATTAATCGTACCATGTAGATATCGCATGAGATGTTTTGCGAAGGACCAGTGACCAGTCATTGGACGATGCATGAATTGGATAAGTTTATTTACTGCAAAAGCAATGTCAAGACGAGTAAGGCCCCAATTACTCGATGAAACTCAGTGGCATCTGTGAGGCCCCAATTACCTGATGAAACTCAGTGGCATCTGTGAGGACGATGCCATCAAGAAGCTTAAGATCATGATCAGTGGGCAGGGGTATAGAGACCGGCTTGGCATTAATCATTTTGGTGTGAGAAAGTAGATCAAGTATATACTTTTGCTGAGAGGTACAAACCGGCTGAACAAGGGAGGACTTCGACCCCGATGAAGTAAGACAATGTGCCAAGGTCTTTGATTGAGAATCTTCGAGCCAATGTCGTAATGAGCTTGTCAACTAAACTAGGTCACCATTACTCTCAGTTACAATGATAACGTCAACGTGTACCAACAAAAAAAGAATACAACCATCAGTTTTAAATATAAACAGAGAGGTATCGGAGTGTGAGTTAACAAACCCATTATGAAGAAGAAATTGGTGAAGCTCATTGTACCATGCCCAAGGTGCCTGCTTAAGGCCATAGATCTCCTTCTTAAGACAACAGACATGTTATAAATCCTGGGGGTTGTGCCATAAAGACGGTTTCAGACAAGTGACCCTATAGGAATGCATTGTTCACATCAAGTTGACGAAGAGACCACCCACGTGACACTACTATACTCAGTACTACACGAATTGTAGTAGATTGTGTCAGTGTAATCAAGACCCGGTCATTGATGAAATCCTTTGGCTACTAGGTGGGCTTTGTACCTTGAAATTGAACCATCCGGAGATCTTTTAATGCAAAACACCCACTTACATCCCATAAAATTATTCAAGGCACTTGAGGGAACCAAGTCCCACGTTCCATTACAAACAAGAGCATCAAACTCCTCAGACATTGCATGTCTACATTCTGGAATTTTCATAGCCTGAGAAGCACAAGTGGGTTAGGCATGGGTAGGAGATAACACACTAGTTAGGGACATTTTGGAGAGGGGTTTGTGAATATGCTTTTTGGATCGGGTTATCATGGGATGACCAGTGGTGGGGGCTGTTTCAGATGGGACTGGTGCTGTGGTTTGGGTGACGGTTTGAGCGGGATTTTGGGTGGAAACTGGTGCGAGCAGCTGTGTTGGTTGGATGGCATGTTTTGCAGTATTCGGGGAGGCAATTTGTGCATGATTTAAGGTGGATACTGGTGTGAGCAGGTGGGTTGTTTGGGTGACACGTAAGGCAGAATTTTGGTTGGCGTTGAATTATTGTCCACCTGAGGTCGGTTTCGCAACATAGTTTGCTATAATGGGAAGTCTTTCGGGCTTTGCTGATTCTTGTTTCAAGAGGGCTTTAGAGTTGAGGAATTTCTCATGCAGTTCTTCGACAGGCATGAACAGCAGACGATATGTCCTTAAAATCATCACCCAAACCATTTAAAATTTTGACTGTCAAATTTTCAAGATTTTCTGGGGCATCAAGCATGGCTAATTCATCAGTGATACTTTCTGCATTTTGCAAGTATTCAGTAATAGATTGGATTCCTTTTGCAATGTTGGTGAGAACACTTTTTAGGTGCATTATGTGTCTTCTTGAGGGTGTCCTCTTGAGGGTTTTGCATAGGTGTTGGCAAGAGTCGTCCATGCATCATGAGCAGTTTTGGCGGAAGCGATAAACGGAATGATGGACGGAGAGATGGATCCAAGTATTGCATTTAGCAACAATTGATCTTGTCTAACCCATAGGTGATGTGCAGAATTTGGTGTGGAGATGTCGCCTATTGTGATGGTCTCAGGAGGGCAAGTATGTTTTTCGTCAATGAATCTCATAAGATCAAAACCAATTAGAAGGGTGTGAAATTGAAGTTTTCAGGAGCGATAGTTCATTGCTGTGAGTTTCAGAGGTGCTTGGGCAGCAATATTAATGGAGATAATAGTATTTTTGGAAGAGCTTACTTCATGGGAGGAGGAGGACGGTGAGATTACTACCACCGAGGTTGAGGAAGACATAGTGGTGGCCATTGTTGGATCGTGAACTTTTTGAGTTATTGTGGCTCTAATACCATATAGAGAAAAGAATTATATGCTAAAATCATATCAGCTCTTGCGTTTTATTATAGAGGGTATTTATATACAAAGGTTTAAGCAGCAGTTCTAGTTACAAGGCAATACAGAAATATAATTTAGAAGTAGAATATGTAAAACTAAAACACTATAGAGATTCAAGTTTAACTAAACTAAACTAATCTAAGATAACTAAATTGACTAAACTACATTAACTGAAACATTATCTTTAACAAGCACAACAAGTTTAAAACATCACCATTGGATGTGAGTGTTGGATAAATTAATGGTCAAGATTAGATGAGTTGGATTTTTATTGATTGTCCCGTGTGTGTGTGTGTGTGTGTGTGTGTGTGTGTGTGTGTGTGTGTGTGTGTGTGTGTGTGTGTGTGTGTGTGTGTGTGTGTGTGGAAGTTCTCCCGTCAGGTCGTTCTGAAATTATAATTTTATGACGACTTAATGGGAGAACCTCCATATATATATATATATATTAATTTTTTTATTGTCAGTTCGAACTGATATAAAATATATCGGTTCCTTATATGTGGGCTTGGATTGAAAAGATGTTTTTACTTTGTTTGACAAATGTATGCAGCCAAATCAAAACATTTAAATCCAATAGTCCATATGCAAGAAACCGATATATTTTATATTAATTAATTTGAATTGACAATAGAAAGATTATATATATATATATATATATAAGCCTATGCGTATAAGGTGATAACATGCCTATCTTACCAAATCAAAGCCTATTAATTGTTCTAGTCAACATATATTTTAAAATTTATTGCATAAAAAAATAATCATAATCCTAACCGGGGTCATAAATTGTCCTTGAATTGAAGTAGCTGCCTTTTGATAGACCCCTATAGCATCCATATATTCACCGGCTCGTCCATGAAATCCTACAATGACTCGGTTTTCAACTGGAAGACTAAAATGAGTGCCTTCCTCGGAACCATAAGGTCCATGTGTGCACCAATTAGTGTAGAACGTTAGAGATTCGACAAGAGAATCATCATAGTACTTTACAATGGTTCCACTTATTGACGTCAAATATTCTTCGGGCCAATCAATCAAAATCTACATGTTGAGTAATGTAAAAATTTATGAAAAGTATAATACTATAATAGTACGTACTAATTAGTCAATCAAATCAAAGCATTATAAGATCATTAAGACAATACATACCTGGGTTTTGCTTCCACCTTTGCCACCAAAATTGCTTGAAGATTCTGCCTCTTTATTTGCAGAGACACTTTTGAAGGATAGCGAATCAATGACAACTCCGTGATTAATTATTATCTCTACAATCCCACCATTGGGCTTATAGCTCCATCTTGTTCCTCCACGGCCACCCCATGGTCCTACCTCAATTGAAGATTGGTAGACCTGATTGGAAGAACCTCCATGAGACCAAAATGCAAACGTAAAATAGGTTTCGGGTGCGAGATTCCGTCCCGCACCTGATAATTAATAATTAATAATCGCCAGTGTAATATACCTTTTTTCATTTTACACCTATGTCCATTGTATCTTACACTAGAAAATGTGCGGCATTCCCACATCCACATCCGATAATTTGTATATATATTTATATACAATCTTTCTATTATCAGTTCAAACTGATATATCAATTCTTTGTATGTGAGTCATTGGATTTAAAAGATGCATTAATAAGTGCATGCATACCAAGTCAAAGTATTTAAATCCAGTAGCCTACATATAAGAAACAGTTCGAACTGTCAATAGAAAAATTAATATATATATATATATTGAAACAAAACAAAATAAATCATTAAAACTTGATTTTTTTGTTTTTACGTGCTTTGAAACATTTAACTTTATCATTGACTGAAACAAAGATTAGAAGGCTTACATTTCTACCCCGCAATATCTCTTCAACAGCTTCTCCAAAACCCATTGTCATATTTTTTATTACAAGTTCTTTCAAAAATTTGAGATTTACCAACCCTTGAGGCTGCTTCAGATGCTTACAGTCTCTGATTTCAAGACTATTTAGGTATTTCATGGCTCCTTCCTCCACAATCCACTCCTCCAGATTTGGAAGGGACCGCAGTTTCAGGATGAGGAGATTCGGAAATGCTTCGCTGGGAAAAATTAACTGTTTCCCAAAGTAAGAGTCACAGAAAAGCCTTAGAATGTTGAGGTGAGGCAACTGCCCTAGGACCAGCAGTTGATCATTGACATTTATTCTTGATGATAACAAAGTTAGCTTCCTGAGGTAAGGAGGAAATAAATTATCAAACCTTTCTTGTGACAGTAGTCCTAGCAAATAAAGGTCTTGTAGACTTTCATGCTGTTTCAATGACAAGTCCAAGCTGATGTATGAACTATCTTTACTTCTCAACTTCAAGTATTGAAGATTGGTCAGTTTAGAAATACACTCAGCCATTTCCTTGCTCCCAATCACATTTCCAGGGACTGTCAGCTTCAGCTTTCTGAGTCTTGTCAACTTTTGGAGCTCGGTTAATTCACTTAGAGATTCAATGTTTGCCCCACATAAAGTACGCAAGTTGGTTAATGGCGACCTTAAATCTAACCGGACTTTATCAGAAGAATTCTCAAACAAATAGAGATGCCGTAGCTTCTCTGCCTTGTCTATATGAATAACATTGCTTATGTTGGTGTGCTTGACATCTAAAGTCTCTAAACATGGCAGACTTGATACAGCGTCTGGTAGACTATCGATAAAAGTCGACCTCAGGCCAAGATACTTCAAGTGTATCAGTTTTCGTAGAACATCGTCAGATAACATAGGCTTGTATAGACCCTCGAGATCAAGCATATAAAGCAATCCAAAGCCCCTATTAGAAATAATCTTGTTAAGGAACATACCTACATCTCCAGCATGTCTTTGGGTGTTGAAAGCTACAAAAGATCGTAGGTTCTGAAGAAATGTGGAGGGGAAATTGTTGATGATGCCCGAGTGAGTTGCCAGCCGACGAACTGCTGCTAATTCTGATTGTTTGTCTGTGGATACACAAGACTTGTGGAAGAATCCTACAGCTTCCGCTTTTGAAGAGAAGAAATCATATAGAAAACCAGGCATGTAACATGTTTTAGGACTTCCGTCTGACTTCCGTCTTACTTGAATCATGTTTCTGATGACTAGTTCTTTAAGGCACCTTTCCGCGATATCTTCATGATCTGTTTCCTCAGGATCCGAAGGCACAAATCCCTCAGCAACCCATAGATGAATCAACCTCCTCACAGGTATCTCAGCTTTTCTTGGGAAAATCCCCATGTAAAGAAAGCATGGCTTTATTTCTGAAGGAAGATCATGATAGCTTAAAGCCAAGATATCTCCTTTATTATTACTTGCACGCACAATCACTCTATACCAATCATCATAGTGTTGTCTTTTGGTAGACAACAGACCAGCAAGCAAGACAATTGCTGATGGTAAACCACCACATATCTTCAGAATTTGCTTTTTAAATGTAATCAACTGTGAACCATCCATCATATAATCAGCTTCTGCCATTCGAACCTTGTTCAAAAACAATTTCCAGCTCTGCTCTTCGTTTAATTGGCCTAAACGTAGAGTTAAGTAAGTAGCCTGGTGTGGCAAATTAAGTACAATGCGAGTAGTTATAATTATTCTGGCATCAAATTGAGAAGAGTTCAAGAGAGGTGCCAAAATTTGACTACTCTCAACATCAACACCTTCCAGGACTATAAGGCACCTCCCCCCATTTAAGAGTTCACCGATCCTAACCATCAATTCATCTTCAGAAAGTGTTGGTTCCACCACCAACTCGACTTGATTAATTTGCCTTAGTATATCGGCCAAGACATATCTAGCATCGGACAAACTTTGAACCTGAACCCAGGCACGGTTGGTGAAATTCCGCATCACATCAACTCTGTTGTATAAAGTTGTCAACAGAGTTGTTTTGCCTAAACCTCCCTCTCCAACGACAGCAATAACTTTTGGAAAGTCATGAGGCTTTAATCGAATGAATAACTCGTTCATTTTCTGTTCAGGACCAACGAAATAATCAGTTTCCTCCAGAAAAAGCCAACGCCAGCCATACTCATGGTCATTTTCAAAGCTCAATAATCTTGATGTTGTAGCATTATCCCTAGTCACAGCTTTTTCTTTCTTTTTTTCCAAGCGTCTGACCTCATTCATGAATTTCTTCATTTCATGGATGAAAAGAGTATGGCTGAACAGTGACGTGAAGGAAAACATGAAAGGACTGGTTTGATTCTCTCCCCTTCTGAATCTGATCTGCTGCAATTCATTTCTTATAAGCAAGGTGTCTGTGGCATCATCCGCGGAGTAAATTGCTTTCAGAACCCGGGCCACCGTCTGATCATTCATTGACCAACAACCTGACAAAGCTTCACGATCCTCTGCATCCTGTAAGAATTGCTCGAACGAATGGAGATTGTTGATAGTTGTCTGGACTTGTTTTTTGAACATTGGATTGCTAGTGGCGGCTTGGCCTCGCAGAAAATCTTGTAACTTCTCGATCAAAAGGGAAACGCTAACTTTGGCATCCATGGATTGAAACTATCTGAAAACTGGTCAGGATCTTTCTACTCTGGCTATCGTTTTCTCTTTATTTTATTTCTCTCTTCTTCCTTATTAAAAGTTTTTTATTGAATAAAATATAATTTGATATTTTAGGTGGGTGAAAAAAAATTCCAGTTGAAAGTCCAAACCATTGAAGATTAAAAAATGCATACGTGTAAGAAGTGCCACATGTGCGCCACATTTGATTTTCTTGGGCCACATGTCTTATACTCTTTATCTTTATCTTTACTGTGGTCATGTAAACTATTCAACTGTTGATACGGGAGATATTATCGAAGATATTCTTGAAGATTTTGGATTTTAAAAATATTGTTGTAAATAATATATACTATTACTTTTCCATATTTAATGAGGTAGTAAATTATTTTATAATTTGATTTTATTGAATCAAATCTAATTTTCTTAGTACATATGTTTCTTTTTAATTATTTTATGATTTGATTATTAAATCAAATCTAATTTCTATAGTTTTCTTTTCAAGTATAAATAAGAGTTATTGTAGCCCTTAAAGGCAATTTAGAGCATCTCTAATGTAAGAGTGGTTTGTAAAAAAAAAGAAACCACATAAGATAAATAGACAGCTTATTAAAAAAAATGTATAGTTGTGCATATTCAACATCACGCTGATGTGGCAAAAAAAAAAAATATTAGACATTGTTAATATGACCGTCTACTTTCAGACGACATGTTGCACAACAATTTTTTGGTTAACTCAACAAATATTTAAAATTGACATTAATTTTTCACATATTTTTGGTAAAGAAAAAAAATTAAAAAGAAAAAGGAAAAAAAAAAAATTGGACACGCCATTAAAAATAAATGTGTTTTAAATAGAAGTATTGGAGACCAAATTTTGAATTGATTATCTATAAGTCCATTTTTATATCACATATGAAGCAAGTCTTTTGACATTATTATCATGTTAACGATTTTTTGTATCTAAACCACTTTTGCATTTGAGATGCTCTTGGTTGATTATCGAATAAAATTCAAAGAGTTTACTCTAATTATCTTTCATATTCTTGTGTTGTTAGTGGTTTGTTTATGTTGTTTTCTTTCTTGGTTTATGTTGTTTATGGCTCCCCTTTTTGTCCGTTTGTTGGGGTTCTCGGTATTCCTCCGCCTTAAGTGAGAGCTTTTAATAAATTTGGATTGGGCTGCTTTGTGGGTGACTTTTGGCTCTTAAAAAAATAAATAAATAAAATAGGTTGCTTTTGGAGTTATTTGTGTGAGTTTTTCTCATAGAAATTTTTGTTACATCAACGGTCCACTGATTTGTTTTTATTTATACCAAATTCAAACTTGATGATTTGTTATATATATATATATATATTATATAAGTAAGGTTATGACAATTCAAATTTATGGCTCCATGTTTTGACTTCGTCGGTATTTCAATTACCCATTTGCTCATGTGATAGGGTTGAAAGGGTGAAGACGTGAAGTCAACAAATTGAGTCAAAAATTTAAATTAATATAGCATGATCATATATATATATATGAGTAATGCTAGGTTTTCCAAATATTTTTGTTATGTCACGTGAGTTGTCAACACCACATTCTTTACAACATAATCTTAAGATTTAAAGGATGTTGAACGTGCCATATCATTTGAGAAAAAAAAAATTGAGAAATCTAGCATTATTATATATATATATATATCAGTTTTTCACTTCTCAGGATCGAACTGAACTTTTAAGATTAAGACGAGACTTGTGAGTAATTGATTAAGTTTAAGAAGACTTTGATTAAATTAAAATATGTGAATCTAATGATTGATAATTGTAAGACTGATATAAATAAAATCAGTTCGTCCTGAAGGGAGAAAAACTTATATAAACAAAATTTTCTTTTCTATTTTTAGTTCTTTGTATGTTGCGATTTACTTTGGGATGGATTGGATTGGCAAATTTTCAACACAACACAATTTGAAAACGTTCGCCCATATATATATATATATATATATATATATTTATATATATAGTCTCATTTGAGGGAATCTTTATTTTAACATAAAGTAAAAGACTTTCATGATATTCATCGATTTCAATGAATTTTGATATGAAATTTTTGTATGGATGATATATTCAAACCAAATTTGAAACTTTATCAAACACTACAACTATTTTTTCTTGATTTTGTTAAATATGAAATATCGAGGAAAATGATGAAAAATAGAAAAAATAGAAAAAATAATTGTAATACTTAGATAATACAATTTCGTATCATTTGACCAGTTAAATTTAACTTAAATCGTCGACCGTTTGGTCATATATACCTATCCATATTTAAGTAAAAATGTAATCTCATGTTTCTTTTTTTATTATTTTTTTGGGTATACTTTAATCTGATTTTTTTTTAGATAATGAATTTAATGAAATCTATTTATAAACCGAATTTGAAAATTTATCAAACACAACAACTATTTTTACCCGATTTTGTTAAATATAGCAAAAATGGTAAGAAATAAAAAATATATAAAAAATAGTTGTAGTGTTTAAATAATACAATTTCGTACTATTTAAGTATTCGACCAGTTAAAGTTGATTTCAATGATCAACTGTTTGGTCAAATATACCTATCCATATTTAAGTAAAAATGTAATCTTGTGTTTCTTTTTTTTTATTATTTTTTTTTTGGTATACTTTTATTCTTACACAACTTAGGGTGCGTTTGGTACATGGAACAGGACGGGACAAATTTCTCTTGTCTCGGGTTTGGCCCGTTCGTAACATGGGACAGGACGAGACAAGATGGGATAAAAAATCCAAAAAATTATCCCACCCAAATAGCTCGACCAGACTTGTCACATGCATGGGACAAGTCTGAAAAAGACTTGTCCCATGGAACAGGACGGGACAACTTTCTCTTGTCTCGGGTTTGGCCCTTTCGTAACATGGGACAGGACGAGACAAGATGGGATAAAAAATCCAAAAAATTATCCCACCCAAATAGCTCGACCAGACTTGTCCCATGCATGGGACAAGTCTGAAAAAGACTTTAGTGTTGAATATGTAATAATTAAATGTGGTTTTACACCGTGTACGCATTATCATCATTTGTTAATTACCCACTTGTGGGACAAATGTTATAAAATGTGGGGTGTGGGCCGTGTGGCTTTCCCATTGAAGGAGCAAATGCAAGTGGAGCGGCAAAACAATAATTGAATAACAGAAATTACAATAAGCTCCCTCCTCTTTATTGCCTATTAATGTGTGTTTGAGTTCATTTATAATTTTTTTGGATCTTTTAGAATGTCAATACAAAACAAAGCTCTCCCTCGTCTCTCTATCTGCATTTTTCACTCTCTCACACTATATTATTTATGATTAGTCTGTTCTTTGATTGTTATTGTTATTCATTTATTCACAACATAATAGAATCATTTTGATTAAGAAAAAAAAAATCTAGATATTTTTTTTTTATTTAAAAATCCAAACATCTCAGTACTATCATTAGATCGAACCTCACATGACTATATGTGACTTTTTTTTTTTCTTTGGTCTTATTATTTGTGTCACTTCTCTTTTTCAGTTTTTCAACGCTCCACAATTCCACATTTCTTTTCAACGTACTAACAATGAAACACACACTCACTGGTTATCTCTCTTCATCTTCTTCATTTATCTTTATTTTGTTTCTCTCTTCATCTTCTTTATTAGATCTAGTTTTTGAAATGCACAAATACTCTCTCTCTCCATCTTTCTTCATCTTTCATTCATTTTTGTTATGGGTTTGAACAATGAGTTCAGCAAGACCAGATATACTTCCTTCTTCTCATCTCCAAGCTCCAGGATCGGCTATCGACATCGGACATGGCGGTCTTGGCCTGCAAATGGAAACCAAAAATGACCGTTTTTCTGACGATTAATTGGCCAATTTTTTCGATTACTAGAACACTGGTTGCACTGCACTCTGTCAGCTGCATATAGGGCCTATTTTTTACATTTTTACCCCAGGCCTTAGATAAGTTAGGACTAGCTATGTATACCGTAGAAAATTTGTTAGATACACTGTGGCCCCCCAACATCAAATTTCTAGTTCCGTCCATGTGTATTATCATTATGTATACCGTAGAAAATTCGTTATAAACATTTTTTTCGATTACTAGAACACTGGCTGCACTATTTTTTACATTATAGCCCCGGGCCTTAGATAAATCAAGACTAGCTATGTATACCGTAGAAAATTCGTTAGATATACTGTGGCCCCCCCCAACATCAAACTTCTAGTTCCGTTCCTGTGTATTATCATTTTTGGCCACCAACCCCCCCCCCCCCCCCCCCAAATTTTGTATTCATGTCATCTTGTACGACATGATCATAATCGAAAAAGTACGGTGCATCTGGTTGCTCCAGAATTTTTCCCTAAAATGGGAACAACTTTACGAGATGACATGATCATAATCGGACTAGCTATGTATACCGTAGAAAATACGTTAGATACACTGTGGCCCTCCAACATCAAACTTTTAGTTCTTTCCCTGTGTATTATCATTTTTGGCCACCAACCCTCCCCCCCAACCCAGTTCCGCCCCTGATCTTAATTTTGTATTCATGTCATCTTGTTTTGGTTTCAACGTGCTATATGTATGGGAACATCTTTACGAGATGACATGATCATAATCGGAAAAGTATGGTGCATCTGGTTGCTCCAGAAATTTTCCCTAAAATAGAAACTATCCCCGTGAATTTTCACTTTCAGTTTTTCAGTTTTCACATACACTTTGATTCTCCTTTCTTGTTAGTTTCAATATTCCATGGATGCTATAGCTGTTGTTTCCCTTGTGATCAAGAAATTACATGGTTTGCTGCCTGAGGACGAAAATACAACTAGCAATGATCCAGTGTTCCAAAAACAAGTCCAGGGAGCTATTGACAGTCTTGAACCCTTGAAACAATTCCTAAAAAACGAAGATGATCGTGAAGCTTCATCTGGCCACTCATCAATGGATGATCAAGTGGTGGCACAGCTTCTGAGAGCCGTTTATTCTGCTGATGATGCCTTGAACACCCTGATATTAAAAAAGGAATTACAGGAACAGACAGATATCAAAAGCGGGACTATCAGAAAATCGAAGAGGTTCATGAAGAATTTGATATCTAGAAAAGGAATGGGGAAACTCAACAAGGAGATCAGACGCTTGGTAGAGATAAAAGAAAAAGCTGTGACTTCAGATACAAGTTTCTCGACCGTTGGAAATGGTGGAGGTCGGCATAGCAGCAGCTGGCAGGACCGCCGGGCAAGAATTTCTGATTTCTGTCTGGAAGAGGAAACTGATGTTGACTTGGTAAATGAATTGTTAATTCGATTAGTCCCTTATCAGTTTCCAAAGCTCGTTGCCGTTATTGGTGAGGGAGGCTCCGGCAAAACAACTCTGGCAAGAACTATATACGACAGAGTTGATGTGAGGCGCTATTTCACCAAACGTGCCTGGATCCAAGTTCCAAGTTTGTTCAATGCTAGACAATTGTTGGGCGATATACTACAACAAATTAATGAAGCCGAGTTGGTGGAGGAATCAACACTTTCTGAAGAGGAATTGATGTGGAGAATCATCAAACTCTTAAACGGGGGGAGGTGTCTTATTGTCTTGGAAGATGTTGAGACTCCTCAAATTTTGGAAACTGTTCTAAATCCACTCTGTAACTCATCTCAATTTGATACCAGAATGATTTTAACCACTAGCAATGCAAATATGTTACCACCCCACACTGGTTATTTAGCTCTTCATTTAGGCAGATTAAACGAAGAGGAGAGCTGGAAATTGTTTTTGAACAAGGTTCGAATGATCGAAGATGAGGTGGTTAATTCAGAGTTGATCTCACTCAAGGAGAAAATCTTGAAGATGTGTGGTGGTTTACCATCAGCAATTATCTTGCTTGGAGGTCTGTTGTCTACCAAAGGACGACAATATGATGACTGGATTAGAGTGATTGAGAGTGCAAGTAATAATAAAGGAGATATCTTGGCTTTAAGCTATCAAGACCTTCCTCCAGAAATAAAGCCATGCTTTCTTTACATAGGGATTTTCCCCAAAAAAGTTGAGATACCTGTGAGGAGGCTGATTCATTTATGGGTTGCAGAGGGATTTTTGATGCCATTGTTGGATCCAGAGGAAACAAATCATGAAGATATGGCAGGAAGGTGCTTTGAAGAACTAGTCATCAGAAACATGATTCAAGTAATAAGACGGAAGTCGGATGGAAGTCCTAAAACATGTTACATGCCTGGTGAGCTATACGATTTCTTCTCTTCAAAGGCAGAAGCTGTAGGATTCTTTAACCGTCAATTCCACACGTCTTCCAACAAAAATCCAGAATTAGCAGTAGTTCGGCGGCTGGCAACCTACTCGGGCATCAAGAATCTCCAGTCTTCATTATTTGCTCACGTTCATCAGAACCTACGTTCTTACGTTGCTTATGATACCCGAATACGATGCTCACCATCTATAGAAACAGGTATGCTTCTCAAGAAGATTATCTCTAACAGAGGCTTTGGATTGCTCAATTCACTTGATCTTGAGGGTGTATACAAGCCGAAGTTATCTGATGATCTAGTAGGAAAACTATTACACTTGAAGTACCTAGGCCTGAGGTCAACTTTTATAGATATTCTTCCAGCTACTGTTGGCAGTCTGCCATGTTTAGAGACGTTAGATGTAAAACACACTAACATAAAAGAGGCTGTTCATATAGTGAAGGCAGAGAAATTGCGACATGTCTATTTGTGTGTGAATTCTTCTAATAAAGTCTTACTAGATTTAAGTTCATTAACCAACCTGCATACCTTATGGGGTCTAAACGTTGGATCTTTGAGTGAATTAACCCTGCTCGAAAAGTTGACAAGACTCACAAAGCTGAAGCTGACAGGTGACATCAAACTATTTAGATCCAAAAAAACGGTTGAATGTTTTGCCAAACTGACCAATCTTCAATCCTTGAAGCTGAGATCAATACCAAAGAGTATAGAATACGATTCGTTTATCTTTTTGGATTCATTGGCAGAGCATCATAAGTTACAGGAGCTTTACTTGCTAGGAACACTGCCAGGAAATAGGTTGTCTGATTACATTCCTCCTAACCTCAGGAAGCTAACTCTGTCCATGTCAAGAACAGGAATCGACCCGATGCCATTGCTAGGCCAGTTGCCTCACCTGAACGTCCTTAGGCTTCTCTCTAATTCTATCATGGTGGAAAGCTTAACTTGTATCGCTGGAGGATTTCCAAAACTCCGCCTCCTGAAGCTGTGGCACCATAATTATTGGAAACCAGTACTGTTGACTGTGGAGGAAGAAGCAATGTCTAGCCTAATTGAATTAGAAATCAGAGACTCTTCCATGCAGCCGCCTCGAGGGTTGGAATATGTGATTACTTTGAAGGAAATAACATTAACAAATATGCCAGATACTTTTAGAGAAGATGTTGAAAAAATTCTACAGGGTAGAAATGTATACATCAAAAACAATACTTGTCCTACTTCTGCTTTCAAGGTATGCCCTCTAGTCCTTTGCATTAGTTAATGCTAGCATTCAAATTCTTCCGCATTATTATTTCATTTATCTCATGGATTCATATAATTAGCATCTTAAAATTCAAAGCAACGCACTTCTCGATATGGTTTGGTGGTAAATGATACTCATTGAGTCTGTCAATACAAACAATGATTCCTTTCTATCTTTATTTATTTATTTATTTATTTTGATAAAATGCTGAATAAATATAGGAATACAGTTCTGAGAGCGAAGACGAAGACCATGTAGGCGATGAAGATGGTGAAGACGGTGATGAAGATGGTGAAGGCCATGGAGACAATGAAGATAATGAAGATGATTCAGCATCCTAAACTTGCATTTTCATCCAAGTTGTATCCTCTGATCTCCGAAAAAGACTTCAGTGCACTGGACCACTAAGAATAAAACATGTGACAACTTTTTATTTAAAAGTATTTTTAAGAAGGGTTCAGTTGGAATTGTATATTTATTCCGTCAATTTTCAGTCTTTAGATTTTGATTCAAGAGTATATTAAAAAAAAAAATTACTTAAAAAATATATATATATAAAAATTAAAGATTTAAAAATTAAAACAAAAATAAGTCAAGTCTCTCGCAACTACCCATTAATTATAGTTAAACCTTATTTAAAAAATAGTGGGAGGAGAGAGAAATTTTTTTAAATATAATATTTAATTTAAAAGTTGACACATGTCAAATTTTCAGTTGTTAAGTGTACACTGTACTGCATTAGTTGCTTTGAATATTTTCTCCGGATAAAATCCTGCATATGATAACCATGTGATGAGTCCATAAAACCGTCTAATGAGATTACATAATTTATCTTAGAAACAAAAAAATAAAAATAAATTATTATCGGTGGCAGTGGTTTTATTTATTTATCTATTTTAAAAAAGGTGACAGTAGTTTAGCATCAATAAACATTTAATGTGTTTTTCAGCATGTTCTTTAATTAGAAGAAAATATCTCAAAGTGCATATTGATTACTTTGTTGTAACTTTGCACAATTTTAAAATAAAATTTGTTTGTTTACATATAACTGTCCTTCTAATTTTGTTTTTTGGTTTTTTAATTATTGAAGTATATAGATACCGATGTCCTGCCATGTAGCTGTTTTTTTATTTTATTTTTTATTTTTTATTTTTTTTTATTTATTTATTATTTTAATTATTATTATTATTATTATTATTATTATTATTATTATTATTATTATTATTATAAAGAGGCTTTTTGTTTTCATTTTTGGGTTTTATTGATAAGTAACCCTTTTGGGAGGGTCAACTTACAAACTAATCCAAATCTGTAATTTTTTGAAAACTAAGGGGTTGTTTGTTTTTTTGTCTGAAGACAAAACAGTTCTGAATTTTTCTGAAGACTGAATAGGAACAGAAATCTGAACCTGAATAACATGTTTTTTTTTTTTTTCTCACATCTGAATGTACTGTCAACATGTTTATTTTTAAAAATAAAATTGTATGAAAATAATTAATTTTACATTTATACCTATACTAATTCAAATAAGTAATTTATCATGCACCATTCTTTATAACATTTTGTATGTTTTTCTAAAAACAAAGTTCAATTTAACAAAATAAAAAATTCATCAAAGAATATAATTTTACATATTCTGCAAACAAAGTGTAGGTTCAATTTATTGTCAAAAAAAAAAAAAAAGTTTAAGTTCAAGTTCAAATTTCTATGTTGTCCATGTTTCTGGTGTATATAATTCATGAATCCATTTTTTGTTTTTTTGGTTTCTTGGATCATATGCAACGGAAACCAAATAAAAAAAAAGGTCTCTTGAATTTTTTATATACAATTATTGTATAACATCTTCAAGCCACGAAATATACTCAATATGATAGACAAATTTATTGAGCACTATATGAATAGTTAGATAAATAAAATAAAATAAAATAAAAGTTCTTACAAGGATTTGGTAGGAGAGAAATTCAATTGTTCAATTCCTGAAAAATTTCAGTATGAGAAGTAATTAGGGTTTTTCTTTTTCTTTTTCTTTTTTAAAACTTGTTTAAAATATAAATATGTTAAAAGAAAAAAATTCTACACCATATCAAATTAAGATAAATTTGGAAATATATCTTCTTTGGAAGTATACACTTCGAAAAGAATATTTTAATTGTAATCCAGTGATTTTTAATTAAGTTAAAAGTCAGGATTTTTTACTTTTTATTTTAAGTTGTTTTTTTATATTTTTAAGTTGTTTGACCACTTAAAAAAACCGAACAAAACAACGTTCAATTCAGACCCATTAAGTTTTAAGTGAAAAAAACAAACAATCTCTAACTCATTTTTCATGTACAAGTACCATATTACCCTCACTTGCAAATTTTCTCTTTTAATTCTCTTCCCTTTATTATCTTATTCACCTCTCTTTCTTTAATTTCTTCAACTCTCTCACTTTCTCTAAACTGAATCACTCTTTCTCTACCTCTCTCTCTCTTTCCCTTTATCGTTTATAATTTCAAACTTCACCATCATCATCACGAATCTATATTAATTTTTCATCAACAATAGATGTGAAGTTTTTTGGAAGCTTAAAAGATGAGATTCATTTTTATTTTTTAGTTTTAATTACAACAAAAGGCTTGTTAATATCTTGTTTATATTTGCCAAAATAGTTACATTTAATGCTAATAGCATGGGTTTTGATTAAATTTGAGGTTATGGTCGATCTACTCTACTGATTTTTTTTTCTTCCAAAAATGTTGACAGATCATGTTTCTCAACGAGTCAACGGTGTTAGGATGTCTCAACTGCGCTTGGACACTAGATGAGATATCTCAACGGCGTTAGGAATTCGCAGCTGTGTTCAGAATTCATAACTATGTTTGGATTTTACAACCGTGTTTGGATTTGATCAAACTTGTGTTTTTAATCGTATTAAAAATCAATTTAATCATTTTGTTACTTATAAGTGGATCATACTTGTGTTTTTAGTCTAATTAAAACTCAATTTCTTGACTAGGAACATAAGTTACATCTATGATCTACATCTAAAGATACTTGACTCCATGGAATAATTAATGTGACGTGTAAATAGTGGAAAATGTCACCTTTTAGAGTTGGTGTTGCACGTGGAACACCACTTTAATAACTTAAATTTAAAAGGCACTAAAGTGAGCGATTTTCAAAAATGCCCTTACTTTACACATTCTTTTACTTTGAAGTTTTCTGAGATTTTATTCTATCATATTCTTCATAGTGGTATGTTTAACAGACTTCCAATGGAGGTCGAACATCATAACATTATCAATTCATCTTTATTGGATAATTAGTTTAGTGGCGCTAGACACATTCGGGGGTCGAGCTCCCCGCCGAGCTCGCGGTGGTTGAGTTGCCTGGTCAGAGTCTAATTGGGTTCTTTTTCATTTGTTCTTTGAGTCTTTTGTAAACTTTAAGCTGATTGTGTGAATTTTAAATCTAATTGAAAAGGCTCGAAAACTATTTACAAAGTCTCGAAGATACAAAATTAACAATAAAAAAAACTGATGGTTAAAAAGGCTCAAAAAAGGCTCGGAGACTATTTACAAAGTCTCAGAGATAATTGAAAAGGCTCGGAGACTAATTGAAAAAGCTCGTACTACAATTTAAAAGGCTCGAACGGTGTTTCAAAAAGCTCGAAGACAGTGTTAAAAGGCTCGGAGATTCAAATTTGACAAATCTATTCATATTCCTTAAAAAAGCTCAGATTACTATTCAAAAGGCTCGGAAACAGTGTTAGAAGGCTTAGAGATTCTAATTTGACAAACCTATTCATATTCCTTAAAAAAGTTCGAATTACTATTCAAAAGGCTCAAATAGTGTTTCAAAAGACTCGGAGACAGTGTTAAAAGGCTCGGAGATTCTAATTTGACAAACCTATTCATATTCCTTAAAAAAGCTCGGATTACTATTCAAAAGGTTCAAATAGTATTTCAAAAGGCTCGGAGACAGTGTTAAAAGGCTCGGAAATTCTAATTTAACAAACCTATTCATATTCCTTAAAAAAAACTCGGATTACAATTTAAAAAGCTCGGAAAGTGTTTCAAAAGGCTCGAAAAAAGTGTTAAAAGAATCAGAAACTCAGATCTTCATTGTCTTCTACACAAATTTTTCATAAATTAAAACTCTAACCTAACCCAGAACCATACTCAAATTGCCACCGCCGCCGGTGAGTTCGCAGTCAGATTTTCAGGCGTATGTTGTTGCAGCCGGTTGCTTTCTCTCTCAACTATTTTCTCTCTAGGTTTGAAAACGACAAAAAGTGGTAAAAAAGGGATATTTTTGTCTGGTTACCTAAATATGTGTCTTTTAAACATGAATTAGTAATGCGGTGACTTTCTTACAAAACCCGGCCCAAATAGTGACAAAAAAAATTTTTAGCCCTAAATGTGACTGATATATTGCTACGTCCAACTCAGATCAGTGTACCTGGCCTTCCTAAATTTCGATAAGAAAACGGGCATGGAAACACCATACTTTTCTTACCACATTGATAAGATTTCTATTGAAATATCATTGAGAGCTACATATTCCCCTCTGCTACTCCAACGATTTTCATAAATTTAACATGAACGGCTATTATTGCTACCACGAGGACTGAGCTGTAGGATTAATTGCACATAGGGACAGCCAATAGGGGAATAGGGGCCCGCCCCACCCCCCCATTTGGGGGAAATGGAGATGGGGTAGTTTTGGGGGGAGGTCCCCCCATCCCCATCCTCATTCCCCCATTTTAATTTGGGGTTTCCCTATTTCCCTGTGTCCTCCGTTTTCCATATATTTTTAAAAAATTATATATTAAAAAAAAAACGCAAAAATGCACAATCTATTAAATTCAAATACAAAATAACATTCCATACAAATTTAAATGAAAGCTAAGTTATTCTTTCATCATAATAACACAAAAAGTGAGAAACGTTTTAGGGAAGGAAATAAGGAATATGATTTAGGGTTAGGTTTTAAGTTATAAAGATGTATATATAGTTAGTAAAATATAAATAATAAAAATATACATATAATATATATATATATTAATATATTATAATATTATATTATTTAGGGGAAATGGGGAAATGGGGATAGGGGCACCTACCCCCAACCCCATCCCCATTTTCCATATTTTTATGGGGGAAATGGGGAAATGGGGATGGGGGCGCCTACCCCCAACCCCAACCCCATTTAAATTTGGGGTTAAAAAGCTCACCCCCCCCCCCCCCCAATTACCCCATTTTCCCCCAAAAAAATTCCCCCAAATGGGGATGGGGGAGCGGGGTTTTGGAGCCCCAGGAGAAAATGGCCATCCCTAATTGCACCAAGTCTCACTCTTCAAGACTTTGCAACTAAGTGGTATCAAGAACAATGCTTGATATTTCAACTTATATTTGAACTTGTACAATTTAATCCATATAAATATGACGAATGAAATAAATAATAATTAATATGTATATATCCTTTTGTCAGCTGACATGCAACTAGTTGGGGTATATCAAGCATTACTCTAAACACGATATAGGCTAAAATTTAAAGCTATTGATTCAAGACTCAAGAAGAGTGTTTAAGAGATAGAAAACAAATTGAAAATTAAACCATACTCCTAATATTTTTCTAATATCTAAAAACTATTTTAATAGTATATTTAGAGTCAAATATATTCTCTACATGATTAAAAGAAAATTATTAACAATGTAATTTATAAAAGAAATAGAAAATTTAAAGATGAAAAGGGTAGAAACATATAAATATGAAAGGTTGGGGAAAATTTATAAAATTGTAAAACTTCAGGGGGCAATGGCTCCCCTTGTTCATAAGGTGCCTCCGTCCATATATTTATATATATATATATATATATATATATATATAAATATATACGGTCTTGTTCACATCAGTGCGCACTGATATAACTACATCAGTACCAATACATGTGGAATATTGATTATGGAGAAGTTTTGACAAGTGCATACACTTTAAGTCAAAGTATGTAAATCTAATAGTCCACATCCAATGCACTGATGAAGTTATATCAGTGCGCACTGAAGAAATTATATTAATACGTACTGACTTGAACATTTCTGTATATATATATAAATATATATCAGTTTTTCTCTCCCTATGACCTAACTGAACTTTTAATATTAAGACAAGACTTATGAGTCATTAATTAAGTTTAAAAAGACTTTGACCAAACTGAAGTAAGCTGAAGTATGTGAATCGTTGATAGTTGTGAAACTAATATAAATAAAATCAGTTCGTTCTAGGGAGAGAAAAACTGATATATATATATAGTAGTTCTCTAGTAAAGACGTCCTGAAATTATAAAGTAAGGACGTTCAACCACAGCCACACATTCACATTAGGTGTGGGTATTTATTAATGTGTGGTTGTGGTCCCTATGTGAATGTGTGGCTATGATAAGAAGTCCTGAAATTATAAAGTAAGGACGTCCTAAATTGTGATCTGAATTTTTTTGTGGATAATAAATTCATTGAAATCTACCTACGAATAAAATTTGACAATTTTTCAAGTACTAAAAATATTTTTCTTGAATTTTCCTATAGTTGCCCATTTTCCAATGCCTTCATATTTAACAAATTCGGAAAAAATAGTTTTAATGTTTGAAATTTTTTCAAATTTTTTCAAATTTTATTCATATGTACATTTCATTGAACTTATCATCTATAAAAAAATTAGATCTAAATTCATAAAAATCGATATGATTTCATCAAAGTCTTTACCGAAATTAAAATAAGGGATCCCTTATGAAAGACTAATATATATATATATATATACTGTACGTCTTTCTATTGTTATTTCGTCCTGACAATAAATATATCAGGAAGAAAAATGTGGACCATAGATTATGAAGAAATTTTCATAAATGCATACATTCTGAGTCAAAGTATGTAAATTTAGTGGTCCACATTCTTCGTCATGATATATTTATTGTCATAAAAAACTGATAATAGAAAATCTGTATATATATATATACAGTTCTTTTCTCCTCAGTGCGTTCGATATAACTCCATCAATGCGTTGCATGTGAGCCATAGATTATGAAGAAGTTTTGACAAGTGCATACACTTTGAGTCAAAGCATGTAAATCTAATGGTCTACATCCAACATTATGATTGAGTCATATCAAGACGCACTGACTTGAAAATTTTCATATATATATATATATTAGGTGAAACATCCCTTTCTTGGTTGCTGCCTTTCAAACATAAAGCTAGATATAAACATCTATAGAGCACTAGGGGGAAGTTGAGACTTGAGGTAGTATAAAACATCTTGCTTTTATTGTCAAGGTGTATGCCAACAAGCCAACATCTTAAAAATCAATATCTGCAGCGATGATATTTCCAGGTATGTATTTACTTCGTTGATCTAGTATTTAACTAGTATTTCTAGTCGTTTGTTCTTTCTAAACTAAGATGTTATATATGTACGACAATAAAGTTACAGTTGAATGCAAAACCTTTTAAGTGTACGAAATGCATAATTATTTGATTAACAGCATTGACTTTGTATTTCTTGGAATTGTTAATGGTTCTGTTTTTGTATGCACAATCTTTCTAAATCAGTTGTTAGCAGTTTGATCTATTCAATGAAGAGGAGGATAATAACGGAGCTATATTCTCCAAGTTTAAGGAATCTTTGGAAGGAATGGGATGCGCGGGTAGTGGTTGTGCTCAGTCTTACCCTCCAGATACTACTTAGCATTCTGGGAAATCGTAGAAAATCCAGTAGAAACCTTGCAATTCGAATTTTTATTTGGTTTGGCTACATTTCTGCAGACTCTGTAGCAACTTTTGCCCTTGGTATACTATCAAGTAACGTTACAGATATGTATGATCAGAGTAATAATAATGCTGTGGATGCCAACATTGAATTAGCTGCATTTTGGGCACCGTTTCTTCTTTTGCACATGGGCGGTCCAGACAGTATTACTGCTTATGCCTTAGAAGACAATGAACTATGGTTGCGACAAGGGATTGGACTAATTGTTCAGACAGGAATGGCACTCTATGTCTTTCTCATGGGTTGGACAGGCTCTCTCCTTTCAGTTCTGTCCCTTGTAATGTTTCTTCCCGGGTTGGTCAAGTATGGAGAACGAGTATGGATACTTAGATCAACAAGCGATAAGATACGCAGAACATCATTAATGGCTAGAGAGAATTATTTTTATAGACAAGAAAAATTCTATAAGGAAAATGATATTAAGGAAAATTCAGGATACCTTATTGGAGTAGATAGACTTGTTGAGATTCAGCTCCCAGTAGATCTCTTAGGGTTGAATAATAACAATTCCATCACTGATGAAGATGTATTACTTGTAGCCTATGGATTAATGGATATAAGTAATCGTCTATTTGTAGATTCTACTCTCAATTACAAGGAGAGAGACACCGGCCATACCCTCTTCAGAAACATATCATCCGAAGATGCTTTCAGGGTAATTGAAATTGAACTTGGATTGAGATACGATTTGCTTTACACCAAGACATCGCTACTCTTTAAACCTTGGCTCTTATGCCTGCGCGTCTTCACTTTCTTTCTTACCACTTTAGTATTGATTCTCTTTACTGTTCTTGTTCATAAAGACAAGCATTCAAAAGTTGATCTTTCCATAACATTCATGTTGCTAATTGTATCTTTTCTTCTAGAGATATATGCAGCACTAGTTCTACTCTCCTCGGACTGGTTTCTTGTTTGGCTGACTAAAAAGCATTACAAAACTTCCAACTTGATGAAAGCCCTTATTTCTTCTTCTTTAATTTCCCTGTCTAAGACTCCTAGGTGGTCAAATACAATGTCCCAATACAGTCTTTTAAACTTCACTAACAAAGCAAAACCTCACCTCATCTCTTGTAATAAGCTTTTGAACATGCTTGGGTCGATACACATGTACTTCAATAGTCAATATTGGGACAGTGATATCCCCAAAGATTTAAGAAGACTAATCTTCCAGGTTTTCAAGCAGAAAGCTGAGGAAGCAAGGACTGTGGAGGTACCCTCTGAATTATTTCGCAGAGAGAAGAGCGAAGAAGCGGGCAATATTAAAGACATCATTCCAGGTGTAAGCATCAGGGAAGAGTTTGAGTACAACATTATGGTCTGGCACATTGCTACTGAAGTTTGTTACTACTTGGATCGAGAAATTAATCCTGTGAATTGTAAATCGATAAAGAAAATTTCTCGATACTTGATGTATCTTCTAGTCGAGCATCCTTCCATGTTATCAGCTGGAACGGGACAGTTTAACTTTCAAGAAATAAGTGGTGAGATTGAGTCTGTAATTTCAGACAAATGTGTTGATGACGTGACAAGAAAAAACCAAGTATGTGATACATTACTTGAATATTTTACCAGTGATGTTGTACTTAAAGCCAACAAAAAAAATTATGCAACAAAATGGTCTGTGATAAAGACGGCATTCGACCTTGTTAAAAAACTGAACAAAACTTACCCATCAAAGGTATGCTTAACTTTTAATTTTTTTTTTTCATGTTCTAACATGATATATATATGTTATATTTTTAATTATAACAATTTACTTACTTTGTTTAATTATATATATAATCGCTACTGCAGCCATCTGATACGGATGCAAAATGGCAGAAAATTGGTAGCAAGTGGTTTGAAATGCTAGTACAAGCAGCAAACAAATGCAGAGGAAATGAACATGCTCAACAGCTGAGACGTGGAGGAGAGTTTTTAACTCATGTATGGCTTCTCCTGGCTTATTTTGGCCTAACTGATCACCACTCTGTGATATCAAGAGAACCACGTCCAATTGCTAGGCTCATTACCAAATAGCCAACTAGCACAAATTTTAAATATGGATTATTTACTTCTTTTTTTTCATTTTATTTCACATGTTGATTAGTATAATCTATTCTCATTCTATTAAAACATATAGATTTGCTATTGTGAATCCCAATGCATTTAAGTTTTTTTATTTCCTCTCCAAAAGAGGTGATGGTCTTGGGTGCATTTGATACACGATGCATAATGCTACACCCAAGTTTTAGCCCCAACAGAGAGGTTTATATTGTCAATATGTGATCATAAATGGACCCCATGATGTTAAAAGCCTGTTCTAAAGGGGTCCATCACATTTTATCTATTTTCTTGGTACAACTTGAAAACGACTGTCCATTATATATATATATATATATATATATATATTAACGGTCACATTCCTATCGAGACATCTTTATATAATTTTATTAGGATATTAAATGTGAGTCACTTATTTATAAAAGTGATTTGACAAGTACATACATACAAAGTCAAAGTATGTAAAACGAGTAACTCATATTCAATGTCCTTATATAATTCTATCAGGACATTCTCATAAGAAAATTTCTGTATATTTTAAAGATATTTTTACAAATACATGCAATTAAGTGAAAACATTAAATCAAATGGTGTATATATAAATAATTGATATATTTTTATATCAGTTTGAGTTAAAATTAACAATAGAAAAACTATATATTTATATTTACTTTAAATTAAAATAAAGGATCTTAAGTGATAATATATAGAATATATATGAGCCTGATGGATGCTTTTGGCTTTTATAATCTAAAAGCAGCATACATGAGTGTTTAGATGTATCATCAAAAGAGCTTTTCATTTTTGAAAGCTCTTCCGCTGAAAGCCAAAATTTCTGGCTTCTTGTAAAAGTGCTTTCACATAAACGAGAAGCTAAAAATTTGTTAAATGAAACTTTTTTATTTACCGTTTTATCCTTCTATCCTTCAAAACCAAAATAAAAATCCCACTCAAATCCTTTCCTTTTTTCTTGTCACTTGCATTTCCAGCCATCTCTCACTAAAACAAAAAATAAAATAAAATAAAATAAATAATCAAACCCATGAGTAGATTTAACAAATCTAACAAGGGGCGAACCCAGGAAAAATTAGCCGCCCAGACTAATTTATATATATATTTTTTTTTCCCCCGTTACACACTAACATTATAAAGTCAATAGTTGGATCTAATTACTTTTGTTTAGTCAAAATATTATAATGTTTTATTAATGACACACAAATTCTCAAACTATATTTTTAAATTCGGTGTGTATTGTGAAATTTTTTTTTGTGATTTTTTTCCTCAATACACACATATATAATAAAGTCGGTGCAAGATATGCGAGTCGTTGATTAAAAATAATTTTTTATATATATAATTCTCGATGAATATTTGTTTATTTTTTTGAATAATAAGATGACACCAATTTGATAATGGACTACTTAAGCATGTGAAATATATCGTAAAATTTATGCATAAACAATTATTTAAACTTGTAGTTAAAAAAATTATTTAAACTTTTGGATGATTTAATTATATAGTGTTAGAAGCCATAATATTATGTATATTTTTATAGCTTACTTCGAAGAATAAAATATTTATATTTCATTAAATTTAGAGAAAATATCATATTTTTACAATATTATTAAACTTTAGGGGATGTTAATGTAATTAACCATTTATGTATTGAATTTTTTCTTTTGGGCTGCCCGGGCTACAGCCAGGGCAACCCTTTATTATGTCTGCCTCTGAATCTAACTATGAAATAAGAAATTGATGTAGTAAAAAAGTAGAGAGATAAGAGCATCTCCAATGTAAATATGCATTTGAGTTTCTAAATATTGTCAAATTAGTATTTTTATTCATTATGGTCCACTTTTGAAAAAATAAATAAATAAATAAGAGAAATACATATTCACATCTCCAATGCAATTATCTAAAGTTAAATGTACATTCATTTTATGACCAATCATATAAAACAATTATTTCACTATCTCTCATCTTTTATTTTACAATTAAATGTGCTTTAATTTTATTGGTAGAAATAGTTAGAAATCTAAGTCAGTATTTCTAAAAGAGTTTCGAGAATTAAATACTCAACTTCATATTCTCTAACTTTTTTTTTACCATATCATTTCCATATTCAACTTAGATAATAGTGTTGGAGACAGTTTTTCTAACTTTTTAAATATCTATTATATATGGCACTGCATTTTCTCTAAATGCATAATATGATTGGAAATGCTCTAGTTCGAAGGTTACAGATTCGCAAGAGAGAGAGAGAGAGAGAGAGAGAGAGAACCAAGAAATGGATGAAGTAAAGAAATGGAGAGAGACGGTATGAAAATAGAAAGTGAAGAAATTGAAGCTGACGAAGATCAGAATGAGGAGGAAAAATTGAGAGATAGTGAAAATGGTAGAGAAAAAGGAAAAAATATATATATATTTGGTGTGTGCTTTCAATCTTCAACGGCAGAGAAATGTGTGGTTGTAGATTGTGGTTGGTGAGGTTGGATTGTTGGCGGTGTTGGTTAGATGACAACCGTTGGACGAGCAAAACAAATATTTAGATTTATTATTTCTTTTATTTTATTAATTACATTTATGGTTTTTATTTTATTTTAAATATTATCATATTTAGATTTATCATTTAACTATTTTTAAATTTTTATTTGCTGAGTTTATTTTAGAATTATTATTATTATTATTATTAAAATTAAATATAAATAAAACTTATCTATATCATTAATAATTTATAATAATTAGGGCATAATGGGTATAGTGTAACTAGTAGATATTTTAAAGAAAGTTTCTTTTGACAATTCAATTTTTTCTTTTCGCACTTCTTTTCTAAAGATAATCCATTCTCAAAATGTAAATTTTAAAAAATTCTAAAAACACTGCCTTTTATTCTAAAATTATCATTTTTTATCTTTTGACACTCTTGTTCTAAAGATATTCAATTTATAAAAAACAAAAATTTTTAAAGATATTTCATTTTATTTTAATATTTTATTAATTATTATTTTTGAATTTTAATTTTAATTTTAATATATAAAAAACAAAAAAAACAAAAAAAAAAAAAAACAAAAAAAAAAATAGTAAAAAAAACCATGGATATAATAGTGGCATAACTCTTCTGATGACCTCATTCTTTATTTTTTATATTTGTTGAATGAAAATTAAGGTGGGGTGATGTTTAGAGCCTTAGCCCCGATTTTGGTCTGTCCTGCTTTTGAGGTCCCATGTGCTGACTTTTTATTTATTTATTTTTAATTTTTTAAAACAAAACATACTCATACACAGTGAAACAGAGGATCTTGAAACAATAGATCCTCCATTTTTTCCTCCTTAGGCCAGGTAAGGCATACAGTGATACAATATTGGTTGGATAGATTTTCCTAGGAACCATCAGACGCAGATAAAGCTATGCTATATACATTTACGAGAAGTGAAAAAAAAAAAAAAAACAGATAAGTAAACCCTAAGACTACTCTGGCACCTTCGTGCTGTCTTTTAGAAATCTCAACGTATGTACATGTTATTAAAACCTGAAAAAGAGGAAACCATCTTGCTCCTCAGCTAGCCATCCTAATGACGGAATGTGGTTCTAAGCAAGTACTTCGAGATTGCATCATATTCATAACCTAATAACGTTATTTTCTAAAACAAAACTAGTTTGAAGTGTCTTTAAATTTTTTAGTCTTGTTTAGTAATTTTAATTCAGGTTAAAATTGTCATTAATAAAAAAATTTAAATTTGAGTGTAAATAGATAATTTGTGGATTGTAAGGAGAAGTTCTCTATTTTAAAATGTTTCAACTAAAGGATTTTAAAAGCTCTTCCGGATGCAAAAGCTTTTTTGAAATACATTATCCAAACGGTGACCGAAAAGCTCAAGCTTTTACTTCTCTTATTTTATTGTCAAAAAACTATCATAAACAAGCCCATAATATGTTCGCCTATATTCTCACTTAAGAAATCTATTATTTTAACGTAAAGTAAGGACTTTCATGACATTCATCGATTTTAATTGATTTTGATTTGAAATTTTTGTGTGGATGATAAATCAATGATATCTAATTGTAAACCAAATTTGAAAATTTAGCGAACATTACAACTATTTTTTCCTAATTTTATTAAATATGAAGTATCGAAAAAAAAAATGGTGAAAAATATAAAAAATATAAATTTAAAAAAAAATAGTTGTAGTGCTTAAATAATACAATTTTGTAATATTTGTCTGGTTAAAGTTAACTCCAATGGTCAATGCTTGATTAAGGGTACTGATCCATGTTTAAGTAGAAATTTAATCTTGTGTTTTTTTTTTTATTGTTTTTTTTTTTTTTTGGTATACTTTTATATCCTTGCACATTGGATTCATGTGAAAGATATATACTCTTCATATTTAGGTTATGAGATAATTATCCCGGTGCCTACCTATTTGATATCACGCTATCAAAATGGTTATTAGATGTGGATTTTGTTTCAAAATGGCTATATTTTTTTTAAACGTGTGACATTAATGGTCATTACATATATTTCTGTTACCTTACAGTTAAATGAGTGACATTTTGGTAAATAAGATAATGCCATTAATTTATTTTAGATTTTTTTTAGAAATCAATTTTTGTTTTTGTTTTTTGAAACGAATAATTATATGTATTATGTGTATATACGTATAACATATATCAAACATATATATAGGGAAGGATTAAGGGACACAAATTTTGACACGATTTTATAGTCTTTTGATCAATTATATACTAACAGTTTAGATTAATCCATATGTCTTCCTTTTTAAGTTGTTTCACTCTCCTAATATATATATATATATATATATATATTATATTATCTATATTCGTCTATCTACACCAGATTTATTTATTTATTTTTTATTTTTAAACTTTTACCATTTGTAGGATTCGAACTGCTGATTTGGGAGCCATTTGCCCAAGCTTCAAATTCGTCCATCTACCAGCTGAGCTACACCCCTGGGGGCTACTCTCTCCCATTTTCTCTCTCATTTTTCTTAATTAATTTATTTCTCACCCCATCTTCATTTTTCATCTCATCCTACATTCTTTCTTTTTTTCTTAATCATTTGCTTTTCTCTTTCTCCGTTTTTTTGTTTTTGTTTTCTTCCTAAATATATAATTACTTTAAGAAATTAAAAGAAAAAAAAATTTTGATAAAGCAAAAAAAAAAAAAAAAAAAATTAATTTACTTTCCTCTACTGATCCGATATTTAACTTGTGCCCAAATTATCTAATTAACGATGTTACATTGTTTTCATAACTTTTACAAAGTTTCAAATAATAGACAAGAAATAGTAATGTAGAATAAAAATTATTGATATCATTTTGATTATATTTAATGAATTCAGAGAAAATAATATCAAAAAAGAAATGAAAAGAAAAATAAAATAAAAAAATCTTAAAAGAGAAGATCAAGGAAAAAAAATGAAAAGACAAGTTCCGTAAAAAAAGAAAAAAAAAAGAGAGAGAGAGAGAGAAGATAAAGGTAAGAGAAATAGACGAAGAAGAGAAAAAAAATGAAAGAAAAGATACGAGGAACACAGTTAAATGTTACATGTAAGACAGTAAAATGTTTTTGTTTTTAAGGAAAGAATCATAGAAAATCTTAAAAATAAAGAAGAAACATGTGTATTGATCTAAACCATTAATATATTATTGATCCAAATACTATAAAATCGTGTCAAATATTGTGTGTGTGCGTGTTTTGTTCTTGAGCGTCATTGATATGCTCTTTATATATGCATATTGTTATATAACCAGGGTTTGTAAAATCGACATATCCACCGATATATACATATCTTGGAGAGACCGATATCGAAACAGGGGTAATATCCAATATCCAAGGAATAAAATATCGGTATCGGTATTGGTATCGGGCTTCTAAATTTATGAATATATTGGGGATATTATAGATATCGGTGGATATTCGGTAAAAAATTAAAAAAAATTATGGATATTTACATTTAAAGTTTATAATTTTTTTGTGAAACTTTAGGATAAGGTTAAAAAAGGTAAGTATACATCAAATGAATCATATTTCAACGATAAATTAACATAGTCATGAGTTTATTATAAATTATAACATAGATAAAGTTTGTATATAATTTTTTAAATTGAGTATTTAATAGATAATGTTTTATTTCACTTTTACAATATTATATACAATATAAAGAGATTAAATATTTAATAAATAAAATTATCATTAAAAAAAAATATATATATATATAGTTCCATACTTCCAATATTCTATCATAAATCATAATTCATACATAATAATACAATGCATGTCCGAAATTTAAAACCAAAATGAATTCTTTACTGGTTCAAATACATAAGATACATTTCTATCTTGATTCGAACAATAATTTTCCTAGGAAAACGTGCTAACATAGTTTTCAAGGTATTATTAATATGCCACACGTATGTTGTTTGATCTTTTCCAACTGATCCATGAATTAAGTAGTTTGGATTTACCCAACTTGATGGATATTGTTGATCTGCATGTATAGGTATTGCATATGGCATTTGTGGAGAAGGATAATCAAATATACTGCAACCACCATAACTACCATAATATGGTACATGAGAACCTGACCTTGTCCGCGAATCACTCAAAGAACTATTTTCTATGTCCATACACATTGAGGAGAGAGACATATTCAAAGAATCTTCATCAATTCGACTTGTTCCTCCATATTGTCTACCACGATTTTGATCAAAATTACATACACGAGCATCCCAACCTGTTGCACCAGCATTCTAACCTGTTGCACCAACATCCCAACCTCCGGCATGAACATCCCAACTTGTTGCACCAGCATCTCAACCTCTTGCACCAGAATCCCAACCTCCTCCATCATCTCCATCATCTTTTCCTCCACTGTTTCCATCAGAGGTATGTTGGTCATCGGAAGAGCTGCTAACAGTAACTCCACGATCTACACCAACTTCTTCTCTAATCACTTGTTCAACATTTATTCTCATTTCTCGAGCATAATAAGCAATTTGTGAATCAGGATTTCCCTCATCATCATCCAAATAGGCAAGTCTAACCTAGTCAAAAAAAGGATTCTCATTGTCGTCCCCTGTTTCAGCAGCTACTTGAAGTAGATCCATACAATCAATTTCATATACTTTATCTTTTTTAGCTGTCATATCCCTAAATTTCAACTTCATATTATAATAACAATAAATTAGTTGTTCAAGTTTAGAATAGACAAGACGGTTTCTTTGTTTTGTATGGATTAAAGCAAAAGTGGACCAATTTATTTTGCATGCAGAAGATGATGTTGTTTGTGACAATACGCGAACTGCTATTGCACGCAATGATGGAGCACAATCTCCATACATTACCCACCAATCAGCTGCAATAAAAGTTATTAAGTATTATAAGTATGAATATCATTTCAATGATATTATTATTTATTATTATTACATAGATTTTTGTAATAAAACTTATATACCTGGTTGCATTTTGCTTCTAGCTGATATAGCTGCTCGTTCACTAAAACTTTTCTTTCCATCGTTAAAGTATATGAGCTACATTCATGACTCATAAGATCAGTATGTAAATAATATATATAAATATGAGTATATGACACAATACTTTCATGTAAAAAAGTTATAATATTGGAATTATAAAATTGATTGTAAGTTGTAACTTTTTACCTCATTTCCAAAATTAGCAATCAATGCATCTTCAGGGTCTAATTGCGAAGACAATATGTATGGCTTTCAAAAGATCTGAATTATCTAAAATATTGTCTCTATATTGGTACTTTGAGTTCAAATAGTAAGTTAGAAGAATAAAAAACATTAATTTTAGTATAAATAATTAAATACTATACTAAATATTAATTATGAATGATAAACAATCCGAAATAAAATTTACCTGCAGCATGTAGTGGGTGATTAAGCTTTTTATCCCACCGATTTTGTATAATTTTTAGAATCCATTTAGTATTCCCTCTTTGCTGTTTTACTGCATTTTATCCCACTGATTTCAAACATATGCATGTGAATAATTAATGTACTTTGATTATTTGAATAATTGATGTACGTTTTGGTTTTTTGTTTTAATTTTTTAATAAAAATCATGGGTTTTAGTGTTTTACATGTTTTACACAATAGTAAATCAAATTGTTTTTACAATCTTTGCCCAATTATACTTCAATAATTATACTATTGACTATTGTATTTGAAAATTTTATAAATTTGTTAATGCTTCTTTTAAAATAATTTTCAATATAGATTATTTGAACAATAATTTAAGTGTTTAGGATTATTTTTTTATAAATATTTTGCAAATTGTTCCTGGATTTCGAGATGAAATTCACAACATTTCAGAAATATCAGAAACTCTGCAAATAATACATCATGATGATTTTTTATTTCAAATGCATTGATTGCATTTTACTACTTTTCAAATGTATGTATGTGAATAATTGATGTACTTTGATTTTTTGAATACTTGATGTACTTTTTGTTTTTTTTTTTTTTAATTTTAATTTTTTAATAAAAATCATGGGTTTTATTGTTTTACACATTTTACACAAGCAAATCAGATTGTTTTCACAATCTTTACCCAATTATACTTCAGTAATTATACTATTGACTATTGTGTTTGAAAATTTTATAAATTTGTTAATGTTTCCTTTAAAATAATTTTCAATATAGATTATTTGAACAATAATTTAAGTATTTAAGAATTTTTTTTTTTTTTTTTTGCAAAATATCCCTGGATTTTGGGATGAAATTCACAATATTTCGGGCATATCAGGATATTTCGAGATTATCGGGAGATTTTTAAGATATTTCGAAATCGACCGGATATTTGCTAGATATTTCATCGATTTCGAAATATGTATAAAAATCTCCCGATATTCCAAATATCCCGATATTTCCGAAATATTGTGAATTTCATCCCGAAATCCAGGGATATTTTGCACCCAAAAAAAAAAAAAAAATCTTAAACACTTAAATTATTGTTCAAATAATCTATATAAAAAATTATTTTAAATGAAGCATTAACAAATTTATAAAACTTTCAAACACAATAGTCAATAGTATAATTACTGACGTAGAATCTGGCAAAGATTGTGAAAAAAATCTGATTTGCTTGTGTAAATCGTGTAAAACACTAAAACCCATGATTTTTATTAAAAAATTAAAAACAAAAACAAAAACAAAAAGTACATCAAGTATTCAAAAAATCAAAGTATATAAATTATTCACATGTATTCGTTTGAAAAGTAGTAAAATGAAATCAATGCATTTGAAAAAGTGAAATGCAATCAATGCATTTGACATAAAAAATCATCATGGTGTATTATTTGCAGAGTTTCCGATATTTCCAAAATATTGTGAATTTCATCTCGAAATCCAGGAACATTTTGTAAATAACTTTAAAAAAAAAAAATCTTAAACACTTAAATTATTGTTCAAATAATCTATATTGAAAATTATTTTAAAAGAAACATTAACAAATTTATAAAATTTTCAAACACAATATTCAATAGTATAATTACTGAAGTAGAATTGGGCAAAGATTGTAAAAGCAATCTGATCTACTACTGTATAAACGTGTAAAACACTAAAACCCATGATTTTTATTAAAAAATTAAAACAAAAAAAAAAAAAAAAGTACATCAATTATTCAAATAATCAAAGTACATTAATTATTCACATGCATACGTTTGAAATTAGTGGGATAAAATGCAGTAAAACAGAAAAGAAGGAATACTAAATAGATTCTAAACATTATACAAAATCGATGGGTTAAAATGCTTAATCACATACTACATGTTGCAGGTAAATTTTATTTCGGATTGTTTGTCATTTATAATTAATATTTAGTATAGTATTTAATTATTTATACTAATATTTTTTATTCTTCTAACTTACTATTTGAACCCAAAGTACCAATATAGAGACAATATTTTGGATAATTCAGATCTTTTGAAAGTCATACATATTGTCTTCGCAATTAGACCCTGAAGATGCATGGATTGCTAATTTTAGAAATGAGGTAAAAAGTTACAACTTACAATCAATTTTATAATTCCAATATTATAACTTCTTTGTATGAAAGTATTGTGTCATATACTCATATCTATATATATTATTTACATACTGATCTTATGAGTCATGAATGTAGCTCATATACTTTAATGATGGAAAGAAAAATTTTAGTGATCGAACAGCCATATCAGCTAGAAGCAAAATGCAACCAGGTATATAAGTTTTATTACAAAAATCTATGTAGTGATAATAATAAATAATAATATCATTGAAATGGTATTCATACTTATAATACTTAATAACTTTTATTGTAACTGATTGATGGGTAATGTATGGAGATTTTGCTCTATCATTGCGTGCAATAGCAGTTCACGTATTGTCACAAACAGCATCACCTTCTGCATGCAAAATAAATTGGTCCACTTTTGCTTTAATCCACACAAAACAAAGAAACCGTCTTGCCTATTCTAAACTTGAACAGCTAGTTTATTGTTATTATAATATGAAGTTGAAATTTAGGGATATGACAGCTAAAAAATATAAAGTATATGAAATTGATTGTATGGATCTACTTCAAGTAGCTGCTAAAATAGAGGATGACAATGAGAATCATTTTTTTGACTGGGTTAGACTTGCCTATTTGGATGATGATGACGGAAATCCTAATTCACAAATTGCTTCTCATGCTCGAGAAATGAGAATAAATGTTGAACAAGTTATTAGAGAAGAAATTGGTGTAGATCTTGGAGTTTACTGTTAGCAGATCTTCCGATGACTAACATACATTTGATGGAAACAGTGGAGGAAAAGATGATGGAGATGATGTAGATGATGGAGGAGGTTGGGATTCTTGTGCAAAAGGTTGAGATACGGGTGTAACAAGTTGGGATGTTGGTGTCGGAGGTTGGGATGTTGGTGCAACAGGTTGGGATGCTCGTGTAGAATTTTGATCAAAATCATAGTAGACAATATGGAGGAACAAATCAAATTGATGAAGATTATTTGAATATGTCTCTCTCCTCAATGAGTATGGACACAAAAAATAGTTCTTTGAGTGATTTGTAGACAATGTCATGTTCTCATGTACCATATTATGGTAGTTATGGTGGCTACAATATATTTGATTATCCTTCTCTACAAATGTCATATGCAATACCTACGCATGCAAATCAACAATATCCACTAAGTTGGGTAAAACCAAACTACCCAATTCATGGATCAGTTAGAAAAGATCAAGCAACATACGTGTGGCATATTAATATCTTGAAAATTATGCTAGCACATTTTCCTAGGAAAATTATTGTTTGAATCAAGTTAGAAATGTATCTTATGTATTTGAACCAGTAAGGAATTCATTTTGGTTTTAAATTTCGGACATGCAATGTATTATTATATATGAATTATGATTTATGATAGAATATTGGAAGTATAGAACTATATATATATTTTAATGATAGTTTTGTTTATTAAATATTTAATCTCTTTATATTGTATATAATATTGTAAAAGTGAAACAAAATATTATTCTATTAAATACTCAATTTAAAAAATTATATACATACTCTATCTATGTTATAATTTATAATAAACTCATAACTATGCTAATTTATTATCGAAATATGATTCATTTGATATATACTTGTTTAAACTTGTCCTAAAGTTTCACACAAAAATTATAAACTTTAGATGTAAATATCCATAATTTTTTTAATTTTTTACCGAATATCCACCGATATCGATAATATCATCGATATATTCATAAATTTAGAAGTCCAATATGGATACCGATACCGATACCGATATTTTATTCCTTGGATATAACGAGAGATTTATAGAAAATCGAAAAGCTCAGAGAGCAACATATTATAGAAACATGCATTTACATAATTGATGATATACATACTATAGTTATATAATAATATCTTCTTATAAGGGAAAAGAAATATATATATATATATATATATATATATATAGAGGTGAATTCATAAAGAGCCAAAAAATTTATTGGTTTATTGTTTTTAGCCATCAATTTATATTTTATTGTTTTTATCACTGTTGACCATTTTTTTTTGACAAAATTACCTCTAAGTTTTACTTTATATGACATGTAACTTGGTTTCATGCAATTTGATTCTAAGTTACATGCTAGTTGATTTTTTAAATTACATGTCTGTTAAGTATTAAATTACATATCAATTGACTTTCAACTTACATGTCAATGATTTTCAACTTACATGCTAGTTGATTTCCAATTTTTTTAGTGGGTGAAGTAAAGACAAAATGGAGGCATTCTTGTCTGTTTAAGACTAAATGTGATAAGTATAATAAAATATAAATATTTAGCTAAAAATAATAAACCAATAAATTTTTGGGTTACTTCTTGCAATTTCCTCTCTCTCTCTCTCTCTTTATATATATAGGGGTGAATTCATAAAGAGCTAAAAAATTCATTGGTTTATTGTTTTTAGCCACCAATTTATATTTTATTGTTTTCATTGCTTTTGACCACTTTTGGACAAAATTACCCCTAAATTTTACTTCACTTGACATGTAACTTGGTTACATGCCATTTGATTCCAAGTTACGTGCGAGTTGATTTTTTAAATTAACATGTCAGTTAAGTTAATATGTCAGTTAAGTTTTAAATTACATGTCAATTGACTTTCAATTTACATGTTAATGATTTTTAAGTTATATGCTAGTTGATTTCCAAATTTTTGGATGAGTGAAGTAAAGACAAAATGAAGGGCAATCTTGTCTATTCAAAGCTAAAGGTGATAAGTATAATAAAATATAAATTTTGCGGTTAAAAATAATAAATCAATAAATTTTGTGGTTACTTTTTGCAATTTCTTCATATATATATAAATATATATGTTTAAGATATACTATACATATATCCACACTAAATATAATTATTCGTTTTGAAAAAAAAAAAAAATATTTATAGAAAAAAAAATCTAAAATAAATCATTGTCATCCTTTATTTACTAAAATATTTTTCATTTAATGGTAAATTAATTGAATTAGATGGAATCATCTTTAATATCATACTTTTAGTTAAAAATAATCATTTTGAAATGAAATCTTATACGATACCATTTTTATAATATAAATATAAATAGATGGTAATTATCCCTATAATTATACCGAATTAATTCCAAAGAGTAGCCATGGACCACCGCACAATGACACAATGACACAAATCTACCATACTTATTGAGGAGCGAAATTCCAAAAAAGTAAAAAGAAACGATGATGGAAAAAAAAAATCTCAAACGGTAAGGTCCCACTCAAAAATTTATCAAAGGGTTTTGGCACACAATCTTGTGCCTTCGCATTAAGTGTGATGTGACTCATCATCACACACTTACATTATTTAATGAGGGTTTGAATCGATGATCAGCTAGAAATTCCTTTGCCAGGCTGTGTAGGACCCGTATTTAGTGTGATGTGATCCATATTCCATCATCACATACCTGCATTAATCGATGAGAGTTTGAATTTGATCAGGCATTGTAGGACCCCGTCTCTTTTGCTTTTGATTTTCTGGCTCTTGGGGGAAACCCAATGTCAATGTGTATCTTTAATTGGTGTCATGTGACGATGATGAATTTTGTTG
Source organism: Acer negundo (assembly GCA_035582765.1). NCBI lineage: Eukaryota > Viridiplantae > Streptophyta > Magnoliopsida > Sapindales > Sapindaceae > Acer > Acer negundo. The sequence continues at coordinate 46,897,511 of CM069241.1, forward strand.
ACCCACAACGTTTGAATCTAATCGAGGAATGAGGAAAAAAGTGGAAAGAAAGTTGTGGAAGAGTTATTAACCGAAATTATTTAGAGACCATTATACTAACATTTAACATCTTTAATGACTTGTGAGCATTATGAACTATCTAATTAAGCAGACGTCAGACTATCATATTTGACAATCGCCACACCTAGTTAAGATAGTATATGTTATATATATAAGATGCATTGAGTCAAAAGAATAGAGCCAGGGGTAGCCATGGGCTTTAGGTCCACAAAATATTTTCAAGTCTTAGAGGGTCTACTTACGATATATATATATATATATGTTTTAATATTAAAGACATCCCCTCACCTTTGAACTATTATTAGATATCTAGATAAAAATACTGTTATTTTAGAAACACCCCTTATGGACCAACAAACAAAGCTTTATTTGGTAAGATTCAAAGGGTATAATGTTCAATTAATATAATTGAAGCTTAAATATAGATATTATAGACTTTTTAACATCAAAAATCGATCAATTGAATCATTGTTTGTTAGTTCACAATGGATGTTTATAAAATAAAAGCATTTTTAATAAGATATCCGATAATAGTTCAAAGGTGAGCGAATGTCTTTAATATTAACCTTATATAAATATATATATATATATACAGAGACAATTTGTGCCTTCACATTAAGTGTGATGTGACCCATCATCACACACTTACATTATTTAATGAGAGTTTGAATCGATAATCAGCTAGAAATTCCTTTGCCAGGCTGTGTAGGACCCGTATTTAGTGTGATGTGATCCATATTCCATCAAAAGCAAAAGAGATGGGGTCCTACAATGCCTGATCAAATTCAAACTCTCAATGTCAATGTGTATCTTTAATTGGTGTCATGTAATGATGCTGAATTTTGTATCTTTAATCAAGTGGAGGAATGAGGAAAAAAGTGGAAAGAAAGTTGTGGAACTCAGTGGAAGAGTTGTTAACCGAAATTATTTAGAGACAATTATACTAACATTTAACATCTTAATGACTTGTGAGCATTAAGAATTATCTAATTAAGCAGACGTCAGACTATCATATTTGACAATCGCCACACCTACTTAAGATGGTATATGTTATATATATAAGATGCATTGAGTCAAAAGAATAGAGCCAGGGGTGGCCATGGGCTTTAGGTCCACAAAATATTTTCAAGTCTTAGAGGGTCTACTTACAATATATATATACAGACATACAGTAAACAATCATACATTTTATATGTATATCTATGAATATAAAGTGTTATATTTAAGAATATCAATGAACAATTTGAATACAGCATTATTGTTTGGCACATTACTACAGGAGTTTGGTACTATTTAGATCGACAGCATTTTGAACAAGACTTTGGTCTGAATTGTAAATTGATCAAAAGAGTTTCTAGATATATGTTGTATCTTCTAGTGGAGCGGCCTTCTATGTTATCAGCTGAAAATTGTGATCATGTTGATTATGGAGAGATAACAGATATAGTTGAAAGGAGAATACCATCCAGAGCAAACAATATTGACAATATTACTAGCACGACCGAAGAATGCAAGAGCTTGCTTGAAATTTTTTTATCAACTCCTTTTGAATTTTCTTTTAGAGATGATAAAGAGTCGAGTTTGATATATTAGGCAATTAAACTTGTAAAGGAAGTAATCGATAAATCACAGGCATATTTTTTTTCGAAGTATACTCGCTGTTGGTATAATTGGGTTTGGGATAGAAAACCCGTTTAGAAACCCAAGTGGGCCAACAACACAAGCTGTATATGGACAAGCCCAATCCATATGACAAGCCCAAGCATGAGCAGTTATTTAATGAAACTTAAGCAATACAGCAATTTTGACCCTATTCATAGGTACAAAAGAAGCACTGGGTTGCCCATTCATAGTACGATTCCCCGGCAGCCAAAACAATATTCACCAACTCAACTCTTCCATAGAAATCTTGTTCATATATCGAAAAAGCTTTTCAAATATGAGTTTTTAATATTTGTCTCCACTGGTGGTTTGTCAGACCTGCTAAAGCGGTTGAGGAGAAGTCGATGGATTAGTGGAGCGGATCAATAGGAGGATCGGACCCGGAATCAAGGAATTGTCTCAATGGATCGAGATAATGGGGCCTAGCTTGCCCTTTCTCTTGTTCGGATACAGCTACTGCGGATTGAGAGGCGTGTATTTGATAAGTGTGGGCATTAACTGTGCAATGCATGGCATCAGTTTATGCAGGAAACTGCATGGGCAGTTATTACACAAACAATGCTCATACGTGAATTAGCATTATTGAAGAAGGTGTGCTTCTGGGCAAATAACAGATGGTGTGCAACCTTAGAGAGCAACAATACAGAGAGTGTATGTGCCAGTGTTGAGAGAAGCACAATCAGAGTGTTAAACACAGAGGGATGTGGAGAAAACATAAAAAGTGAATTTTCTCCCATCTTCAATTAGCGTGTGGATATTTGTGTTGTGATCAGAGGAGACTTTCCGATTCCGTAATCGTCCTCTGACTGGTGATACAGTTCTAGGTGTTCGATCCGCTTCCGCTGTAGAGTTCGGGTTTTCGTATCGCGAACCGTGTTCGATTTGCTTCCGGTGTAGAGATTCGGTTTCCGTATGGTGAACGGTAATGATCTGAATTCGTTTTGTTTATATCGGATTATCTTTCACTCGCATTAGGTCTTACCAGTGGCCACTACAAAAAAAAAATGTCTATTAGCGACCAACTATTTTTGATGGCTCTAATTGCCGTAGGTGATTCAGCCTTTTTCGACGGGCATATCAGCAATGTCGAAAATGATAAAAAAAAAAAAAAAATAGTACCACAATTTTGACGGCCAATAGCCATCGAAAATAATCGAATATACTGTTGAAATTGACTCACATTTTCGACAATACTATTTGTACTGTCAAAAATGACCCACGTTTTCGACGGCACTAATTGTGCATTTCCCCATCTCATCTGTAGCTTTCTCTTTTAATTTGCATTTTTATTTTCTGGTTCTTTGGGTGAAGTTATTATTGTACGTAACCCCAATGTCAATGTGTATCTTTAATTGGATTTGTCATTTGTGGTGGATTTTGATGGAATTAATTGTGGATTTGATATATCTGTGAATTTACTTACTGTTTGCTTACAAAATAGATAAATACTAAATACACATGCTTGACTTTTAAGCATGCTGATAAGATATGAGTAGATAAATTCACGGATATATCAAATCCAAAACAAAAAAGGTAATTATCTATCTATCTCCATATGCCTGCCCTGTGCTAACTATCTTTTTCCATCATCATCACTTGCAAGTTGCAAGTCTTAAACAACACATCTCTCTCGATCAATCTCCGACGGACCGACACAAATTTAAATGGGTGTAAACATTGACTTAATTGTTGGATTTGTATGTGCAAAGCAGACAATTTCAATTCATTTGGGGTATTATGATCGTACCAAGCTGCATCAATTTGGTGTAAACACGTTCACAAATTTAATAGGCAAGTTAGTAGTGATATATATTATTGTTTATAATGCTAAGAATTTCGGTGGTAGCAATAACCAGGCCAACATCTATTGGTCTACGCAACCTCAAAACAATCAGATTTCTGGCCAAAATCCTCCAAATTTCACCAACTCTCATCATCAGGCCAACCTCCATCAATCAACAACCTACTATGCAACGCCTGAAACTGTCTACGATTCAGCTTGGTATGCTGATAGTGGAGCTACTAATCACGTGACTTCAGATTTAGCCAATCTCTCAATTCACTCAGAGTATCAAGGACCTGATCGTCTTGTTGTTGGTAATCGGCAACAATTGTGAATCTCACACACCGGTAAGACAACTTTATCCTCTACTGGATTGTCATCTAAGATATTGCATCTGAGTCATATGCTTTGTGTGCCTAAGATAGCCAAGAATTTGCTGAGTATCTCTAGAATAACTAAGGATAACAATGCATATGCTGAGTTTACTTGTGATTCATGTTTTATCAAGGACAAGAGTACCAAGGAAACTTTGCTTCAAGGCAGGCTTGAAAATGGGCTTTACAAGATCTCGGAAGGAACTCACAAAAGGACTAATGAGTTGCACACCTTGAAGAACAATCTCGTTTTGCTTTTTCAATTTCCAAAAAAATAACCACCAGCTTTACCATGTACATATGATGTGAATGCTGGAAACTGTAATCGTTCTCTGTTGAATGAAAACATTTGGCACTTAAAGCTTGGGCATCCATCTCCTCTTGTGTTGAGGAAAGTTATGAATAGCTTAAATCTGAAATGCAATGACTCTCATCTAAGTTTTTGTGATGCCTGTAAACTAGGAAAGCTGCACCAGCTTGCTTTCCAGCCTTCTTCATATAAAGCTTGTGGGTTCTCTTGACTTAGTTTTCACAGATGTTTGGGGTCCTTCTCCCCTACCATCCCTAGAAGGTCATAAATGCTATGTTATATTTGTGGACTCTTGCTCAAGATATAGCTGGTTGTATCCATTGAAATTAAAGTCAGAGGTTTCTCCCATATTTCTTCAGCTCAAGAAGCATGTTGTTCAATTTAGTAGGAAACTAAAATGCTTACAGGCAGACCTTGGAACCGAATACAAGCCGCTACTCCCTTTTTTTGAAAAGCAATGGGATCGGTTTTAGAACCTCATGTGCCTACACACACTAACAAAATGGTGTACCCGAAATGAAGCATCCCCATGTTGTGGAGACAGGGCTTACGCTCCTTGCTCAGGCTAATATGTCACTAATTTTCTGGGTTGAGGCCTTTCAAGCATCAGTTCTTCTTGTAAACAACCTACCTACACTAGTCCTTAAACTAAAGTCTCCATATGAGGTGTTGTATCACAGACAACCAACCTACAGCTACTTCAAAGTTTTCAGATGTTCAGCCTTTCCTTACCTTAGACCCTACACACATAAAAAATTCAACTTTCACACATCTAAATGTGTCTTCATAGGGTACGGTCTTAGCCAAAAAGGGTACAAATGCCTCCATCCATATGGAAGAATTTACATATCTAGAAATGTTGTCTTCAATGAGTTTGAGTTTCCATACCGTGTGCTCTTTCCTCCTCCAATGATATCAAAATCATCTCATGCTAGCCTTCCTACATCAATCCTTTCGGCTGCCTCTCTCAACAACAGTAAACCTGCTGCCTCTCACACACCATCACATACTCACTGTGATACTGATATTGCTGGTTCCTCTCTTGAAACGTTGCCTCTCAGTGCCATTCCTGCTCAGCCATTCTGCATTGATTTATCCTCAAACCATGCACCTCCTGCTCAACCAGTCCAATCTACACATCCAATGGTAACCAAACTGAGATCAGGCACCATCAAGAATGTATATTTCCTCTGGCTTGTCAGGCTGCCAAAGTTCCTCTTATGATTCCAAAACCAAAATATGTTAAAGAGGCTCTTGCTATGCCTCATTGGCATAATGCAATGAATGAGGAGTTCACAGCTCTCTTGAGGAATAAAACATGGACTCTAGTTCCTCATTCTTAATCTATGAAATTTTTTTTTTGAACGGGAAAAACTTTATTAAAGCCAAGAAGGCAAGGCCAAGCAACACCCAAAGGAAAAGAGAAATACAGCACAACCCACAAAACAAAGAAATAGAACAAAAAACAGACCCCCACTGAATATACAGTCCCAAGAGCAGAGGAAAAACTAGAAAGCAAAAAACATCAGTCGAAATTCCACACAACCAAGTCCCCTTCATTAGCTGATCCTTTATATGAATTTAGTGGGTTGCAAATGGGTCTACAGACCTGAAGGTTCTGTGTTAAAACACAAAGCACGCTTAGTCACCAAAGGCTTCCATCAAACTCCATAAGTCGATTTCCATGACACCTTTAGCCCGGTCATCAAAGCCTCCACCATTCATGTTTTTTTTCAGTTTAGTAGTCACCTATGGATAGGATATCCAACATGTTGATATTAACAATGCTTTCCTTAACGGAGACCTTTTGGAGGATGTTTATATGGTCTAGCCTCCTGGCTTTGTACACACTCAGTTTCCTCATCATATATGCAAGCTGAACAAAGCTCTTTATGGCCTAAAACAGGCACCAAGAGCGTGGTTTACCAAGCTTCATGAGGCCCTTCTCAGTTGGGGTTTTGTGTCTTCCCAATTCGAAGTGTCTTTGTTCATCAAAAGACAAGGTTCTAAGGTCCTGTTTCTGCTGGTTTATGTCGATGATATATTGCTCACATGCAATGATACAGCTATAATTCGATAGACCATTAACACCCTTCATGCCTCTTTTGCTTTGAAATCCCTTGGCTCAGTGAGCTATTTCTTAGGCTTTGAAGCCTTCAGATCATCTGCAGGACTATACCTGTATGTTTTGGATCTGCTTGAAAAGACAAACATGTCAAATTACAATCCCTGCCCATCGCCTCTATCTACAGGTGCTAAACTCACCAAGGTTGGCCAACCTTTCTATGATCCAACAAGATATAGAAGCACCATCGATGCTCTCTAGTACTTGACCTATACCAGGCCTGATATATCGTTTGGTGTCAACAAACTCAGCCAATTCCTTGCCTCCCCAACAGAGGATCATTGGAAAGCTTGCAAGCATCTTCTCAGATATCTTAAAGGCACAACTGGTTTGGGTTTGCATTTCAAACCTTCATCTTCCTTATCTATTGAAGTGTTCTCTGATGCAGACCGGGCCTCTTGTCTTGATGACCAACGGTATACGAGTGGCTGCTGCGTTTACTTAGGTGGCAATCTTGTTGCCTAGAGCTCCAAAAAGCAATGTGTTGTGGCTCGCTCCACCTATGAAGCAGAGTATCGTGCTCTCTCGCAAGCTGTTGCTGAAGTCATATGGCTGACTTCATTGTTCAAAGAACTTGGTGTCCAATTACTTTGTTGTCCAGTTCTATGGTGTGACAATCAAGGGGATGGCTCACATGCCATGAATCCCGTATTTCATGCACGTACCAAACACATTGAAATTGATGTTTATTTCATCCGGGAGAAGATTGCCTCTGGCTTGCTCAAGGTTCAGTACGTTTCACCTGAGCATTAATGTGCTGACATATTAACAAAAGCCCTCTCTTCCTCTCGTTTTGATTATCTTCGATCCAAACTGAACTTGGTGGTCTCTCATACGTTCAGTTTGCGGGGGAATGTTGGAGATAATAATCACACCAGCCTGGACAGCTCAAATACTTCTAACACAAGAAGGCAACCAACGAATGTCACATATGCTACACCAAGTCAGGGATGTATTACAATGCTGGCACATCCAGCAAAAGGGAATTTTGGATGAAATATCTTCACCACCAATCATGATGATCAAACCATGATCATCATGATCATCAACTCTGAAATATTGGCGGGAAATCTAATCTTTTGATGTAACAGAATTGCTAGCTGGCAAAACAGAATTGACAGGTGGCAAATCAATTAGCTACCCGCATTTGAAGGAAACCTGTTAGACTCAGGCAAACTGTGCTGATTGTTTAAATTAGACTCTGACTATTCTATTCATTTAGTTAGTCAAAATTCAATGAAAAAAGTAAGAAATGCTTTCTCTGCTTATCGCCATTAACAGAAATTCAAGCTCTGGTTTCTTCTTCTTTGTTTAGTCTCAGTTCTTTATCAATACTATTCCAAAACTTAACAACTATACAACTCATGGACATTGATTTGTAACACTTCGATACTCTGCATATCAGGCTCTGTTATCTTCATAATGCTAAGCATGCTTGTTGGCTTCCTCTTATCCACAGCGTAGTCTATATGCTTATCATCCCCCCTCAAACTGAATTGGGGAGAGATTGCCAACTTCAGTTTGGAACAAAAAGAAACAAAACCTCTCTCAATTGAAGCTTTTAGTGAATATGTCAAAAATAATGACATAATTTTTCTTAAAAATCATTGCAGGGGTCATTGCATTGGCCATGGCCCCTGCTGGCCTCTACAGCGGTCCGCCCCTGTCAACAGTTGAAAGTATCTATGAAGAATTTGAGTTTGAGTTGAGTATTATTGTTTGGCACATTGCTACAGAAGTTTGGTACTAATTCGATCAACAGCAGTTTCAGACTGACTTTCGTCAGAATTGTAGAATGATCAAAAGAGTTTCTCGATACATGATGTATCTTCTAGAGGAGCGGCCTTTTATGTTATCAGTCGAAGATATTACTGATCGTATTAGCTTCAAGTACATATGGAAAATAGCTGGTAAAGAGAGAATACAATTACCATCCAGAACAGACAAAATTTCAAGCAACAAGGCTGAAGCATGCAGGAGATTGCTTGAAAAGTATCCACATATCTCTTATAACAATCGTGAAGAGTTAGTGATATATTTTGCAATGAAACTTGTAAGGAAAGTGAACCATAAATCCCAGGTATATATTTTTTTCTTATCAAATTAACAACTTAAGCTTTTGACAGCAGTGGATTTAACTATATGGTATCAGAGGCATAAGGTCCTAGAGTCATGATGTGCCCTTCCCAGTGATAACAGCATAGCAGTTACGTGAAGCATCCTATATTTGTTAGGACTGTACAATGTGAAGCATCCTATATTTGTTAGGACTGTACAGCTATTACAACTATTATTTCTCTAATATTTAGGTTGTGTAGTTAGAGTTAAATTCCCTACTATGTACCTGTATAAATACCTCTGCTTATAATGAATACAATGTGATGATTTTTATTCATAAACAGTTAATTATATCATGGTATCAGAGCATTAGCTAATAAAAAGCTAAAGATCCAAATCCTAAAACCTCCTCAATTTTTCTTTCTCGTCTATTCGTTCCTTTCTCTTATCTTCCAGCAGTCATCATGACTAATTCAAGCATGCCCGAATCTTCTACTGCTACCTCTTCTACTCAAGTTGTTCTCATGGGAATGAACAACACAAATCAACACCAGTCTCTAATTGCTATAACCTCCACTCAGGTTCCTATCAAGATGTCAAAAGGTGGGAACTACGCAGCCTGGAGGTCTCAGTTTGAAAATCTCTTCTTTGGATATGGTCTTATGGATTACCTAGACGGTACCACACCGTGTCCTCCTGCATCTATCGCAGCATCCTCATCCATCGAGCAGCCGACTGCCAATCCTGATCATCAAGTCTGGTTACGTCAGGATCGTCTACTTCTTCATGCAATCCAGGTATCCTGTATGGGTGCCGCACAATCTATTGTCACCCGTTCAACAACTTCTGCACAAGCGTGGAATAAACTTGAAGCCGCCTATGCCAACCGATCTAACACTCGTAAACTTGGATTACTTGATTCTCTCACCAATGTTACCTTGGCAGGCAAGTCAGTCGCAGATTACATGCAAGGTATTAAAAATATTCTTGACAATCTTGAATTAATCGGTCACCCAGTTGACGATGGAGCAATAGTGATACACACCTTGAATGGTTTGGGACCAAATTACCTACCTCTAGCTTCCGCAATCCGAGCCCGGGATACACCAATTACATTCGAAGAACTCTATGACAAACTTCTAGATCATGAAGCCTTCCTCCAACTTGCTGAAGCAAAGAAAGGCAATCCAGTGATTACGGCACAGTTTAATCAACGAACCACCAATAGGAGAGGCCGCAACCATCCAGGTAACTCATCAGGTCACATGTTTCATCAACAACATCAGGGCACTACCAACTTGCATGGCAACCAACCTCACGTTGGAGCACCACCACATGGCAGCCGCAACAATTCATTCAATACAGGCAGCCAACTTCGGCCCACTTTTCAACAGCAATATCCTCCTTCCATACTGCTAGGGTGTGTCGCTCCCGTCAGCCTTCAGGCTCTCAGACTTGGCCACAAGCCAATCATATGTCCACCGAGCAGCCCACCGATCGTGCTAATTGGATTCTTGATTCAGGTGCCTCTCATCACATGACATCCGATCTCCAAAACCTGTCAATTCACTCAGACTACAATGGCCCAGAGGACATCATGGTTGGGGACGGTAAATCTATCCCTATAACTCATACTGGTTACATTACCTTACATACATCTGATAAATCATTCTCTCTCCCACGTGTCTTATGCTCACCTCACATATCTCACAATCTTTTCTCTGTGTCTAAATTCTGCACCCACAATAAAACTTCAATTGAATTTTTTCCTGACTATTTTCTTGTGAAGGATCTGACCACGGGGGCATCCTTGGTCCGCGGTCGGAATGAGGGCAACCTGTATGTCTGGCCAAGGTCCACTTCAACTCGTCAGTCTATGTCTTTCGCTCATCTTTTCTCAGCATCGTCTCAACCAAGTGCCTCCTTCCTGGCATGGCATTGTCGCCTTGGTCATCCGTCTCTACAAGTCCTCCAGAGCCTAGTCACTTCTCAATGTCTTCCTGTCTCCAAATCAGAGTCTCAATTTTCCCATTGTTCTGCGTGTCTATGTAATAAAAGTCACAAACTACCATTTGGTGTTTCGACATTAACTTGCAATAAACCGTTAGAAATTTTGTTCACTGATGTTTGGGGTCCTGCCCACTTGTCGTCTTTTGACAATTACCGTTACAATGTTATTTTTGTGGACTATTTTTCTAAATATACATGGCTCTATCCAATTAAACACAAAACCGATGTCCCACACATATTCAAACGGTTCAAGGCACTTGTCGAAAACTTTTTCAATACAAAAATCAAGACTATTTATTCCGATGGTAGTGGGGAGGCCCAATCCCTTGGTCGTGACTTACAGAGTTTAGGAATTCAACACCTGAAATCACCACCACACACTCCTGAACATGCTGGCATTGCTGAACGCAAACACAGACATGTCGTGGAAACAACAATTACTATGCTTCACCATGCTTCTATGCCATTAAGATTCTGGTCTCTTGCCTTTCAGGCTGCGGTTTATCTAATAAATCGCATGCCCACCAAAACACTCAAAAACTGCAGCCCATTTTCTATTGTCTTTAACGCAGACCCGAATTATCGCAAACTCCGCATATTCGGTTGTCTATGTTATCCATGGCTTCGTCCATACTCAACTCACAAACTAGAGCCTCGCTCTAAACCGTGTGTCTTCGTAGGGTACTCAACTGACCACAATGCCTTCCTATGTCTTGATAAACAAACCAACAAACTGTATGTCTCTCGTCATGTCGTTTTTGTCGAGTCTGTCTTTCCATTTTCTGGTCCAGCTGGTCACTCTCCCCCATCAATTCTCGATCAGGTCAACACATGGCTTGCCTTTCGGTCTCCTTGTGTCAGGTCCATCACATAAGAAGAACCACCCACATTTTCCCCCTCCCTTCCCCACCACGTCTCCCACTTACCCGACATTCTCCCCATTTCCCAAACATCACCTGTCGTCCCTCAACAGATCCAGCTGCCCACCCACATGCAGCCTCATTCCCCATTACCTGTCGTTCCCCAACAGCCACAGCAACACACCCACACAATGCCTCATTCGTTGCACTCGCCACATCCAAATCAGTCCCCTATCCATCCCAACGCTGACCAGCCAACAACAACTCAGTCGGCCACCACCAATCCTACAATTAATTCTCTTCCCGAGTCCGCACCACCACTCAACTCTCCACCCAATGTCATTCAGACTCGGTCGAAAAATAATATTTTTAAGCCTAAGCCCATATTTGACCTGCACACCACCACCCACCAGTCCCCTCTTCAAACCGAACCAACCTCCCTCGTCCAAGCTCGAAAATTTACGGAATGGCGCAAGGCAATGAGCGCGGAATATGATGCTCTAGTTCAAAATTCTACATGGTCTCTAGTTCCTGCTCACTCATCCAGAATGTGGTGGGATGCAAGTGGATTTTTCGGATTAAAAGGAATCCGGATGGCTCAGTCGCTCGGTACAAAGCTCGCCTTGTGGCGAAGGGTTTTCATCAACGCCCTGGCATAGACTTCACTGAAACCTTCAGCCCTGTGGTGAAACCCGCTACAGTTCGCCTAATTCTAACCATTGCTGTCACTAACGGTTGGCATTTACGCCAACTTGATGTTAATAATGCTTTTTTACAGGGTACTCTCACTGATGATGTCTACATGGAGCAACCACCTGGATTCGCGCATCCCTCATTGCCGAACCATGTCTGCAAGCTCCGAAAGGCAATTTATGGGCTCCGTCAGGCACCTCGGGCGTGGTACAATGAACTTCGTACCTTCCTCCTGGCAGCCGGATTTCTCAACTCTAGGAGTGATGCATCTCTTTTTATCTGCACCCAATCAGGTCACACACTGTACTTACTAGTCTATGTTGATGACATTATTGTCACAGGCTCATCGTCTCCACAGGTTCAACAATTTATTGCAACACTGGCTCAACGTTTTTCCCTTAAAGATCTGGGTCAGTTATCATTTTTTCTAGGCGTTGAGGCCCGTCACACCACTCGTGGATTATTTCTATCTCAGCAGAAATATGTCTGCGATCTCCTGGTTAAAGCAAACATGCTTGAGGCAAACTCAGTCTCCACTCCTCTGTCAGCGACTGAAACACTAAAACTGGTGGACGGAAGTGCTCCCACAGACGCCACTCAATACCGTCAGGTTGTTGGGTCCCTCCAATACCTGTCTCTCACCCGACCGGACGTCTCATTTGCTATAAATAAATTATCTCAGTTCATGCACCGTCCGACCATTCTCCACTGGAATGCAGTTAAACGTGTCCTTCGGTATCTCAAAGGTTCCCTCAGTCATGGCCTACTCATCAGTCGGAAACCATCTCCTCATCTTCATGCCAGATTGGGCAGGGGATCCCGATGACAGGCGGTCTACCACCGCCTACATCATTTTTCTTGGCTCCACACCTATCAGCTGGAGCTCCAAGAAGTAGCACACAGTAGCCCGTTCGTCCACAGAGGCCGAATATCGCGCTATTGCATCAGCTGCAGCTGAACTGAACTAGCTTGGTAATCTTCTCTCCGAACTTCAGGTCCAAATTCCAGAGGCGCCAGTTATCTATTGTGACAATGTTGGTGCAACGTATGTTTGTGCGAACCCGGTTTTTCACAGCCGCATGAAGCATGTGGCCCTAGATTTTTTCTTTGTTCGGGATCAAGTGGCTTGAAACCAGCTCCGTGTTGCACATGTCCACACAAAGGATCAGCTCGCCGACTCTCTCACGAAGACACTGCCCCGGAAACAGTTCATTGATCAAAGGTCCAAGATAGGCGTCCTCGAAGGCGGACCTATCTTGCGGGGGCATGATAACAGCATAGCAGTTACGTGAAGCATCCTATATTTGTTAGGACTGTACAATGTGAAGCATCCTATATTTGTTAGGACTGTACAGCTATTACAGCTATTATTTCTCTAATATTTAGGTTGTGTAGTTAGAGTTAAATTCCCTACTATGTACCTGTATAAATACCTCTGCTTATAATGAATACAATGTGATGATTTTTATTCATAAACAGTTAATTATATCACCCAGTTCCCTCCCTGCATGCATGTATCGTCAGTGTATCTGCTCTCAATTTCTTATTGCATATATATGGTAGGAATAGAAACCATGAGACACATGTGTCTACATTATCTGTCTGTCTTCACGTTTGTATGTGAGAACTACCATGTATTTTGTTAACGAGTCAAAACTCATGTACCTTAAAATACTATCAAGCAATGCTAAATAAAATGTTTACATTTATGGATTTAGCGATTGTCGACTATTGATTGTGATTAAATTTCTTTCATGTCTATTGATACAGACATAAGCAAGACCAATTGGATAATGAAGCTTGGACCTTGAAGAGGCTTGTACAATTTTTCCATAATTTTTACAGCAGCCAATCAAATCAGTCTTGAAGATAAAGTTAGCCAAGTGTGTCAAAATCGTCATTCTGCACAGCTGAAGGAAAAAGGAAGTTTGAAGGCTTTCCCGATTTTTCCCTATGGAGGATCTTGTATATTTGGAAAGATAAGAGATAAAGCTTCAATTTACATATTTTTCCAGATTTTTCTAGAAGTTGGATCATAATCAAAAGAGGCAATCAAGTCTGCTTCCTGTTTCCTTGTCAGAGAAGGATTGAGAGCCAAGCCTTTCCTAATTTCCCTTCTTTCCACCGTGAAGAAGTTCAGACGAAATTGGAAGTTTTTCCTGCCTATTTTAGGCTTGCCTACGGATCTAAGGCAGAGTTATGTAAGCATAAAACCCTAGAGAGCAAATCGAACTTCGACATAACAGAACAGGAGAGCTCTTGTGCGCGATTTTGGCGGGAACTTTCTGTCATCACTTTAGGGTTGTGTTTATGAATATTGTTATGGATTCTTTTAGTATTGCTATGAACTAATTTTCTTTGCTAGGGCTACGATGTAGCCTAGCTATGAAGACTCAATTTCTTTGATTAATGTTATTTACGATTGTTATTTCATGTTGAGTGTTTATTACTGTGCTTAATGCTTTCAAATATATGGCCAATGCTTGATTGATTTGAAGATCATATTGAGACTGAGAGGTGATGTATGGAGTTCGCTTCTTGTAATGGATGCCATGAAATACATGGGAGACAGAGATGTACTAACATGATTCATACAGTTTTCTTACAGGTTACCAATAATCGTAATGGGTTATTGTATATTACAATTCACATAGAGATATAGTGGGTTGATATATGAGAATACTTTTGGTATTACTCGAGAGAGAATATCGAATGAATTTGGGTTTACCAACTGTCAACATGGGTGATAATTTTAGTAACATGTTAAAGGAATTGTTTGGGATTAGCTAAGGTGAAATCAAATGCTCTAGTGCTTAATCACTTGGATTTTCTCTTTGTTTATTTGAATATAATTTGTTTTCTTTTACTTCTTAATCAAATCTCATTAATTGATTTCTCAAATAAAATTTAGGATTAATCAACTTCGGTACTTAATAGGTTAAATAGTCCTCGTGGGAACGATACTCTACTCATCACTTTATTACTTGTTCGATTCGTACGCTTGCGAAATTGGCAACATATAGCAGTGATGCTAGACATATATTCAGCACTATTGCTACTCTTCTCTGACAGATTTCTTATTTGGTTGATTAAGCATCGCAAAACTTCAACTGTGAAAACCCTTCATTAATCATCTTCTCTACGCAAGTCTCCCAGGTGGTCAAACAACATGTCCCAATGCAGTCTGCTAAGCTTCACCACCCACAAAGCGAACCAACAGCTATGTTGCAAGCTCTTTTTGAGAGATTGGTGCTGTCTGGTCAATAACGATGTAAGAAAACTAATCTACTGGTATATCAAGCAGAAAACTGAGGAACTAGCAACTAGTCAAGTTCCCTTCACTGCATTGCCTGCCATCAGAGGATTTGGAGATCAACAACACGAAAACAATGGCACAAACATTAGGGGAGAGTACGAGAAAAGGATTGTCATTTTTCACATTGCTACTGAAGTTTTGTACCATTTAGACAAAGAACATTTTCCATTGGAATTTCATCATCGTTGTAAACTAATCAAACGACTTTCTAGATACATGTTGTATCTCCTAAAGGAGCATCCTGCCATGTTATTAGCTGAAAATAGTCAGATCAAATTCGAAGGCATAAGCAATGCGGCTTCTTGGTATGCCCATCTTTTACCAGGCAAAAAGGAGATAAGTAAAGCATATCAAAGTTTTACAGATCCTGCATTTCAATATGGAAATTTCACGGTTCATGAACGTCTGCTAAAGGAAGCAATGAAGCTTGCTCGAGAAATGAATGCTCTGGTATATTTTACGTAGTTCTTCTTAATGTCTATCCTAGCAGCTACTCACATCGATCATAGTTATTCTTCTAAAAACATCAAGTGCATGTAATTAGAATTAGCGAAGGAATTTGTTTTTGTTCAGACTATCAACAACATGTCTCTTATAATGTGTGTTCTTATTAGTACGAATGTCAGATTATAATACACAGTCAGTCAGGGTATAGCTTATCTAATATATGCCCAGGAAAAAAATAATACAGAAGATATATAGAGAATGTCACATCACCATACATTTTTATTGGGAAAAAAGTTGATCATTAACAACGACAGAATAACGTGCTTCACCTATTGATAAATTTGTTTACGACTGACAGGGTATGGGTGATCGATGGATTACAATTAAGAACTCTTGGTTGGAGATGCTGGGATATGCAGCGAGAAGAAGCAAAGTAGACGAGCATGCTCAAATGCTGAGACGCGGTGGAGAGTTTCTGACTCACGTATGGCTTCTCTTGGCTCATTTTAGCTTAACCAGCAACTTTCAGATCATACCATAAGCATTAGGCACCAAGTGTGTTCGAGTGCCTACATGCAACATTTGCTTTATTATTCATGTCAGTATCTTATTGCTATGGATATGTTAAAACTTAGCTATTGGATATAGATAAGTCAAGACATTCTGTGGATTGAAATCTTAGTTGATTATCTTGGATACTACCATCCATTGTTGTGATATATTCTGTGGGTGGTCATAGGTGTGATTCATGCTTGTCTTTTCAGGAAACTGTTCAAGTTCCTTCTGCCAATACTAAAATATTATTGTTTGAGAAAACAATAATGTAAGTCCTAGTTGATGTTCTTCTTTGGTAAAATTGCATACTATATACTATGTCTCCAGACTCCAGAGTTCTAGGTTACATGATTTCATTGCTCCTAAGAATAATTGCATGAGGATTTGGATTGTCTATTGATTGTATTTCAGTTGGGATTTATTATTAATCAGGCTTAATTAAACAAATCAATTACAATTATTATAGTATTTATTCAATTTGATCATTATAATGTAATGTGGTGATTTGGAGAATTCATCAAAGGATTACTAGAGGAAGTCTATACAGCAGTTCACAGCATTGCATAATCCTGAAGTTGATTTAAATTTATGGACATTTATAGTATAAATAGAAGTTGTTACTTACTTGATAAATTATTAGAAGTATAGTAGAATGCTGACTTGGTATTTAACCAGACACTTTGTATCGTTTTATAACTAATGAAATACAGAGAAAATTTTCTCTCATCTTCTCCATTATTGTAGCTTCATCAAGCTCTGCTTTAGCTTGTTTTCTCTCTCAGTACTTTTTATCAAACACGTTTTACTTTCTATCAAACACTTTACAGTGTCTTTAATTTTAATGAAAACGTTACAAAGAAACTGGTTTTTATGTACCAGTGTAAACAAGCAAAAATTGCTGTACATTAACTATGATTAACTAACTAATCCTGTTAATTAACTAATTAACTAGAGATGGACCATCTATCATTGTTGGAAGCTTCTTCACAACTGCACGAGAATATAGGTAATTAGCATCAAATGGACCTTGATTTCGTGTTTATCATTGCATTAATAACTTAAATTTTTTTAACACAAAACTAAAATGAACTTACAAAAATGTTTCCGCCCACCTTCTTAATTGCTTTATTTTTCTTTCTCTCACTAATATTATTCACTCTTTTTATAAAAACTCATTTGATTCAAAATTTCAAAAGACAAGTTTGAAATCTTAGTTAAGGCATTAAAAAACATTACTTGATTAGTAATTTAGTATAACACTCTCATCTTGACGAGCATTAAAAAGAAATACTAAAATCAACAATTTTTGCACATTAATCGTTACTTCAACTTTAAATTTAGTTTTTAAGTGTTTTGGTAGCATTCATTTTCTGTGGATTAAAAATTGAAAATTTTATAACATCACATTATTGTTTAGACTCATATGTTAAAAAGAATGAAATTATTAAGTTTCAATTGAACCACGTTATTGTTGACCAAAGCCAAAACTTATTAAATAAGTCTCAACTTATTAAATGTTTTTTTTTTCTTAGATAATTCAAAACTTGCTTTTTTCTCGGTCAACCAAATTCAGCCATGTCAACCACTATCATGTATTAAATATAAACGCATTTTAAAAAATAATAATTAAATGTACATGATAATTGTTGACATGGCTGAATTTAGTTGGTTATACATAAATTGGGACACCGTTTTTTGACAAATGATTTGAATTCGTTAGTGTGTGAATCGATTCTCTCATGTAGATGCATATATAAGAGAAGCCTTGTATTAATTTCTTAAATCAATAAAAGAACTCCAGAGAAAATGTTCATGAAGATTTTCTTAGCTCCCAAACACATCCTTTCTTTTATTCATTTTATCAAACACCTTATCAGTGTTAATAGGTAGGTCATTGTTAGTTTTTGAATAAGTTGATTTCGAGCTTAAAAGAACAAAAACCTCAGACAGGTTGGGTTTAATTTTTTCATAGATTTATGACGGATTTCACAAACATATTTACCCATGTATAGTGTTTGATATCAGTAAGTTCCGGTAGCCCTCTAACCCGTCTTAGTTTTTTTTTTTTTTTTTTTTTTTTTTTTTTTTTTGAAGAAAAGAATATACCCTTTTCTTTATTTTGTTTTCTTAATTACTATTGGATCTAGATCAATTAATCTACATACATGTTCAAGTCTTATTTATAAGATAAGAGTACCTGACTTTAATTTTTTTCCAAATAAAGCACAAATAATAATTAAGCATATATTTCTTGAAAATATGCTTAACATGAGTTACAAGTTAAGACTTAAGAAGATTCAATAAAAAAAGAAAAAGAAAAAGAAAAAAGAGTTACTTGGAGAAACGGGAAGGAATATGAAACAACAGTCGATCTCTTTTAGTTATAAAAACAAATAACAATTGAGACTCACCAGCTGAAGTCTGTGGGACAGAAATATAACTAATGATATCTCCAGGTATTTGGTCCTTACTGGTTTGCTTCTTTTTATGTCATTTATATCATTATATGTTAATATTTTCCTCTTCATTGATAAAAATTTGTTTTTCGATTTTATATATAGTCTTTCTATTGTTAGTTCGAACTGATATAAAATATATCATTTCCTTATATATAAATCATTGGATTTAAAAAATGTTTTAATAAGTGTATAAACTGTTTTATATCAACCTTAGTTTTATATAAGACTATATGTACGCACCAAGGAATGATTATTTAGTGGCCGGTCGCAGTAGCCTAGTGTAACTACATAATCTCCCCTCGCCCAAATTCAAAAAGAAAAAAAGAAAAAAGAAAAATTATTATTTCTACTTATTCTGTGTAGATTGAAATTCAGTTGTGAGCATTTGGTGTATTCAAAGCAAAGGAGGACAATGATGGAGTTATATCCTTCATGGTTAAGGAAACTATGGAAGGAATGTGATCTACGAGTAATGGTTCTGCTCAGTCTTACCCTTCAAATATTTCTCATCTTTCTGGGTAACCGTCGAAAGTACAGTAACAAGTTATGGATCAGAATTGTTGTGTGGTCTGCTTACATAACTGCAGACTCTGTAGCAAATTTCTCGCTTGGTATACTCTCAAGTAACCTCATAGAGCTATACGATAAGGATCAAGATGTTGCTGGATCATCGTCATCATTGGATGCAAGCACTCAACTATCTGCATTCTGGGCACCATTTTTGCTCTTACATTTGGGCGGCCCCGACACTATAACAGCTTATGCTTTAGAAGATAATGAGCTATGGTTGAGACACTTGATTGGACTGTTTGTACAGGCAGGAATGGCACTTTCTGTATTTCTCATGTCTTGGACAGCCTCGAGCGTTTCAATTCTGTCCCTTGTAATGTTTCTTCCTGGGATTATCAAGTATGGAGAACGGACGTGGGTTCTTAGATCAGCAAGCATCCAGCAACGTCGAGAGTCAGCCAGATTATTATCTATTAACTTCATCTATCGACGGTTACATATTGCTCGCCAGATCAATTCTGAAGAAGATGCATTGCGTTTTGCTGAAGAAATACTATTCATAAGTAAACTTGCTTTCTTAGATGATAAAATGGTTCAAAGTATTAGAAGATACAGCTTTGATACCTTCAAAACTATGTCGCCCGAAGAATATGGTTTCAAAGTAATCGAAATAGAACTTGGAATGATGTACGATTTGCTTTACACCAAGTTACCATTACTCTTTACTGGTTGGGGCATAGTTCTGCGGCTGATCACTTTCTTTCTCACCTGTTCAGTTATGGTGCTCTTTCCTGTTCTGGTTGACAAACACAAGTATTCAAAGGTGGATCTTTCGATAACTTACCTATTAATAATTGTAGCTGTTATTCATGATATATATGCAGCACTATTAATGGTTTTATCGGATACATTTGCCTTTTGGTTGATAGAGCACCGCAACGATTCCGTCATAAAAACACTGAATTGTTTTCCACTACTGAAGAGGCAGCCCAGTACCAGCACTAGGAGGTGGTCCAATAAGATGTCCCAATGCAGTCTGCTAAGTTTTACCAGCAGCAAAGCAAAGCCAAAGATGTCTTTCAAACTTCTAAACAAAAGAATAGAGATGGGCAAATACTGGCATTGTGAAGTCTCTAAAGATTTAGGAGAACTAATCTTCATGTATGTCAAGCAGAAAGCTGAGGATGCAGAAATAAGTAGAGGGACTAGCCAATGGAGACCTCCCTTCGCTGCATTGCCTTCCCACAGAAGCACTGTGCAACAGCTGATCAAAAGCCTAAATTATCTAAATCGAGGTACACTTCTTTATATCATATATCTATGAACCTAATTAAAACTAAAAACATATTACATATATATATATATATTTAAATTCATGCTTAATTAATGACATGATGTGAATGTTCAAGATGAATTTGAGAATATAAATATATATATTCAACAGGTGAAAGTACCTGCAGAACAGCAGAAGTACAGATCAGAATGTATGGTGAAACGTGCATCTATACATTAGAGGTGGCCACGGTTCGGTTTCGGTTCAAAACCGGCGGTTTCGGTTCCGTGGCCACCCAAAACCAAAACCATAACCGGACCGGTTTGGTACACAGTTTCTAACCGTCGGTTTTGGGTACAGTTTCAGTTCGGTTTCGGTTTCGATTCAAAATTTCACTATTTTTTTCAAAACATGTGCCACATGGCAGCTTCTGATTGGTCAATTTTTTTTTAATTTTAATTTTTTTTTAAAAAGCTGGCGGTTTAACTGCGGTTAAAACCGCCGGTTTTTGGTAGTTTTGGACATGCACAAATCAAAACCGTAACCAGTTCAACCGGCTTTCGACCTGTTTTGAAATCACCAGTTCCGGTTCCGGTTTTGAGGCGGTTTTTGGCAGTACGGTTTCGGTTAAACCGCCGGTTTAACCGAAACCATGGCCACCTCTACTATACATAGATCAAGTATAATTGGTTTTTCTAATAATAAAAATAATGACTTTTAATTTTTTTTTTTTAAAAAAAAACCATTTCAGGGACCATTGCAAGGGTCATGGCAGTGGCCATGGCCCCTACCGGCCTCGACGGCGGTCCGCGCCTGTCATCAGGTGAAAGTGTCTATGAAGAATTTGAGTTTGAGTTGAGTATTATTGTTTGGCACATTGCTACAGAAGTTTGGTACTATTTAGATCAACAGCAGTTTCAGACTGACTTTCGTCAGAATTGTAGAATGATCAAAAGAGTTTCTCGATACATGATGTATCTTCTAGTGGAGCAGCCTTTTATGTTATCAGTCGAAGATATTACTGATCGTATTAGCTTCAAGCACATATGGAAAATAGCTGGTAAAGAGAGAATACAATTACCATCCAGAGCAGACAAAATTTCAAGCAACAAGGCTGAAGCATGCAAGAGATTGCTTGAAAAGTATCCACGTATCTCTTATAACAATCGTGAAGAGTTAGTGATATATTTTGCAATGAAACTTGTAAGGAAAGTGAACCATAAATACCAGGTATTTATTTATTTCTTATCAAATTAACAACTTAAGCTTTTGACAGTAGTGGGTTAACAATATGGTATATCAGAGGCATAAGGTCCTAGAGTCATGATGTGCCCTTCCCAGTTCCCTCTCTGTGTCTCTTTGTCCCTTTGCTCTCAATTTCTTATTGCATTTAATGGTAGGAATAGAAACCAAGTGACATGTGTCTTCATTATCTGTCTTTATCTTCACGGTTTGTATGTGAGAACTACCATGTATGTTAACGAGTCAAAACTTTTGTATCCTAAAATAATATCGTTCAATTCTAAATAAAATGTATACATTTTTGGATTTAGCGATTGTCGACTATTGACTGTGATTAAAGTTCTTTCATGTCTATTGACACAGACATTAGAGGACAAATGGGAGGTCATTAAGTACCAATGGATGGAAATGTTGGGATATGCAGCAAGAAAATGTAAAGGAAACGAGCATGCTCAACAGCTAAGACGTGGTGGAGAGTTACTAACTCATGTGTGGCTGCTCTTGTGTCATTTTGGCTTAACTGACCACTATACGATTGAACGTTATGATGAAATCGAAAGTGATGAGGAAGAATAATTGCATTTAGATCATATTATGATTATCTATTTGTTTGCTCTGTTCTGGTCCTTGCTCTGTTTTAGCTTTGCTTTTGGCCTTGTTTGTGAGCGTTTTTCTTTGTGAGTAGCGCTTGTTAGTTCAGCTGTGGTTGTTGATTGTGTGCATCTTGCTTTGGCAAGAGAGTTGTTGGGCTTCTGCCTTCTTTTTCTCTTGCACTAAAATTATGTTCAAAAAATTAAAGATCTTATTTTGATACATTAGTGGCATAGGTATTTGTTAGTCATATTTGGCCAGAGTTGATGGTCGGAAGGATATTTTCATCATTTTATTTCTTAAAAAAGTGATTTTATTTGAACCATTGGAAGTCACTTAGGCTATGTTTGAGATTGCTTTTACTTGAGAAATAATCACTTATTTCTCAAGTTTTGAGCAAATGAGTGTTTGGTAAACTTCCCAAAAGCAACTTATTTTGCAATTTGCTCCTTCAATAATTAGCTTTTTGACGACACGTCTTTGAGGTGTCGGTCAAAAGACGACCTCGCTAGCATGCGAGTCACAGAGACTAGCACAATGGCAAGTGAGGGTATCGTTCCGCAGGGAGGTGGGATTCGCCGACTATCACCGATTCTAGCTATTATTACAACACGCCGAGAGAACTCATGTGTTGCATGTGCGGAAATTTGCAAATAATAATATAAATAAATAAATTAACTAACATAATATATACATGGATAGAATGGAATGGAGAGATGGCATGAAATGTGGTTATACCAGAGAAACGATTCAACTGTAACAATCCTCTTAATTAAGTGCTAGACTCACTTAGTCCCTCAATTGGAAAATAACCTGAAACACTTATTTAATCGTATTAAAACTCAGATGACTGAAAAACTAAAGATCAGCACAGTAACTGAAAGAAAAACAGAGATTATGAAAAATGAAAGCAAAGCCTACAAAATGAAGAAAAAACAGAAACAAATAGTGGAGAAAAAGGAAAATGTCAACCAATAAAACTAATAATTAGAAGAAGAAATTAATGAAGTAAAAATTATTTAGCTAAAGTTATAAACTCAAATGAACAAAAAGAAAAAGCGAGAACTTGGAAACAGAGTAAAGATTATGATAAAAGATTTTCTTTGTTTTTCTGTAACAAACAGAGATTTTTTTGTTTTTCTTTTTTTTCTTACAGGAGCTCTACAATCAGCAGAAATCGAAAAGAAATGTTCAATGAGCAGAATGATTCAACATAAAAAAAATATAAAAAAAAAATAAAAAGCTGTGAAAAGTTGAGAGCAAAGACGTGCACCTATGTTTGTATCTCAGAGCAAGAACAGCAGAAGTGTCTCTCTATCTCCCTGAAATGGCGGTTCCAAGCAATAATGACTGAAAAAGAGAAAATTTTGAAAGATTTAGATCCAGTTGTACTTGCATAACTATCTCAAAGCTGTTTCAATTAATCACAAGCTGTGGTGTGGTTGGTCACCACACCCCCAGTAAGGCGAATGGTTCGGGCACTGTCCGAGTTCGAACTCCACTGAAAGCATCTTGTGGCCAGGTTTTACTAATCTCCAGATCGAAGCAGGGATTAGTCTCACTCGTTAACGATCGGTTGCACTTATGTAACTATCTCAAAGTTGTTTCAAAAGATCACTATTTTTTCGGTTTAATGAATATTTTTATGTCAAATAATTAAAATTGACAACAAATAATTAACAATGCTCCGTGCCTGTCTGGCTGTCGAACTAGTCAACTAGACAATGAATAGTATAATTACTGGTTTTCATTTGGTCAATTCAACTTTAGAAACCCTATTCTGCTCAATTGATTAAGAAAATAGAAAGAAAACCATGTTCAATCAAGCAATTTATACATCAATTGAGAATTAATATTTTGGATGCTCAAATGAATAATGAGAAAGAAAGTTATGTAAAATGATGATATAATTAATGCTTATCCAATTTTAATTACAAAATCTAGATAGATAGTTTTATTTTTACATTTTTTTTAACTATTACGATTTAAAAATTGAAGGAGAAGAACATGACTCAAAGTAACGTACACACGAACCACAAAGTCATTGATGTGGTGTGAGTGAAGAGTCAATGCCCAAGTCTTTCTCAAACCTACCTAATCATATAGTTAATTTAATTCAAATTGATTTATAAAAATAGATTAGAAATTGAAAATAATAATTAAGAATGACCTCCTTTCAAAAATAATTAAGAATGACCTAGTATAAATAAAGCAATTACATTCAATTAATTTGCCAAGTCTATCTCAAAGCTACCTAATCACTAGATTAATTTAATGCAAATTGATTTATAAAAACAGACTAGCTTTGACAATATATAAATTAAGAATAACCCAAAATAATTTAGTGTCTGTTTGTATTAATTTAGTGTCCAACAAAAAAATCTACTTGAGAAGCTCTCTCAAACGCATTCTTAAACAATTTGTATTACATTAGTGAAAGAATATGATCAAAATGCATGTGGTGGTGAGCTTCAAATAATGAAATCCGGTTTTTTATAATGAAATCCAGTTCTCAAGAAAAATGAATTATTGGGTTATAACATTTTTCCTCTTTCTGCCAGCCTTGTTTCTAACTGGACTTACCTAATTTTCATTTTATCATTAACATAGGATTTAATTTAATACAAATTGCAATTTTTTTTTAAACATCAAAAATTTATTCATAAAAGGCAAAAACTACAAACACACTGGCCGAGAGACAAAAACATCCAAAACAAGCCACGAAATCTAGAAACACAACAATAAGCCAACACAAGACCACACCGACCAACAAAAAGAGCTACGACCCAACCACTAATAAACAAATAAGAAAAACAATATACCGAACAAACCAAAACAAAGAAAAAAACCGCTGCCACACCAAGATCAAACCACCAAAACTACCACCGTAAAACGACCCTTCTTAATTCAACTGTTATAGCCACCTAACATGACTTAATTTAATACAAATTTCTATATAAAAATGAACTACAACTACCGAATTATAATTAACACGCAGTGACCAAAACAATTAAAAACGAAATTATTGATTGAAAAAATAAATGACGATTCACCATAGCGTAGTCATCCAATTTCAAGTTTGAACTAATTTTTAATCAATCGTTACAAAAAAAAAAAATGACGATTCTCTGGACCTTTGGAGTCATTTAGCTTGAAAGAATTAAATATCAACTCAAGTAAAAGGCTCTCCACAGTCCACATCAACAATACTTACAAAGTGATTATTATATATTTCATTTATTTATATTCAACAGGTGAAAGTACCTACAGAAGTACAGATCATAATGCATGGGGAAACGTGCATCTATGTGTAGACCAAGTATAATTGGTTTTTCTAATAATAAAAATAATGATTTTTTTTTTTTTAAAATCATTGCAGGGGCCATTGCAGGGTCATTGCAGTGGCCATGGCCCCTGCTGGCCTCGACGGCGGTCCGCGCCTGTCATCAGGTGAAAGCATCTATGAAGAATTTGAGTTTGAGTTGAGTATTATTGTTTGGCACATTGCTACAGAAGTTTGGTACTGTTTAGATCAACAGAAGTTTCAGACTGACTTTCGTCAGAAATGTAGAATGATCAAAAGAGTTTCTAGATACATAATGTATCTTCTAGTGGAGCGGCCTTTTATGTTGTCAGTCGAAGATATTACTGATCGTATTAGCTTCAAGTACATATGGAAAATATCTGGTAAAGAGAGAATACAATTACCATCTAGAGCAGACAAAATTTCAAGCAACAAGGCTGAAGCATGCAAGAGATTGCTTGAAAATTATCCACATATCTCTTATGACAATCGTGAAGAGTTAGTGATATATTTTGCAATGAAACTTGTAAGGAAAGTGAACCATAAATCCCAGGTATATATTTATTTCTAATCAAATTAACAACTTAAGCTTTTGACAGTAGTGGGCTTAACAATATGGTATCAGAAGCATAAGGTCCTAAAGTCATGATGTGCCCTTCCCAGTTCCCTCCCTGCATGCATGTATCGTAAGTGTATCTGTCTCTGTGTCTCTATGTCCCTTTGCTCTCAATCTCTTATTGCATTTATATGGTAGGAATAGAAACCATGTGACATATGTGTCTTCATTATCTGTCTTTGTCTTCACGTTTGTATGTTAACGAGTCGAAACTCATGTACCTTAAAATACTATCATTCCATGCTAAATAAAATGTATACATTTATGGATTGATTGTGATTAAATTTCTTTCATGTCTATTGACACAGACATTAGAGGACAGATGGGAGGTCATTAAGCACCAATGGATGGAAATGTTGGGATATGCAGCAAGAAAATGTAAAGGATACGAGCATGCTCAACAGCTGAGATATGGTGGAGAGTTACTAACTCATGTGTGGCTGCTCTTGTGTCATTTTGGCTTAACTGACCACTATACAATTGAACGTTATGATGAAATCGAAAGTGATGAGGAAGAATAATTGCATTTAGATCATATTATGATTATCTATTTGTTTGCTCGGTTCTGGTCCTTGCTCTGTTTTCGCTTTGCCTTTGGCCTTGTTTGTGCGCGTTTTTCTTTGTGAGTAGTGCTTGTTAGTTCAGCTGTGGTTGTTGATTGTGTGCGTCTTGCTTTGGCAAGAGAGTTGTTGGGCTTCTGCCTCCTTTTTCTCTTGCACTAAAATTATGCTGTTCAAAAAAATAAAGATCTTATTATGATACATTAGTGGCCAGAGTTGCTGGTCGGAAGGATGTTTATAAATCATATTTGGTCAGAGTTGATGGTCGGAAGGATGTTTTCGTCATTTTATTTCTCTAAAAAGTGATTCTATTTGAACCGTTGGAAGACACTTAGTCCTCCTAGGAATGCATCACCTGAAAGGACTACTGTCTAGTTACCCGTCCTTAATTTGTTCTAGATGTTTCCATCTGCAGAATCATTTTCATTTTAGTATTGAATATTCCTTTTTTATTGCATTCTATTTCTTGATCTTATATATCCTCACAGCTTTGAGTACTTTTTAAATTTAACCTAGTGATTGTAATCCTGAATGAATTGCTCTCAGACTCCTTTG
Organism: Acer negundo; assembly: GCA_035582765.1. Classification (NCBI taxonomy): domain Eukaryota; kingdom Viridiplantae; phylum Streptophyta; class Magnoliopsida; order Sapindales; family Sapindaceae; genus Acer; species Acer negundo. The sequence goes on from CM069241.1 coordinate 46,924,874, forward strand.
AGCTGGGATTTCTTATTTTCATGACTGCTTGTCTTTTCTAAGTGAACACGATGAGGATCAAATCGAAATTGATGAGGAAGAATAACGAGTCTAAAGCATGCAAGAGAATATTGCTTGAAAAGTATCCACATACTCCTTATATCTCTATTCTCCAATATGAAAGGTGAAAAAAAATTGATAAATTTGGCAATTGGCAGTGGAACTTGTAAAGGAAGTGAACCATAAATCCCAGGTACAAATATATTTTTTTATCAAATTAACAACTTAAGCTTTTGGCAGTTCGCAGTGGGTTTAACAACAAGGTATATCGGCCGAAGCATAAGGTCCTAGAGTCATGTCGTCCCCTTCATGAGGGGCTGGCATGTATGATGTACGTCTATATATGTTAATGAGCCAAAACTCACGCACTTTAAATTACTATCTATATATCATTCAAATTGCTAATGAAAACATTTAAGATTTTTTTTTTATTGTGGAAATTGCTAAAAGTTACCACATACATGGAAATTATGTTCTTAACCACAAACGAAATTGTAATTGTTAATAACCATGTTTTTGTAAAATTACTTGAATGCCCCCATATAAAAACATCTAAAATCAGCTCTCTCTCCCTCTCTTTTTTCTCTCTTTTCTTTCTCTCTCCTCTGCTCTCTCTCCTTGATCCTCTCTCTTTTCTTTCTCTCTCCTCTGCTCCCTCTCTCCCCGATCCCCTCTCTTTTCTTTCTCTCTCCTCTGCTCCCTCTCTCCCTGAACCTCTCTCTTTTCTTATCTCCATCCCCTCAATCACGACGCCGCTAGTTCGCACGCAGCTCAAGTAGCTCCGCGACAACGGCCGAAGGTGATTGACTCCTAGACGACGCTTTCCAGCCATGATTGGCACCCATCTTGACAAAGTCCGACCATGATCGATGGGATGAAGAGGAAAAAAAAAAAAAAAAAAAACCAATTTGGGGAATTTGGGAAGAAGGGACACATGTCATGATTCCAAGTTTCACATTTTCATTTTAGTCATGATTTCAAGTTTCACATTTCATTTTGGACATGATTTTAAGTTTCAACATTCAAGTTTTAGTCATGATTTCAAGCTTGAGGTTTTATAAAAAAAAAAATAATAATAAAAATAAAAAAAATAAAAAAATAAAAAAACTAATTTAAGGGGTACTCTTGTAATTTATAGACGTACATTGATTTGTTTTTTTTTAAAGTGGTTATTAACAATTAAAGTTTCAAAAGTGGTTACTAACGAAAGTTTAATGTTTCAAATGGTTACTTTTGGTTTTCTCTCTTAAGTTTTTGGATTTAGTGATTGTTTATTATTGTTGTCTATTATTTTTAAACAAATATCTACACATTATTTCGTTTTTCAATGTTTGTGAATACAATATTCAATCATCAATTTATGACAATTTTGTCTAAATTAACTTTGTAAAAAAAAAAAAAAAAAATTGTTTGTAACCATATGTATTGTTCCTTATGTTTCCAATCAACTATGAAAATTTCATTTCACTCCATAACTAAAGAATTAAATTAATAGTCCTACTTTAAGATTTTTTTTATTATTATTATTTACAACAACTGCCGGGACCTGACGAGATAAGACTCTGCTAGTTCAGCCCGGAATACTACTCCCACAATCGGGGAGACGGCACCCACACTTGGGAATAAATAAACAAGGAGGGACAAGAAATATATATATACCTAGGCATTGAACCGTGGTGGTAGAAGTTTACTTGGGAGAGTCCAACCACATTGACAAAAGGCCATTGGTTTTTTTTTTTTATTTCAAGTTCAACCTATCTATTTCACGAACCCGACATGAAATAGGGTCTATTGGGCCTTTTTTTTTTTTTTCTCTTCTCCCTTCATTAACGACCTGCCATTATCATTTACTATATGCAGAGGCGCTGGAGGTGACAAATAGCGAGGTGGGTGGTCTAGCGGTGAGCTGGGGTCAGAGCCGACCTTAGGCCAAGGCACCGACTCAGGGCCCATAATTTCCAGGGGCCTCCAATTACATATTCTGAATGTTATGTATACAGGCTGAATTTTGAAATAAAAATGGTTCAATACTAATATGTTGTTTCAAAAAAAAAAAAAAAAAAAAAAAAAGCCCCCTTGTTTTAAAAATGCCCAAACTTACAAAAACAAAAAAAAAAACAAAAAAAATTACAAAGGCTCCATGCCCCAATCAGATGCCCAATTCATTTTAGTGTTTTTTTTTCTTCTAAATATCATTTTATTGATTTTTTTGCGCAGACAATACCCATTTATTTTAGGGTTTCAGTCTTTCATCACTTCTTACGTTCTTCTCTGATCTCCATGACTCCACCCACCAAAGACCAAACAAACAAAAAAAAGGCAAACTTCTTATACATTTTCAGATGTTCATTCAAATGATTTGTTTTCTGAATTAAGTGTACTACAAGTTGTTTTACCAAGAGAAAAAAATACTGTTATTGAAATACTTGAGTTTGTTATCTGAATTTATCAATTGCTTATAGGATATCATTGACTATACCTGTAACTTTGGCATCTGTAGAAATAAGTTTTTCTTAATTAAAAATGTTGAAATCTTATTTGCGGTCAACAATGTCACAAGAAAGGTTAAATGAGTTGGTAGTCTTGTGTATTGAAAAAAAAAATGTTGGAAAAGATTGAATTTGAAAATGTTATTAATTAATATGTTTCTCAAAACACTAGAATAAAATACTAGAAAAGACATTTCCAATGATGTTTTGATACTTTCTACCGTGTTGTACGTGTGATTTTGTTTTTGAATATTGTTGAAGAGTTATTGCCGAGGTTTTTTCGAACTTTTCATATGTACAAGGGGCCCATTTTTTAGATTTTCACCCCGGGTCTCTAAAACGTCAAGACCGACACTGGCTGGGGTGTCCGGAGGCAACGGTGGTGGCTGCTGCGAATGCAGTGGGAGGGCTGAGCTCGGCGGTGGCAGCACAGCTGGTGTGGAGTACTCCGTCAGAGACTTATGGTGTGTAATGTTAATGATCCGAATTGTAGATATGTGAATGGTATTGATGCTTCTAAGAAAATTGTTAGAAATGATGGTGTTAGAGGGTTGTATAGAGGATTTGGGATATCTATATTGACATAGGAAAATGGTCTATTCATTATTTTTGTAAAATAAAAATCCATGTATTGTATTATAATCATTTTTAATTTTGTTCTTCAATATATCTCACCATGAAAGTTTAGATTGCTCGGTGTTAGTAACCGGTAAGCCTCTGTGGTAGGACTCAAACCCCAACATTAACATGGAAAGGCATAAGACATAGGGCTCAAAAAAAAATTGTCACTATTTGGGCCGGGTTTTATAAGAAATGCACCACATTATTAGTTCAAGTTTAAAATGCATCTATTTAGGTGACCGGACAAAAATATCGTTGTTTTTGTCACTTTGTGTCATTTTCAAACCTAGAGATAAAATAGTAGAGAGAGAAAGCATCGACTGCAAGAACATACACTTGAAAATCTCAAAGCGAACTCATCGACGGTAGCACTACAGTCCTGAACTCAATAGCGGTGACGTTACAGTCCTTTTAACACTTTTTCCGAGCATTTTGAAACACTCTCCGAGCTTTTTAAATTGTAATCCGAGTTTTTTTCAAGGAATATGAATAGGTTTATCAATTTTGAATCTCTGAGCCTTTTAACACTGTCTTCAAGCCTTTTTAATAGTAATTCGAGCTTTTTAATTTTTTATGAATAGATTTGTCAATTTTGAATCTCCAAACCTTTTAACACTGTTTCCGAGCTTTTTAATTTTTTATGAATAGGTTTGTCAATTTTGAATCTCCGAGCCTTTTAACACTATCTCCGAACCTTTTCAAACATTGTCCAGCCTTTTTAACAGTAATCCGAGACTTTGTAAATAGTCTCCAAGCCTTTTTAATCATCAGATTTTTTTGTTAATTTTGTATCTCCAAGACTTTGTAAATAGTCTCCGAACATTTTCAATTAGTCTCCGAGCTTTCTCAATACAATTCAAAATTCACACAACGAGTTTAAGGTTTACAAAAGACTCGGAGAACAAATGAAAAGGAATCCAATTAAACTAATTATCCAATGAAGATACATTAATAATGTTATGATGTTCGACATTCATTGGAGGTCTGTTCTGAAGAAGATAAAATAATAAAATCTCAGAAAACTTCAAAGTAATAGAATGTGTAAAGTAAGGGCATTTTTTAAAACCACTTACTTTAGTGCCTTTAATTAAAATTAAGTTATTAAAATGATGTCTCATGTGCAACACCAACTCAAAAATGTGACATTTCCCACAATTTCCACTATAGACATATATTCACAGCCATTAAAGTGCATTGAAGCTCTCAGTTAGTTCCTTTTCTTCTCTCCGTGCATTGTTACACTTCTCCGAATCCTCAAGAAAGTACTATTTTCTTCCAAATGACAATGCATTATGCATGCAGTGGTGTTCTATATATCATCCGTTCATTCATTCATGTGTCTCTTTAAACAAATATCTACACAGTATTTCGTTTTTCAATATTTGTGTATACAATATCAATATCTGATCCTCAATTTATGAAAAAATTGTCAAAATTAACTATCTAAAATTATTAATTTTTATTTTTAACCATAAACATTTGTTTATTATCAAGATGATGCTTTTATTGATTTTATCAATCTGAACAAAACGTGGATATACAATGCACAATAAATCAAGTATCAATAGATGCTATTAATAAAAGAAATGAGAACCATAGGCTATAGAGAATAACCATTATTTCTATTTCCTAATTGGGAATTGAATTCAGTTGTTAGCAGCTTGGTGTATTTGAGTCAGACCAGGGCATTGATAGAGATATATAGTCCATCATTGAGGGAACAGTGAAAGGAATGGGATTTGCAAATAATGGTTATAATTGGCCTCATTTTCAAATTACTTCTGGGAATTCTTGGTAGGCCGAGAAAGCACAATAAAATGCTTTTGGTCAGAGTTTTGGTATGGTCAGCCTACATAACTGCAGACTCCATAGCAAAATTTGCTCTGGGTATACTCCTGAACAACCTCACAGAGATACATGATGACCCCAACACCAGATTACTGGATGCAAACACTCAACTGACTGCATTTTGGGCACCCCTTCTCCTCTTTCACCTGGGTGGCCCCGGCACCGTCACTGCTTACGCTTTGGAAGACAACGAGCTTTGGTCAAGGCACTTGTTTATGCAGGAATGACACTTCTTGTCGTGCTCATGGCGTGGACAGGCTCCTACCTTTCGGTTCTCTCCATCATAATGTTTATTCCTGGGCTTATCAAGTATGGAGAAAAGATATGGGTGCTTTGGTCAGCAAGCAAAAGTAAGCGTAGAGAATCCACGCTTAAAGAGGGTATTCATGAGTTCCCATTACAACATCTCCCAGGCTGCTCTCACCTCTCTGAAGAACAAAAGTTAGTTGCAGCATTACGGTTTCTAAGCCTATGCAAGCATCATATGGTTCTTGAAGGTTTTATAAAGGTTTTATAAAGGTTTTATAAAGTTAAAAATGATAACCGAACAAGTGCTTGAAGCAGGATCTATCAGCTTGAACAACCACATAAACACGAGTATGATTCTTCTTTGATCTTCTTCTGTTTGTGTGGGTATGAATGTAAGAAATTTGATTAGGTTGAGAAAATTGAAATTGTTGATTAAACAATTTAAACTGATATATTTTCTTTTATTGAAATTTTACATTATAATATAATTCATGCTAGTAGTTAGTAGTATCAAATATATTCAAGTCATCAATGGCTGCAAATAACAACACATAAAACTTTCTTTTCCTTTGATTCGTGTTGAATCAAAATGTGTTACTCTGCGGATCATATTGCCTACATAATCAAATAGAAGACAAAGTATATTTTATCAGCAACCATTTACGATCATTCATCTGCATATCTAATTTTAGATTAAATTGAACAAGTCAAAAGTAAGTTTTCAGTTTTTCCAAGAATAAGAAGCTGAAGTATATGACAAAAACCTCACATCCAAAGACTCAACCTTTTCTTACTGTTATTACCCATCTCTCAAAATTATTGGACCAGTGGAACACTTCAAACTTCAAAGCTGAAATTGCAAATTCAGAGAGCTGAAAATCCTCTTGTACTTAAGAAGAAGGTTTGTTCCTTCTTTCTCTCTCCTTGCTTTTGTTTTAGATATGATATCTTGACAATATTTCTTATATCATAACCCATAGAAATTTGAATATGCCATCGAAATGTTGAAAATATTTCTTACTAATTATTAGCATGAAAGTTCCGTTGGTCTAGCATTTTATGTATAGGACTATCTGTACTATGCACCAAAGATTGATTATTCTTTCTATATCTTAGGTGTGGCTTGAAATCCAGTTGTGTATTCAAAGAAAAGGAGGACAAATTAATGGAGTTATATCCTTCATGGGTGAGGAAACTATGGAAGGAATGGGATCTACAATTAATGGTTCTTTTAAGTCTTACCTTTCAGATACTTCTCACCTTTCTGGGTAACCGTCGAAAGTACAGTAACAAGTTATGGATCAGAATTGTTGTGTGGTCTGCTTACATAACTGCAGACTCTGTAGCAACTTTCGCGCTTGGTATACTATCAAGTAACCTCATAGAGCTATACGATAAGGATCATGGATCATCGTCATCACTGGATGCAAACACTCAACTATCTGCATTCTGGGCACCGTTTCTGATCTTACATTTGGGTGGCCCTGACACCATAACAGCTTACGCGTTAGAAGATAATGAGCTTTGGTTGAGACACTTGATTGGACTATTTGTCCAGACAGGAATGGCAATTTCTATCTTTCTCCTGTCCTGGACAGCCTCTGGCCTTTCAATTTTATCCCTTGTAATGTTTTTTCCTGGGATTATCAAGTATGGAGAACGGGTGTGTGTTCTTAGATCAACAACCAGACAGAAACGTCGACAGTCCTACAGATTTGTGTTAACTTCTAATGATAACCTAAGGATCGTGTCTGAAGAAGATATATGGCGTTTTGTCAAAGATAATCAAGGCATAAGTTCTCATGCTTTTTTAGATGATACAATGATACAAAATATTAGATTCAACACCTTGTGTACCTTCAGAGCTATGTCGCACAAAAATGCTTTCAAAGTAATCGAAATATTACTTGGAATGATGTACGATTTGCTTTACACCAAGGCACCATTACTCTATACTTGTGGGGGATTAGTTCTGCGGCTGATCACTTTCTTTGTCACCTTTACAGTTATGGTGCTCTTTACTGGTCTGGTTGACCAACACAAGTATTCAAAGGCGGATCTTGTGATAACATACCTATTAATAATTGTAGCTGTTATTCTTGATATATATGCAGCAATATTAATGGTTTTATCGGATACATGTGCTGCTTGGTTGATAGAGCACCGCAACGATTCCATCATAAAAACACTGAATTGTTTTCTACCACTGAAGATGCAGCCCAGCACCGGCACTGCTAGGAGGTGGTCCAATAAGATGTCCCAATACAATCTGCTAAGATTTACCAACGGCAAAGCAAAACCGTGGATGTCTTTCAAGCTTCTAAACAAAAGAATAGAGATGGTCAAAAAACCTGATATATATATATATATATATATATATGTATGTGTGTGTTAAAAAACCTGATATATATCTGGCTTCTCTTATGTTATTTTGGCTTAACCGATCACTATCTGATAGAACGTCGTGAGGAAATCAACCGTGATGATCAGGAAGAATAATTGCATTTGGATTATCGGTTGATTGTATTTCAATTGGGATTTCTTATTAATATGTTATTGTGAGTGATTTGAAAGTGACGGTTTCGTGGGTGCACAATGAAGGTATCGGAAACTTGGACAACATTCATGCTATCTATGAAATCAGAGAAAACCTGAAAGTTTTGACAAAGGCTTCCATCATCTTCAACTCGAGAGCTACAAACTCGTTCGTGGAAACTTTGGCAAAGCAGGCATCAATTTCTGGAATGGACACAGTAGAATGGAGTGTAAATGGTTTTGTTGTTGTTTTCGTTTCCTGGCTTCAGCTTGCCTGGCTTAGGATTTCTTTGTTCCCTCTTGTATGTTTCGTATCTTTTTTCTGGTTTTGTGGTCCTCTGTTTTGCTGTTGTAGTTCTGTCTCCCGTTGCCCTGTTTTTGGTTTCCAGGGGTCTCTCTGCTGTGTTTTGGTTGTGCTGTGAGCTTTGTCTTCTGTTTTGGCTTTCTTGCCATTGAATAATATTTACCTTCTTCAAAAAAAAATTAATATGATTAAATATTAATCAAACATAGATAAGTTAATTACAATTACTATAGTATTTATTCATCAAAAGATTTTTAATTATGTTCACACTCGTTAAAGAGCATTGAAGCTATCTGGTTCCTTTTCTTCTATCTATGTATTACACTTTTTTTGATTCATCAAGAAAGTACTAGTTTCTTCCTGATAACAATGCTTACCACGATGTTCTATGTATCGTTCATTTGTCTCTTTGAACAATTAACTACATATTATTTCGTTTTTCAATGTTTATGAATAGTTAATCTACTCTTAATCCTAGACTAAAGATAATAAAAAAATATACCGAATGGGACAAAAATCATAAAATTTTGTCGAAACCAATCAAATATCATTCGGGACATGTATGATTGCATAACCCGAATATTCATTCTCACAATTCGAGAAGAAAACGCTCCCACATATGCTAATAAACCATGACAATCCATCGAAATAATTCCTCCCACATCATTTTCAACTCAACCTAACTTACTATAAACTAAATAAATAAAAAGAAACTATCAAGTAGCCGACGTGGCAAAATCTCATTAGAAACAGAATATTCTCATATCTAAGCTCCACTACACCAAAACCTAACTCTCCCAATTCATGGATAAGAATTTACACGTCATCTCACACCCGCAAGTCCTCTCTTGCACAAATCCAAACCGTCCATATCTCAAACTCACACAAAAACCAACGGCACTCCCTTCTCTGTATTCCCTACACCCACCCGCACCAAATAACTCACCTCCCTTAGACAAACTACCTGACATTCTGACAACCGAACATTTAAAAAAAAAAAGAATTAAATAAATTTAAGAAATCGAAAAAACCTTATCCAACTAAAATCGCCACGTGTCGGTATCATACCCGTACACGTCACCCAAATAAACCTCTTTTTCCGGTCACCCACACACAACTAACTCTAAAATACACTTTTCTCACCGTATATATATAACTTTTTCTCTGGTTATCGAATTTTTTGTTGTTTTTTTTCTGTCTATGCCTCTTTTTTCCCGGTAAGGATCCAAACTTTCCGGCGAACTTCCCGATCGCCGGCGGCCATGATGATTAATTCATCCATGGCTAGATCAGTTTTATCTGGGTCTGTTGTTAGATTCGTCCTCCATAAACAAAAATAAAATATGTCTGTAAATTATTAGTTTTTTAGTGTGTATATATATAGTTTTAAAAAATTTGGATTTTTGAGAGATGAATTTGAGGACAGCGGAGGAAGACGAATCGGCGTCGGTTTCGGGCCGAGAAATCGACGTGCCGGGCGAGATAGAGTGGCAAATGTTGAACAAGTGGAAGTTTTTCATTCACGGGGCGGCGCTTTTCTCCGGCGTGTCGGCGGTGCTGTACCCGGTGGTGGTGTTGAAGACTCGGCAGCAGGTGGGTCACTGCCGGGTATCGTGTGTGGGGACGGCGGCGTCCATCGTGAGGAGCGAGGGCATCCGGGGGCTGTACAGAGGGTTTGGGACGTCTCTGACGGGGACAATCCCGGCACGGGCGCTGTACATGGCAGCGCTGGAGATGACCAAGAGCGAGGTGGGTGGTCTAGCGGTGAGGTTGGGGTGTCCGGAGGCGACGGCGGCGGCTGCTGCGAATGCAGTGGGAGGGCTGAGCGCTGCGGTGGCGGCGCAGCTGGTGTGGACTCCGGTGGATGTGGTAAGTCAGAGACTTATGGTGTGTAATGTTAATGATCCGAATTGTAGATATGTGAATGGTATTGATGCTTGTAAGAAAATTGTTAGAAATGATGGTGTTAGAGGGTTGTATAGAGGGTTTGGGATATCTATATTGACATATGCTCCGTCCAATGCGGTGTGGTGGGCATCGTATTCGGTGGCGCAGAGGGTGGTTTGGGGCGGGATAGGGCGTTATTATAGCAGGAGGGATGGTGAGGGTGGTGTTAGTGGTAGTGAGGGTGGGATTAGGCCTGATTGGAAAATGGTGATGGCGGTTCAGGGAGCGAGTGCAGCCATGGCAGGTGGTGTTACAGCGTTGATTACGATGCCAATGGATACAATCAAGACAAGAATGCAGGTTCTGGATGTGGGTGGCGGTGGGGATGAGAACAATGGAGTGGGGAAGCGTGGAGGTGGACCGAGTTTTGGGCATACAGTGAGGAGTTTGGTGAAGGAAGGTGGTTGGATGGCTTGTTATAGAGGGTTGGGACCGAGATGGGCTTCAATGTCCATCTCTGCAACAACTATGATCACTACTTATGAGTTTCTCAAACGGGTTTCGGCTAAAACTCAAGAGGTTCTAACATGAAGCAGAGGATTGATTGAAAGCTTTATGCTTCAATGGCAGTGCCTAAAATGGCAACCATCATCACAGCCAGTGAATTTTCAAAAATCGAAAACGACTATCGCAGACCAATCAAGATGGTTTGTGAGGATGAAGAGAGGAGAAATGATGAGAAAAAAAACAAGAGTAGGTTTTTAGAATCATCTTTCTCTAATCTTGTTAAATTGCTCTTTACTTATACTATATATTTTACATTTTTTTTCTTCCTGGTTCTTGGGTTGATGATCAATGTAATTTGATTGTACATCTTTTTTGCATATATATAAATGTAAAAAATCCTTTTTGTTTCTTCTTTACAACACACTTGTTTTGTTTCGTTTCATTTTTAAACAAGATGAATTTCAATGATGAACCTGAAAACCATGAGTATCATCTCTCCATGATCTTCCATCTCGGATCAGATTAGTATTTTTTTCCTTTTAATAATTAAAGTACACACTATGGAGAGTGGAAAAAATATTAGGCAATAAAAAATGAGTGTGGTTTGTTGTAGATAACTTTATTATATTTGGTACACATGGTCCCTTACCGTGGTAGTGGGTCTTCCCAAGAGAACTCCCCACCACCAAGTTTCAAGACCTAATGTGTGCAAGCAATTTTCCCACCATTTGTTTGAGCGGTGTCCCACTACATGTGGGTGCTGTCTCCCTTTTTGTGGGAGTTGCAGTCTGGATTGAGCTTGTAACGGTTGTTGTATTCAATAAATAAAAAAAAAAAAAAAAAAAAAAAACCTTTATTATATTTGGTGGGGACTATAAATCTCTTGGATGGATATTGAACTTGGAAGTTGGAAGAAGTATTTTATAAGTTTGCAATAGAGAAACTTAATGGGCAGAAAAATTTTATTATTCAAAATTAGGTAATTGTCTCCACTTCTATGACTTTATTGAAATAATTAAAAAAAAAAATTCTCAATTATTAAAATCATCTTTCCTTGTTTATACACTAGTAATCAATAATCAATCAATAGTCTACTTTAAGTTTGGTTTAAATCAATAATCAATCAATGGTCTTCTTTGAAGTTTGGCTGGTCTAATTATAAAGACTCGTATAGTCAAAACATAATCAAAAACCTCCGTGGAGAGTTTCCGATAAATTTTATGAAACTGAGGGATGTCGCTTTAATTCCTCAAAGATCTATCTGTATTCTAATTAAATCTGTGTCAAGAGTGATTTTTCTAGGAAACCAAACAACCTAAGATCTAATTATGAGTTATGACTTTGTTTAGTTTCTCTCTATGAAACAGGATTCTGATTGGTAGGTGGAACAGGATATGATTTGTAGCTGATGTGGAGGGCAAAGATTGGGTCCCAAATTTGAAGTCCATGATAAAGACCCATGGACTCTCTCTCTCTCTCTCTCACTTGGACCAGTTGATCAGATTTTGCAGAATCTGAACATGGTCCTGGACTGTAAATATCAACCCGTTGTATTCTTATAATCAATGCAAACTATTCCCTTTCCTTTCTACAGAGATATTAAAAGCATAAAAATGAGTCCCAGAAACAAAGATGCAGTCATGGCATGTGAAGAAAATGTAAAGGAACAGAGAAATTTCAGGATCTTACCGATCACAGATGCCACCAAACATCCAGAGCAAGATTTTTGAGATGAGAATCCTCTCTTCATCTGAACTCAAATCGGAAGAGGAACCGAGCCCTAATGATTCGAGCATAGTGTAGAAATTTATGCATGATACATGCACAAAAAGAACTGCAAATCTTTGAATACAAACACGAGGATCCGAACAAATTTAATGAAAAAACCAACCATTAGGATAAACAAGGAGATGGAGTCTTTCACTATTATAGAAAGAGATTTGCCTACTCAAGGGACAGAAATTACAATTATGTTTTCAGAGGAGACCAACCAAACTACGAATAAACAGTAATAAATTTAAAACTAAAATCTCCTAAACTTAATTATCCATTCACATGTTGAACTACTGAAAAGAAACCGATTAACAGGGGCAGGTCAAAGATAAAAGTACAAAGAGAGAGAGAGAGAGAGAGAGCATATCACTTTGGCCATTGTATCAAGGGCGAGCTCTCTTGTTGTTGCTGCACGAAGGACACTTGTACTGCTTGATATGCTCAGCCCTGGCTGGGGTGATCTTCACACACTTCCCATGGAACCACTTCTCGCAGATGTCACAGCAAATCCAGAATTCGTCCGATGCATAGTTCTCACCACAAGCCCCGCACAATGTCTCACCATGCTCATCTTCCTCTTCTTCATCCAAGCCTTCTTCTTCTTCATCCTTTGGCGTCGATGCCTTCAAAAACTTTGCCTGAGGTTCAGATCCCGGCTGCTTTTATCACAACAAAAATTAGGAGGCAAATATATACCAGTTAGTAAAATACTAGACTTATAATAAACATTTTACATCTTAGAAGAATAAACATTTTGTAAATTGTATACATATATATATATTCAAAAAATATAAAGATTGTGTATAGAACCTCTTTTACAGCTTTGTTGTTTGACTTGGATTTGTTGCTACTATTATTTGAGACCGATGACTTGTCCTTTACTTGTTTCTTTGCAGTGCCAGTTACAACTTCAAATATAGTTGGAAGCTCATTTATCATGTTAAAAAGCCGTTTCCTGCATCACAAATATGAAGACGAAGCAACATTGCATCAAAAACCAGCAACATGATATGATAAATTATATGTTACAACAAGAATCACGAATTGCATATTTGAATTAAATGTCTGTTTTTGTTTTTTTTCTCATGTTTTATATACCAAGAGGAGATAGGCACTAGTCCAGTGTCAGCAACCGCAACTATGCTTTTAAATTGAAAAAGTTGTGCCAGGTGAAGCACATGATTGAAATCAAACCCCATTGAGAAATTTGGCCTCAACTCGACAAGAATATGTATTAAATCTTAAACACTCAGTTTCATGTATAGCTTATCTTGTAGATAAAGCATAGACATCATTTAGTGTAAACATATGAAACATGTGAAATTAACAGACCATGAGTTTCCATACCTCAGATTGGCAGCTTATACATCTCATCATTTAAAACACAAAAAAAGAGGAGAATCCTACTTAATCATATCATGACCAAAGACAACAAACATTATAACAGCATTTTAAAACCAGAAAATATTATAACAAACAATTAGAGAAGAATTCTTTTCTATCAACGTTAAAAAAAAGAAATCAATTTATTGTGTTCGACGGTTTAATTAACAGCCCAAAAGTAAGGCAAACCAAAGAAACATTTAAACTCATGTCACACACTACTTTTGCTTGAAGGATAAGAAACTGAACATCATAAGATCAGTCAATGTAAAGAAAATCGGAGAAAATCATTCCAAATTTTCAACAATAAACAAATTTTAACACAATGATAGAATTATTCACCTACTACATACATAAGATTCCACTCTATCAACCAAAAGTCAATCCCCACTTTGTAGAATTTTTTAATAAAATCCACCATACTTCATGATCTCAGCAGGGGAAAAAAATTATCACCATAAGAAATTTACCTGTCAGCCTTATCAAATCCAAATCTGGAACCGAAATAAAATGCTACAGCCAGCAGCCATGCATCACTATGGACAGCAACTAAAGACAACCAGTCCTTTTCCTGCATGCCATCTCTTGCAAAATTGATACCCAATGCAGGCTCTGGGAGTTCTGGAGGCACTTCCTCAGCTGGTAAATTGACTTCCCATTGCTCACTAGGAAAGCCATACAAGCAGAGATTCTCCTTTTCTGCAGGTATAAAATACAAAATCATGAATATGAGCTGAGACTAACTATAGAAGGTAGCCACGAATGGGACATAACAAGCATGAAACATTGGCTAATGGCTACTAAATGATTAAAACATGAAGACAGACATCAAACAAGTGCTAAGTTGTCGTTTAATATTTCCGTTCTTCAAAATATTCTATATTGAACAATGATATAGCACTATCCAACCTACACAAATCCTCTTTTTCCAGAACAGCATTCCAAAGTAGACATCAACTCAACCAACTTAAGCACAATCAGTGAATCCCAAACATAGAGCGAAACATAAGCCGCAAATCTTTAGCTACCAAACAACTTAGCAATGAGTGATCAAAGTTCCAATGGGTAGTTTATAGAATAAATAACATTATCACTTACTGACCTATAATAAATATACTATATCAATGCTCAACCACAACCCTCCCCATGCACTCCATCATAATTAATTCCGTACACAACAATAAAGCCCTGTCCAACAGCACAGTCAGACAACTAAAGTTTGTAAATCCTTCAAGATTCATGACATTTAATGTTACATTAAATGAGTTCTTATAAATCCCTGAACAGAAAATACTGATTATTGCATAATGAGTTGTGATGTGATGTCAATGCAGCCAAGTTGAAACATCATTAGATTGAAAAAGCAAAGGGCTACCTCCCATATTATTTGAGATGTCTCACAATAATGTGTCTAAAATTTTATGATTTCTAAACACGAAGATCATTACCAAATGCAGGTCAAGCAGAAGCAAAATCCTGCAAGGACTATTCAGGCTACAATAGTACCCTTTAGCATTTTACATAAAGCAGCAGATCTAAGAGCCTCTTCTAATCAATCCAAGACTTTTACCATTTGCCAAGTAATGGCCCTCTGGTTATTCCTAAATGGTACACTCAGATTATACCTCTACATGTTATCAAATTGTTCATGTTATGAAATAATAGGTTCCCTTGATGTATATATGAAATGCTGCAATATTTGAACAGTTTCAGACTCCCTGAAACAAACAGATAAAAAAGCTAGATCCAGAAATCAGTTTGGAAAGAACTTTTACAGTCGATTGATAAAAGCGTTAGTGGAAACCAAAAGCGATGGACCATTATAAATGAACTTCCATAAAGCATTCCGGACAATTTGCAATCATGAGTTGCAATATATAATTTTACTTGGGACAAACTGACTTCAAATCGAATTGGAATACAGAACTAAAGCAACATACATCTATTCTTGTCTTCTTGAGAAATGATCCTTCAAAAACATTTTTTATGGACACAAACTTCATTGTAAAGGGGGTCAATGGTACATCACACAACATATATCCCATAAACATGGCCAACACAAGAACTTGGACAACTAGTCAACTACCAAGAACCCCAAACCAACCTAAATTTACAAACAGTAAAAGCATGAAAATCACCACAGAACACTTCTCATTAGCACCACACGCTGTTAAATATCTTTCCCGTTTCAAAATGTATGCCATAATTCTTGAAGCCGTGCAACTTATAAACCAACAACGAAAGACCAGCATATTTTATTGCACAGAAATAGAACACAGACAGTGTAAAAAGACACCAACAAGAACCAATTTGCAAAAAGAATAGATACATTAAATAACATATTAGGCATTTGGTAAAGTGCTAATAAATAATTAATACACACAAAATACTGCAGAGGTAACACTTACCAGGATCACACTGTTGATAGAAATCTTCAACATCTGCAAGACCATAACCAAAACGAATTAATAAACCCTAGAAAGAACACACGTTAAGAAACCCAGTTTCAAACAACAAACATGGAATTCAAAACACAATGTTCATTTATTCACAAACCAAAACAACATAGAAACATCGTAAGTCAAATATTAAAAATAAAAAAAATAAAAAAATAAAAAAATAAAAAAAAAAATCTCAAACCAAGACAATAGAACTTCATATTTCAACAAAATTCTCTCACTATTTTCTTTCTTCTTCAAGGAGAAAAAGAAAACAGAACTCTGCTGTCATCAGAAACAAACCACATTCCAGTGAAACCAAAAGAGCTCGAAAACACTAAAACAACTCGAAATTTGAAATTTTTCTCCTGTACTCTCACCTTTGCTGAAAAAAACTATTAAGACCTGTTGTAAACAAAATCTATAACAAAAATTTGAAAACAAACCAAATTCAACAACCAACAAAACACTGAAAGCACAAAATTCAAAAATTTCCTCTTCAAACAAACAAGCTTTGGAAACAAATAACTTTCGGCTCGCTTGCTCGGATTCTCGAGAAACAAACAACCACAAACTGTGTTAGAACACGAACACATTAAAATTCTCGAAATTACAAAACTTTATTTCAATTTTCGCATCTATTCTCAAGAAACAACCAAACAATTATAAGCTGAAAAAAAAACACTAAAAATTCTCAAAACTTTCGTTAACTTTCTCGGATATTTCTTCGCGAAACAAACAGTTAAACAAACAAAACACAGCGCATTCAACTGAAAACCATAACAACAACAACAACTCGGAAAACACTTATATATATATATATATATATATATATATATATTTTTAACCAAAAAACTAGAAAAAAAAAATTCTCGAAGTTATTTTTCTCGGGAAACAAACAAGACCTGTAGTGAGAGCTTTGATCATTCCTGCTCTCCGTCCCTTTAAATCTTTAAACACCTCCTCCACCGTGCGCGGATTGTACTGTGCTCCAACTCCTCCGCCTACTCCTCCGTCCATCTCTCAAAATTCAATTAGATTTACAATTTTATTTTTATTTATATATATATATATATATTTTTTTTGGTTTATTTATTGGAGTTGAAAACTTGAAAACTGAGAGTTACAACAGAGAGGTTATATATATAATCTGGAGAGTGGAGCAGACGAGGGTAAAACGGGGATTTTAGAAGATTTATTAGGGGTATTTTGGGGATAATGAGGGAAAGAAGTTTTTGGCGGATTTGAATCTGGAGTTATTTGTCGGGCTACAAAACAGCTTTGAGTCCGAAAATCGAAGACCTATAGTGGGTTATAATCGTGTGCGGTCAGTTTGGATTCAAAGTGTTTGCAATTGGTGACGTGGAGAGGTTGTATTTGAAATGTTATCATGGAGGGAAGAAAAAAAAATTATTAAATTATTTTTTCTTTGATATCAAAGAATACTAACCTCACAATGTATAAGATCATAGTAAATATGCATAAGATTCATAATTTTGATTTAATAAATGTTTTTTTTTTTTACTTGAAATTTCATAAATATTAAAAAACATATTTGCAATCAGGAATAGACTTGGAAATTCATTCTTGGAGGGACAATCCATTTAAATGAAAAATCTAGGAGAAACCAAAGTATAAAGTTTACAAAAATTTTAAGTAAATATATAGAATTTCAAAAGAAAGTTCGAAAATTTTTGATAGATCCCCCCCACCCAGACTAGACATCAAATTCGAGATATCGATAAGGATCGTTCCACAATCTGAGTCCATGTAACTGTCATCATTAATCCATTTAATTACCACGGTCGCATCAGACTTAAGAACACACCGGACTAGGCCACAATCATTGCTGAATTGAAGACCCCTCTGAATTGCTACTGCTTCCGCCACCTGAGCACTAAAACCAGCCACCAAAACTTGAGAGCAAGAAGCCATAACAAAGCCAATTCCAAACCAGATTTTTCTTGACAAGGCGTTGCAGTAACTAAATGATAAAACATGATTGTTGTTTTTTTCAATTGGGTATAATAGCATTGTTTAGAAACTCACAAACTTTAAAGCTTTTGGATTAATTTTATACTTATAAAATAGAGTGAAACTAAATCAATATTACAATGATTGATAAGAGTCTAATTCTATTGTAATCTTATTTCAAATTTCCATTACAGAAACAAATGCTTATAATAGAAAATTATTGTTGATGCATAGTTGGATACGAGAAGCTCAAACAACAGCAACTGAAACTCCATTGTTGTTGGTGTTCAAACAAAGTTGAAATTATAAGCAACAAAAGCATTAGAAAGGTAAACTAAAAGAGCCAAGGATGACTTCCCAAGGGAACAGAACAGTAGCAACCGGATTCCCTGTTCAGGCTGCTGAGATGAGCGTTTTCCGGCTTCATCTCTCAACAGAGGGCAGGAGCCGCTGCAGGTTCCGGCCGCCACTGTTGATACCGGCAGAGCAACCTTGCATGGTTCTGCCCAGGTGAGAAGGGTAGCCGGAGAACCTGAACTCTGGCTGCTGGAAGATGTCAGCACTGTTGGAGGCAGTAGCAGCTTTGTAGTTCGCTGGCTGAACTTCAGATTCCGACACGATTCTAGTCAAATGCAAATCAGCAGAGCCTGACCCGTCTAGTCCATTGCGTGTTGGAACAGTGGATTCCTGGAGCTTCTTTGTGTTGAGAAAACGCCCGCCAGATCCTCTAGCCCTCTTCATTGCATGAGCATGCCGTGACTCGTGAAGATATGGCTGCAGCAAATGTTTACAACAGCAATTATAAGAAAATATCACATGATCAATCAACCACAATACCAGTGTGCATTATTGCAATTGAAGCACAATGGAGAGTTAAAAAAACGCAAAGGGCTCGTACCTTGCGGCCTTTGGTGAGTTTGTTTTGAGCTTCAAGCTTGGCACGATATTGTCTCCGCCTCAGAATTGCTCGATACTGTTTTGCATTGACATAAATGGGCTCGTCCGCTGTAAGTTCCAGAGGTAATGGCACTCGACCAGGAGTCATCCCCATCAGTTGAGGATGATGAATCTGTACACATTTGAATGACAAAAAATATCTCATGAATGGGTAACAAAGATTACACATCGCAGTATAGTCATACTCTAAAAGAGAACTGGCTTAAATACAATTACAGGCAACAGACTGAATTGATTCAAGGACATAAAAAAATCAGAATCCTATCAAAATATCAATGGGTTGTAGAATCTGTAGAGTTGAAAAAACACATGGAATTCAATCGGATATATCTAGAACTTTTTGTGATTCTCTGCTTATAAGTGGTTGATAAAAACTGTCCCTCTTAGTTACAATCATTTTGCATTTATGCCTAGAAAGTGTAGACTCTAAAAAGCAATAGCACTTGATTAAAGAATTCGCTTAATGATAATCAAAAACGAAAGAGGAAACTTTCACACTATAAAGAATTATTAAGATAAGCAAAGCAAAGGAGAATAAGGACAAATGTAGATGCAAAGTTAAACATATTGATAAATAAATCCTGAAAAAGAAGAATACTTAGTAGACCTCCTTTATGGAGTTTGAAGAATCAAAAAGTCGGCAAAACATGCATTTGATGCAAATACCCTTTTAAAGAATTAAGTAAATACAATACCAAGGAAGGTGCTACCCGGTGAAACACTCTTTGAAAAATCACTAGTTGGGACAATTTAATAAGCGATACTCTTTCCACGCAATAAAGAAAGCAATATGATGAAAGAGCTTGAAAACTTCAAGTTCAACACAACTCAACAAAGAGTCAAGGCGACAAGAATTTATTTTCCCCCATCCACCCTTTCCAAAGACAAATTCTCAAGAAGCTACATACAAACTTTGATGCAGTATGTTATACAAGCTTATATTGATGCATTGGAAAGAAACTATCCGTTCATTTTCATTTACTCTATGCCATTCAGGAAAGGCTGCACTATACATAGCAAACAAGTGTAAATATGTTTACTGTGTGTGAGAGAGAGAGAGAGAGAGAGAGAGAGAGAGAGAGAGAAGAAAACATGATCAAACACTTGAAGGTACTTACCATCGGTTGTGCCCCGTAAAAGGGAGTCATTAAGCCACCGAAATATGGTTCAGCATAATGGATTGCAAAGGGAGCCTGCAATAAGATCCTCAAAACATGAACATTCACCCTTACAAGTTACAGCCAATTGTCCACAGATTACAGATGGGTATTAACTTACAACTGACTGATTATAGTCAACATGTGAAGGATTGATGACAAAATCCTGAGGTCCAGTTGATGCGGCCACTTTAGTGTGACCTTCCACAAGCTTCCCATGAGTACTGCCATTAAATCCTGAGCGAGTATAAGAACAAAAACAGATAAATTAGACATACATCTAGCTTAGTAACAAAGGAAATGCATTGTATCTGCTTTTATTAGTAGAGAAAATCTACAGTTTTGGTTATGAGAAGGATTGTCAAAGCTATGGTAATCGAATTTAAACTACCTGCAAAGTAGCTTTCGAACAGAAAAAAGGCATATAAACATTGTATGTAGCATAAAGTTCAACATCTTTTTGTTTATAAGATATAGTACAATTTACGAGTCACTTCCCGTGCAACTCTTTTTACCTATCCTTTTGCTAGACAGAACACAGAAATTACCAGTAGCATTTATTTAAAATAGAATAACACCAAAATATACTTACATTTTCTTTTTATCAAACATAAAAAGAGAGGAAATATTAATAACTAAGATGAGGAACACAGGGAATTCATAAAAATAACCTGATGCTGTCGAAAGATTGCTTCGCCCAATAGGATTGCTATGTTTCATACTAGCCTCTTTAGAACAAGATTGACCAGACGATTGAGTTGACGATGTTTCTTGGTCTTGGAATTGAAAACTCAATTGCTTAGTGTTCAGAAATTGTTGTGGAGGAACTCCCATCTTCAAGCATAAAGTTTCGGACATGGATGATTGTTGCACACATGATTCAGACGAACTACCCCACGATGGGCAACTTACATCATACAGCGATGTTGAATGGGGAGAACTTAAGCCAGAATCTTTCTCACAAAATTTTTGCATTGTCATACTCGTACACACTGCTTAAACGCCTTAGATTACGATAAGTTCACTACGATCTTTGAAATATAATGGAAAAAATATTTAGCCACCTGCTCATCAGCAAACCAAACCAAGTATCAGCTTACAGAATGTTATTGTGGTTCAAGTAAGATGCAAGAAACATTTACCACACACTTATAAGCACGGGAAGTCCTGCACCCTTGACATCAAAGTAGCATCAAAATGAACGGGATAAAGAAATACTCGTCTTAGAAGAAAATCGATTATAGACATTTTGTTACAAAGCTTAATGGACTGACTTTTTAAAGACTCTAATTTGACATTAATCAATACACAAGCTAATTCCTTAGAGACTCTAATTCTTCCTGGATATCCAAAAGAATCTCAAAGTTAACGCATATGACGTCAAAAAAGACATACAAACTAGCAAACTTAATCAAACAAACTTAATTTAGATTGAAACGAATAAGCCAATTACCAGCAATCACATAGAAAAACTAGTAGAATCAGCACATGAAAGTCCAATGCAAGAACCAAAAACAGAACACTAAAGTTGAAAGAAAAACTAGCACATGTCATGCTCAATAACAGAAGCTGAATTGAACTTTTGAATATTCCAATACTAGAATGCACAAGCCAGAAAATCACATGAATCATTAACAAAATATAAAATTTAAATCATAATTTATTGTAAAATAAGAACACAAAAACAAGAACATAAGGGTATATTTCAATCATAACATCCCAAGCTCAAACTTGAAAGCAATTCATACATGCAAACCCAAAAGTAAAATCCCCAAAGAGAAAGAAAAACAAACAGAGAGATTACTACCCAAAACAACAACAGCTCCTGAATTCAATTCCCAAATAAATTCCCTCACAAATCACCAAAAACATACAAAACTCTTACCCAAAACCAAAAAGCCCCATCATTTTTTCACACAACCAAGACCTTCCCTCAAGCTCCAAATTCTAGCATACCAGATTCTCTCAACCATAAAAACATTAAACAAAACATAAAGCAGATAATTTTACAAACAAAATCACATAAAACAAGCAAACAAACAAACCCAGAAACAGAAGAAAGAATGAAAGAAAAGCACAGACCTTTTCAATATTGTTGAAATGAAAAATGAGAAACAACAATTGGGTATTCTTCTAAGTTCTAGCCACTGATTTCTTCATCTCTCTCTCTCTATCTCTTGCAAGAACTCATTTTTCTCTCTCAAGAAACTCACTTTACTCTTCTCAAAACTCACATATCCTGTGCTGAACTCTCTTTATCTCTAAAAATCTCTCAAACCCACCACCATATTCATTAACACCACCACCCCACCACCTTCTTCAACCCATTTTCACAGCTCTCTCTCTCTGCTTCATTTTATATAATATTTTAATGTATTCTTTTTCTTTAATAAATAAATTATTATTTTTGAAGAAGTTGGTTTGTTTGCATTCTAGTTTTGTCGTGTTGTGGTAATGCTTATTGAATTATTATTTTATATTTTTTTTCATGTAGGAAATTCTTAACATTTAAATTTGCAGACATTACACAAGTTTCTAACTACTACTTTCTCTTTCTCTCTTTCAGTCAATACAATGTTTTTTCTCCTGTACTTCTCTCCCACACGCGCCTTCACATTGCGTGACATACTTTTTATTTGATTATTTATTTTGAGTGGTTCTATTAGCACACTCCTACTAATTTATTTATTTTTTATTTATTTAAATTTTGATTTAATTAAATAAAGTTAAAATTTTTTACTATTTTATTTTATTTATTTTCAAAATTACCCTTTTATTTATTTTTTTCAAACTTAATAAAATCATCTATAATATCTCTATCTATCTCAGATCTCTTTATCTCCGATATTATCTTTCTCTCACCTCTCATGAACGAATTTTTTTTCTTCTTTTCTTTTTATTATTATTTTATTTTATAACATCAAGCTACGTTAAGTGATCTTATGTACCACCTATCACCCTGAACAATTTGGAACCAAACAATTTCAATTTCAATTTCATTAATAACCTGATCAAAATCCCAACTACCTTAATTAACCCAACCATAAATTTTATCACAACCCAATGAAATCAAAGTCTTTCGTGTATGTGTACATAGATATTAAATAATATCTAATATCCCAAAAAACTGGACAAAAGAGAAGACACAAGACAAATTTTTTTAAAATATATACATATATATACTTTGATATCCTATTATCCCATATAATAGCACAAAAGAGAAGGCACAAGACTATTCCGCACAAAAACAAAAAACAAAAAAAATCTTTTTTTGTTTACAATCGCATGTTATATATAGAGCACAATAAAAACCATAGAATTTATAATAAAACGAAACAACCCACAAAAAAAAATGAAACAAAAAGTAAAGAGCAAGTATTTGATTCGGTTATTATCATCATTTCACTTTCAGATTCTAAAAGATTAATAAGATTAAATAATAATCAATATCTCACCTATCTAATGCACCACAAATGTTTGATTTATTGTTTAAATAAGATCCAATACAGGTATTTTTAGGGTTTAAGAGTTCTTGAAAAAAAAAATATTTCAAGAAAAGGATTAAAGGAACAATTTTTTTTTTTTTTTAAAGAATGTGGAGTTTTATTAGATTTATTTTATATTATATTTTTTTTTCTTAAATTACATGTCTCTTTTAGTAATTTTGATTAAGGAAAAAAATAATACTGAATAATTAAAAAAGTAGGGCATAAATAGATCAGTAGGGGGTGTATCAATAGCACCACTCTTTATTTCAATATCATTATTTAATGCTTTTTAAAAATATATATATCATTATTTAATGACTATTTATAAATTAATTAATTAATTATTTAATGAATAAAAGGTTGGCAGAAATTACTTTTAAAAAAAAATTAAAATGGAAAATACCAACGAAAAAAAAAAAAAATTTGGATCCTCTCCTTACCTCATATTTTTCTTGACCTTCTTAAAATATGACAAAATATTGTTAATAAAGTGGTTGTGTAAATCAATCACATCTTAAATATACATTCATTACAATATTTATGTGTCATGAGATTAAATGAGAAAAAAAAAATAAAAATAAATAAATAAATAAATAAAAAAAGACTTCTAAGATTTCACTAGAATATAAAAGCAAATGTGTCGATTCTGTTCGGTTTTGGTTTTGGTTTTAGTTTTGATTTTGATTTTGGTTTCAAAGTTACTTTGGGAATAATAAGTAGATTCTGGGTTTGGGTTTTGGTTTGGGTTTTGGATTTGGTTTTGGTTTCGATTTCGAAGTAACTTTGGTAATAGACTAATAACAAGGGGATTTAGGGTTTCGGTTTCGATTTCGATTTCGGCTTGAAATTACTTTAGTAATAGTAAGGGGATTTTGGTTTACTACGAGCAATTTAAACCAAATCTAGGAACATCATTATTTAATGAATAAAAATGTAGGGAGAAATGGAGCATACCAAGAAAAAGGACTTGAAGACTTCAACAAACGATTTTGGTTTTGATTTCGGCTTTGGTTTTGAAGTTACTAAGGGGATTTTGGGTTTCGGTTTCAATTTTGGATTTAGTTTCAGTTTTAAAGTAACTTTGGTAATAGAGAGAGGATTTAGGGTTTCGATTTTGATTCCGGCTTGAAATTACTTTGGTAATAGCAAGGTTATTTTGGTTATGACGAGGGATTTTAATACGAAACTTAAGGATAACAAAATAACCCATAGAGACATGATCCATGGGGATCCACATTAATGGGATGTTGTGGGTTTTAATTTGGCAGGTACGAGCCGATAATAGGAATATATAGTAAAATCTATAATGAGTATGGGGTAGAGACAAATTTTATACGCCCCGCACCCACCACACTTAAAATATACTTTTTTATATTTTTATTATTTATTTCTGTATTTCTTTAATAAAATATATTAAAACTACTTAGTTTTAAAGAACACAATCCTTAATATATTTTTTTATATCAAAAAACATAAATTTTAGGAAAATTTGAAAAGGAGAAAAAAAAAATTACTTAAGGAAAAAATAAAAATTAGATGAAACCTATATATCATTTTCCTATTTTTGAAGTTGAAAAATGAGCAAATTTGTTGGGCTTTTGTTGCAAGTCAAGCAAACAACAATCAAAAAGGGAAAAGAAGTTGGTGTTTCTTCATCATCAACATTAAAACCCTATTTTCCCCTTTCCACTTGGAATTTTTTTTTTTGGAAAATCAACCAAACAATCACGAAGAGAAAAATGAAAATTTATGGCCCACCTTTTTGTCTTGATTAGTTTTCAACCTCCATCTTTTTCCTTTTAACCTTGACACTTTTCAATTTTGTTATGATATTAAATTATTTAGGTTCAATTAACAATCACCCACTTTGTTTGTGTTGGCATAGCTTTAAAGCAGGATTAGTAAGAAATTAAATTTCTTAATTATAAAATTATTTTAGATATCTTCTTAATTACTTTTCTAAAATATCTATCAGCTAATATAATAATATACAATAGATACTATCTTATCAGTTATCACTTACCATATCAATATCTTTAATTACATATAATTTATTATTTAAACTCTTACAATTACTATATAAATACTAGGAAAAGGAGAATTTTGTTTTAAATAAAGTGTTAAATTTTCATAGAATTGAAATGTTATATAGAAATTAGCGCCATTCATATCTAAAGTCACTGATTTGGTAAGGCAATCCCTAAATGGCCATTAATTTTTCAAAATGACTCAAATTAGTCATTTCATAAAAAGAAAGTATCAATTGTTGCTATTTTGTTCATTAATTGTTTGAAGTCTGTTTACTTATGTTATAACCTATTAGAATATGGGTAAAAAATTAGCAAAACATGTTTTGCATCGGTTTTTGAATTGGTTTTTTTTACCTGTATTTTGAATATATTTTTTTTTATCATGATTACTTTATAAAACATGAAATATTACCCATAAAATTATTATAATTAAATAATTACTATATATATATAAATAAATAATAAATTAATCGTGAAATAAGTTTGATGTTGCCCCAAATTAATCAATAAATTAATCAGGGAATAATAATAAATTTGATATCACCTATAAACAGGAAATATTACTTATAAAAATAATAAATTAATCAAATCATAAATTTTTATATATAATCAAATAATCAAAATACATAAAATATTGCACATAAAATTCTTTTTGGGTGCTATGTCACAGATAATGATAGCTGTTTGTTAGATTTTAATAGAACGACTGTTAATGAACATGTTTTGTCAAATATTAATACTACATATCCCACTTAAAATCCCACTTTTTGCATCTCACTACATGTGACATGTGAGATGTCAAATGGTAAGTGAATACATGGAGTAAGTAAGATAAATCATCATTAATGTGTATCCACTCACAATTTGACACATCACATGCCACATGTAATGAGATGAAAAATGTGGGATTTTAGGTGAGATGTTTAGTATTATTGTTTGTCAAAATGGAGATTTTAGAACAATTTAAACAGTCAATGACCTTTTTAGGACTCCACCCACCAATTAATGATATCTAGTGTTATTTTCTCTAGAAATTATATAAATAGTCTACAAACAATGATAAGATAAAATTGTGGATATTAATTAACCTAACAAGCCAAATTTATTATAATTTTTTTTGCTAATGTATATCAAGTTTTGCATATATAATTACTCAAGTCATTTTTATCAGATTATATTTTAATCTAGTATCAAATTGAGTTTATCTTGAATCCAGCTCATGATGTAGTTTTATATGGTTTTAATATTATTTAAATTTGGCTCAATATAAATACATCTTAAGTCTTAACCCGTTGAAGCTGTCATGTTTAATCCCCTCTAAATCTCTAATGATATTTTAAAATATAGTTTATCTTCTAATTAATAAAACTTGGATCATTTAACAATATTGCAACATAGGAAACTTTATAATAATTATATGGGTTTTCATTGTCAAGTTGGGGGAAAAGATAATAACAAAGAATCTCATATAATAAAAGACAAATTTCAACTAAGAGTCAAGCTTATCTCTTCATACTTTTTGCCTTTTTATGGTGTTATAAAATAATTAGTTACTCTTAATTAATATAGTTAATCATGGTCTTATCTTGGTTTAATTATAAATTATTATATCCACTCAATGTATAATGACAAGCATGATGATAACACAAACCGTTGTTCTAGAAGAATAAATAGTTATTAATAAGTCAATGAAGTGTTATGTTGACACAAAAAAATATTTACTTAACTCAAACCACTTTAATTAAAATAATCAAGAAATACCAAAAATTTTGGAATATTTCCATTGTTGTTTCCTAGTACCGGTTCAAGTCATCTAGGTTTAGAATAGCCTAGTATATTAACAGCTAGTTAATTAATTGATTGATATATTAAATACATATTTTAATGATATTGAGATCATCAAAACAAGAATTTCTTTTGATTGACAAAAACTTTATTAGTATAACTAATTTTTAAGACAGGAATTTGTCAAATTTAATCCTCTAAAATTATTGACATAGTCATGTATCAAACACAAAACAAATTTATATTCATTTTTTTTAATCGATTATATTATATCATGTCATTTTATAGAAAAATTGTTTCAACTTTCACGTATCACCAACACGAAACACAATTTTTACGAAACACAATTTTTACAAACATAACGGAACACAATTTTTACGAACATCATCACCAACGTGAAACAACTTTTCTCCAACTTCTCTCTCTTCATCGACTGATTTCTTCTCCAGCATCAACCATTTCTTTTCCGTTGCCGGCTTCCCTTCTTTATCTCTCATCTCCTTTCTTGCTTTCTCCCCCGTCTAGGGATGAGAGTTTCCCCACGGGCCCCTATGGGGTTTTGGAGATAAATTTTACCCCCAAATAGATTTTAGGGGTGGAAGTGAGGACAAACTTTAACCCCAAATAGATATTTGAGGAGGTTATGGAGAGAGGTTTGAGGAATGGGAGTGGGAGTACCCTCCCCCGCCCCATTGGGCCCCCACACCCATCCCTACCCCTGTCCTCAATAAACCAACAATTGATTATATCTTTTTGATTTTGGTTGTTGTTTATACATGGGGGTATTTTGGACATTTTACATTTTATACGGTTAAAATCAAGAAAAAAGATACATTTGGGATTAATGAAATTTCAAAGAGAGGTATTTGACGCTTCTAATACAAGTACAACAATCAAAACAAAGTAATCAACCTATATTGTAACCAAAACTCAAGGTGTTCCAAGTAAAATAATAATAATAAAAAAAAATAAAAAATAAAGCTTAAGATCATCAAAATAAAATTTACCCACAAGAGACTTCAAATTGTTAACATTTACAAAACATTTGAATCCTAAATAAGGGGGTTTCTCATGGTATATAACTTGCATTATATTAAAATCAATGACAAAAAAATTCCAACTTTTGATTCATGTAATCAAAAGAAAAAGTTTTCAATAGGACAAACATTCAACATCATTTGCACACCTATTGCTATATATAATCATGACAATGTTGACGTGACACATCAAATCTTGCCAATACTTTCCTAATGGAAACACACAAATTTTTGGATTCTCTATCACAAAACAATTTTATAGATATCAAAGCAAAATATCCAATAAAAAATATATTTTTTAAAAAAGAAATAAGAGAGAAAAACAAAGGTATAAGCATGAGTTGGTTGCCACTCTAAATTAATCCAAACTAATTTGTCAAATTTAAAACGAAAAAAGGAAAAAAAAAAAAAAGACACAGTACAACAAGAAGGAAAAATTCCAAGTCAAAGATTACTAGTAAAAGCAAAAGGGGTTGTAAAATTATATCCCCATAATGAAGAAAGGAACATCCCTCAGCACACAACATATGGGATGTTCATATTTGATGGGGATCTTCACATAGCCAGTTAGCCGGGATTCGTTCTAGGAGGATCGTTCCAAGCAATCTCTCCACGTTTATTCTTCGCTAGTAGAGCAGAATTGTCATGAACGTTGTTGTTGTCAGCTGACTAACCAACTAAAAATCCCGTCCTTTATACTGCATTTCCTGTCAAGACAGAGTGCTCAATTTCATGAGTTCCGTAAAACTCATTCCTGTTACAAAGGCAAAGATCGCTTTAGTACACAACTAAATAATCAGTTTTATAATCTCAGAATCATTGAGCTGTTTTGGAAGGAAATGTGTGTTTGTCAGACAGGGAGAAAGCAGCAGTTTTAGGTATAGGTTTTAAGACATCAGTTAGAATTCTCTTTTCATAAAGCACAAGCTAACTGAAAGTATGACATACAAAACTTTGAAACATGATGAAGAATTTTCTTACAGGCTGGTAGCTTGGCATGTAAAAGAGTTGTCGAGGCTGGCCAACGAGCATCTGCTGACCATACTGTAATCAGATAAATACAGGTAAATTAATCTGTATAGAGAAGATAAATATAAACAGGCTCCGATAGAAGTTTAGTAGGTTTAATTCGTGATCCAAACACGATTCTCTATTTTTGGAAGCAATAAGAAAAAGAATTCAAAAGGAAAAATAAAAGAATTGGAGGGTATGTAAAAACATTTTTGGATACAATCTTAAAAATCATTTCAACCTCTCAAAATAAGGAAATTGTATCCAAATCATTTCCAAGATTAGCTTTTAAAACTTAAGATCATGAAAAACCTCTCAAAATAAGACCATGAATCAAATGAATCTATAAATTTGTCATACCTGAGGTCCATGGGGATAATATGGTTGTGGTGATTGCATTTGTGCAACCTGGGGATTATATACGACAGGCTGATGCCCGGCAAATGAAGGTGGAATCTGCAAAAATAATGGGAAGTTGACCACAACTATAAACGAGTAGAACAAAATGCAAGGCACAAATCTATAACAGGTGCACGTACATCGATAGGCACCAGCAAAAGGATTTTACATACTATCAAATCCCTACAAATATCAACTGTTGAATAAAGTTTACTTCAACAGTTGATATTTAAAGTAACTGACCCATAAAACATTGCCCAGGAAAGAGGGGGAGAATACAGAATAAATCATGCATACGTAAATATCCATTTATAGCCCCATTATCACGCTTCAAATTAGTTTTAAGATTTTACTCAAACGAAAAAGACACCATTATTTACCATCCCCCTTTCTTATTACCAAGATTCCATGTGTTACAATCAGGAATAAACAACTTAGTTCCATGATTTCCAGGTAAATTACAGCAGCAAGAGCATTTCACTAAAAAGATATTATAACAAGAAATAGACTAGAGATTTAGAAGAAATAACAAAAATGATTTAGTAACATGAAAGATTCTAGATATTTTGATTATTTAACTTAATGAGAAACCTTATCTAGAAACCTTTCGCTCTCATTATGTAAAATAAAGAAGCAAAGGATAGAAATAAATAAATAAGATATATTCAAGTACTTACCCCAAAATTCATAGGCATGCCATGCATATGAGGTACGCTAGGATGATAGAAGGAACTATCAGGAACAGGGGATGGAGGCCTAGGAGACCCTTGAGATGGGACGAAACTCCTTGCATTAGGATTGAGTTTGAATTCCTGATTGCGATATTTGAAAAAATTACATTAACAATGCAAAGATAAACTATTTAAGCAGGAGACCGTGTTAAATAAAACAAAAGTTATGTAGTCTTAATCAAATGATTATGACTGCATTAAAGTCCAATGATCATATAAAATCCACGATTATACAAATCCATTTACCTTGGCATGGGGATTTAATGATGATTTTTCAGAAGATAAAGAGCCAACTGACGAGCTTGGTGATAAACCACGATGACCTGAAGCTGACACAGCACCCGGACAATCTGAATTGGACGATGCGGAACTAGCAGCCCTTCCACGAGAAACTACAGATTGTGTTTCTCCCGGAGCTTTACTAGGTAATGGCACCTCCAACTGTTCACCAGAAGAACTTGACTTTTCATTACCCTTTGATGAAGCTGGAGCATATGAAGAGGCACAAGCAGATAATCCCACTTTTTCAGAGGCATCTATCTTGCTCGACTGCAAATCTACAATAAACATATAACTACATCTTTAGCATGGTAAATTTATTAGCAAAATTATTATAAAAAGGATTCCATGCTGATAATTGGAGGGGAGGAGATAACAGGTTTGTGATCAATATAAAAAGGCATTGAAGTAAGCTCCAATTTTTCTACGTGAATAATACCAAGTAATGGTGATTTGTTTAAAAAGTCAAAAAAAAAGTCAAAAAAAATAAAAATAAAAAAACTCAAAAGTTCTTATATAACTTCATAATATTTGCATCTCATGCACATTATTATCATAAATCAGTATTAATATGGAGGAAATACAACAGCATTTCAATTGAGACATTTTCACTTACCCTTGGATTTTGACAATTGAGCATTCTCCTGGAGCTGCATTAATACAAACAGCAGCAAAATAAGGAATATGTACACTAGAAACAAGTAAGAATTAATAATTGCAAGAGGAAACTCCAAGTTTTCACCCAGAAATGTTATATGGCAACTTATTCAACTCACCGGCAGCTTTTCTACAAATCCCTTAGAATCGCTATTTCCTCCATGTTCAGAAAGCAAATTCTCCTGAAACCTATAATGTTCCAATGTTAAAACTCATTCTCAAAGTGAAAAAGAATTTATTTTACTGTCTTGAAACAAGTAATCAATATATAATAAAGAAAAGAAAACCTGCTTCCGCTGTCCAAAGTAGAGACACTTTTAACTGGAATTTCAGATGCCATCTGTCTTGCATGATCATATGAAACAGTGCGATATAAATCTGCACCAATACTAGACTGAGCCTGAGAAGACTGTGTCTCATCCTGCACCCAAGGAGAGGAGCATTATTTAGCTAATAAGAAAAGGCCTAGCAAGAACAAACACATTGCATAGTAGTTAAATGTATCTTATATACTCTATTATACAAGAGGTTCATTTACTGCAGGCAAATCTAAAAGTCTGAAGAAACTTTTGGTGGTTCCAAAGTACAATAAGTTTGCCAGATGATATTTTTCAGGGAAAACTTTATTGTGCAAAACACAATAGTGGGTAATAATCCCAATATTGTTTTAGGGTTTTGTATAGCCATATGGCATTATTGGCTAGAGAGGTTTCCAGATGATGAAATGATAATTTTTTTTAATCCATGTAACATGAAGGTACAATATGCTATTTCTCATTTCATAAGTGTGAAGAACCTCCGTTCCACTTAAATTAGTATTCTTAAAGGATATCAGAATTTCTAATGATGGTGTCAACTGTCAAGGTGACAAACTTCATACCATAAATCTCAGATGTTTATGGTATAAGCAAGCTGTTGCAAGAACGAACCTTATGTATATGGCATTTGGCTCATTTAAATAAAATAATAAAGTTAGTTATGCGTCTGCGACTGGCTGTTGGAGAATGCAACTCTTCTATTCTAATGTACAAATCTAATATCAGAAATCACCAGGAGACAAATTTAAAATTGTGATTCCAGACTTGGTTAATATCAATATTACCAGAGGACAACATCCAGAAAAGCATTTTATCTTTTCACTTCAGAAAGGAGCATTATGTACAAGCTCGAAGAGTAAACAGTATCAATGATGCGCAGATGCATGCAATCAAATTACCCTTATGCTTGAGATCATGGAGTCATAAGAACCATTGACCAATCGTTTTTCAAATTAAATATATATAAATTGTGTTTTTTCAAATTGAAAGAACACTATTTTTAAAAGTAGATCGGAGTTGAAATAATTTCATTAAGCTAAAATGCTGAGGAAAGGTGAGGCAATGTGGGTTTTCCAGTAACAAACTAATGACAAACGTCCTGACATGCTTGTGTTTCCAGCATATAACAGCTTCTGAGAACATTAAAACAATCATAATCGCTAAAATAGGGTCACGATTTGAAGCAGAAAAGTCAGCACGACCAAACTTAAATCGCAAGTTCTATATAACACAGTACTGCATGGGTTTGAGAACTCCCTATATAGCTTAATTCAACCAGAAGTTTTCAGATAATTATGAACGTTTCTGAAATAATAACTCAAGATATGCCTCTTCAAATTTAATTGGGATGGGGAAGCTACTAACACTGAATCTAGAAGTAAAACACATTTAAGTCTTACTCCATGGTTCCAACTCTGAAGGCCACACTCCAGGTGGTCAAAACTCTAAACAGTAAGATCAAGTTCACTGATATGCAATTTTAAGTTTTCAATATGAATAATTCTACAGTCTCCTAGATAGTATATATGCAAACCCACATCAAGAGGCACAATGTTATTGTGCGCAGTCTCTTAATCAAATCCCTCCCCCAAATTACATGCTCATTTAACGAGTAACTGTTTACTAACATAACTACACAATCACCTAATTGACAATGGGTCAAGAAATACAAGTATTTAAACGCAAACTAAAATGAAATAAATGTCAAAGAAGGAGATTACTGATGGAGGAATTACCAGTGAGGAAGAACTTAATAATAATCTAGCCCCGTCATTGCTTTTCCCACTGGTCAAATCATTAGATCTGTTACTGACAGAACCAGAACCTCCAAAAGTTTCATCATTATGTGAATCCAACACTATATCCTCGTCTTCTTCATATCCACTATCATCCAAATTCCTGCCCCTGTAGACTGAAGAGAATCTGGTCTCCTCATCAATTTCATTATTTTCATTAAGGTCCATGCCTCTTTCCTGTTGAACAAATGAACATTCAAGTGTCAGCAATATAAAGAGACATTAGCCAAGTAAAAACTTTTGGGAGGCAGCAAATGACATTGGGAAACCTCACCTCTGCTAAATGAAGATCCAATGTATCCTCACCCTCAATTTCTCTGGCGATTCTCGTAGCTTCTCTTTCCCGTTCTCTCGTCTCAGGACCTCTTAAAAGTTTTGTTGTATAAATTTCCTCATTGAAGGTGGTCTTGACTCCAAATAATGCTTCATTTGTTTCAAATTGATCCCAGTTCCTAATACAAAACCAACACAAAAGTAGTTAATCAATATAACATATAACAAAACCCAGAAAACCATAAATACATAATATACATTTAATTAAGTACTTAACCAAATTTACTCAGCTTTGTTTAAATTATTCAGGATTAACTACAAGAATCCCTTTCAACACAACACCCTAATTCCATACTCTTTAATAAATTTCCTTAGTGCTACAACAAAACCTTTTCTACATTTGATTGGTGCTAAAACCATGTTGCCACTTGCCACACCTAACTATCACCAAAAATAAAATGATCCACTTAATTTTCTTCTGAGAATAAGATGGCATCTCTGAGATCATATCCACCATAAAAAAAAATAAAAAAAAAAAATTCATCCACGAAATAATAAATTTCACAAGTTTGCAGGCTTACATACAATTCCATCGAAAAAATCAATACTAAAATGCTAAAAAGCATTTAATATTGCTACAGAACATCCAAGACCAGGTCACACTGCATTTAATCATATATTGCATTTAATCGTTCTACCATAACTAGTGGCCATGATTTCATAAATGCATTCCGAAACTTAGTCTTTCAACAGTACCAAGCAAAGTCTAGAAGTCATCACGACATTGTATTCTATTTCTGTAACTTACAAGTGGTTCCAGTTCTTAATGCCATAACTACGCCTAAGCAATTCCATGGAAATCATAAACGAAGGAATCTTCAAGAACACATATTATAGAAGCATGTGTTGCTGTTACCAATTTACCATTATTGAAAGAAATATATTAAATTTATAGATATTCTTTCAATTTATGCATTAAAGAGAAACTGATACCTTCATAACATTTTCCTAAGTAAATCCACATTATCTAGCCCTTAATAACAACCATTCACAAATCATCTAAATAAGAAGGAACAAGGCAACATAAAGATAAAAAAGGTAAGATAAATGAACAATAGTTTAAGGTTGCTATGGGAAACAATTTAAAAACGCTCAGATGTGATCATACAGAACAAGAGGTAATAGAACTTTAGAGTAATAATCAAGAGATTTTATGAAAATATTAATTATTAAAACCTGTGCCAAGGGGCATCAAATATATTTTCCAGCTCAGGCAACTGTGGATCATCTTCACCAGGCATCCATCGTTCTAGCTCTCTACCCACATCAACATGACGAGACTGAGATATAACTGAGTCTATCATAATTTCCTGTTGCCTGTCCCTTTGGAGATCATTTGCCAACCCATCCCTAGATACAGCTACCTCCTGAAACCATCAATCAAGAAACCTGATCAGATCACTGATCAAAAGAATATAAAAGATCAATTCCACTACTTCATCCAACTATATAGTATCATTACTTCATATTTACAACTATATAGAAGCTTTAAATGAAAACATGCTAATAAATACAGCAGAACCTTTGCTACAACTTGCACAAGTTCATTGGCAGGTATAATGAGCGTCTTTACAGGTGCCTTGCAAACAGACTCCACGATTGCTCTCTGCCCTCGCAGAGTACCATCTTTTATCAAATGGGCCATTTTTAGGACAACTCCTAAGGAATAAACAGGTGAACAGGTAAAAACAATTAAATAAACGAATAATTTAGATAAAATGGTTGTAAGAAAACCAGACATAATGAAGGACAGAAGCATGTTCCATTTCAGTAAAAGAAAATCAATAGAACATACCAAAATCTTTATCATTGCTTTTTGCATGAAATATTCCAGAGTATATTGATCCATTTTTCACATGGACTTCCACAGGAGAGCCAATAAGGCAAGTCATTACATATAATAAACGATCATCGGAAGCACTCTCAAAACCTCTAAATTTGCTGCCTGTCACTGCACCTGTGACGAACTAATATTAGAAAGGAAAACAAAAGTAGTATCTAATTAATTCAGTTTAAAGAAGCTTACCTGTACTTGGTACTTTAGAAGAGTTAGATTTTCCAGATTGTAACTTATTGTCCAGCCTAGTCCCTCCTTCTCTTTCACCTCTTCGACGGCCAAATCCATTAACAGAGGATTTGGGTTGCAGCACTGGTTGCATATTCATCATCGGCAGAAGAGTCACTAACCTATGAGAAAAGGTTTTAATCACTTCAAGCCATTCTACTGTAATGTACACTTCAAAAGATAGATCCACCACAGAGCATGCAAAGATATTATATCAAAATATGAAATCAACACAACGAAGAAGGTAGAATATACAGTTAGCAAATTATATGGAAAATTTAGTGATAAAGTGAAAAGGAATGCATATTTGACTCCATAACTCTAACAGCATTCTTAAGGAACAATCTTGAACAAAAGCTACCCAAACCATATATAAACATCCCATTTTTTACTACCAGCATCAAGAGCACAAAACAGATACAAGATTATACCTTTTCCCTAAAGGAGTTACTCAATGAAGCTAAAAAAAGAAAGATAATTTTATCAAACTAACCAAAAGACTGGCAAATTAAATATATATGCATAATTACACCTATCTATCTATCTCTCTCTTCCACAAATACAGATGCAAATGCAAACATATGTATCAGTATCAATACCGACATCAAAAGTTTGAGTACATGAAGTACCCTTAAAAATGAACTAATCAACATTTGAGAAATCAAAAGGAAACCAACAGTAAAGCACATCAAATACACTTCCTTGACCGAAAACCAAACTGATTTTACAAAATCACAGATAATCTGGTCACAGAAACATATCTGACTGCGAAAATGAGCACAACAGCCGGATCCATCTACTTGTTCAGTTGCAATAAACTAAACGAACCTCTACTGTTACAGCCCTAAAAACAGCCGCAAACCCCGAAGCTTCTTTCCACCTAGGTTCCTAGCATCAAATTGGAAACTACAATCCGAAATAATAAAAACCCCTTGTTTTTAACCTTCTAATCACCTAAAAAACCACAAAATTTTCACAAGTTACAACATTTAACGCATACCAAGTACTACAAGGCCCAGAGAACCCTAATTTTCTAATTCCAATTCAAAATACCATAATTAAAACACAAAACGTAATATTTCGAGATGGGAAATTAATTAATTGAACGGAATTACAAAAACAGAGAGGGGTTTGATTCGTTACCTCGAATGAGTTCAAATGGTCCAACTTACGGTGATGAGTTTGTGAAAGAGCACGAGTCAGCGAGCGAGCGAGTAATAGAGATAGAGAGAGCTGTGCGATATGACTCAGTGAGTTAGGGTATTTGTAGTTCGATGATAGTGAAGATCACGTGACTCGATCACGTGCGTCGGGCGAGAGATAGAACTAGAGAGAAAGAGAGGACTCGGTGTGATCCAGCGAAGAGGAGAAGCAGCAAATAAAATTTGAAGAGAGAGAAAGAGAAAAGAAGAAGAAGAATTATGTAAGGAAAGAAGGGGCTGATTGTCTGTAAGCTGGTACATGGTAAGGCATAACTTACGGTATTATCGTGCAGTTTCACCGGTAACGAGAATCTATATAAAAAAAAATTACACAATCCTTCCGTAGCGAGAATTAGTGAAACCGTACGGTAAGTCAGTCGGATATACCTGCCCTAATAAATTATATATATATATATATATATGATGTTAATTAGTAATATATAATGTTTATAAGCATTTGAGGAAGAAGAAATATAAATAATAAAGTCAAAATTTAGGAAAATATTATTTTCAAAAATAGTAGAATGGTTTTCAAAAATATTATTTTATAATGTTTTTTTTTTTTTTTCAAAATTAATATAATTTACTACAAAACTAAAAATCAAGGTGCAATTTTAGCTATTTTTAACCTAAATTTTTTAGTACATGATTAAGCATGTGTAAATTTGGGTTTACTTTGATTATTGAAACTTATGTAAATTAGGGATCTAAATAATTTACATAATAAGTTCCCAACTGTTAAAATTGCATCCCAAAATATTATTCATAGGTGGATCATTGATAAAAAAACTCATTAACATATGATCAGTTTGGATCATTAATAATTAATTAATTTTTTTTTTAGGAAAATATGATCAGTTTGATAATTCATGTTTGGGAGGATGATTGATTCCCATGATCAAAATAGGAATAATTTGAGATTGACAAACATTAAAGTAGATTTGAAAATTAAACAATAATCTAATTTATAATAGATAATTACATTTAAATGTAACTTCAATTAAAGAAAAAAAAAAAAAGTCATAGTAATCGAGTAATACTACACGATCCAAATATTTATCAAAATTCATTATTCAAATGATACGATGAAAAATTAATAAAATATAAAGAAAATTATGTATGTACTTTCACTCCCACTTTCTTAGAAACCCTATGAGACTTGTCACTAATTAGTCATTAATCATTATCATCATCTCAGTCACAACTCATTAACATAGCAACAGAATGTTAGTTGAACACTTGAACATGAGCTTCCTTTTGTTTTACTTTATCCATTTTTTAATATTTATGGAATGGAATCTTCCATTTTTAATTTTTTTATTATTGAAAGTTTCCTGGAATCTCTCTTGAAAATCTTTATTTTATACTCTATTGCATGTTAGTCTCTCAGTTAATAAAAAATAAATAAATAAATAAATAAAAGGAAACACATTTACTCAAAAGAACCCAAGAAACAAGAAACTCTCCAAGGAGGTGTTTGGTTGGTGGGAATAGGAAAGGGAAACCTGATTCCATTGTTTGTTTCGGTAATTAAGTTGAGGAATCTAAATTTTATAGAATCCAGGATTCCTTGAAAATGGCAGGAATGGATTCTTACCTTATCTTGAGGACGGAATTTGGATTCTATGACCTAAGAGTAACCTGGAAAATTTACCGATAATGAGATTAATAATTGCATTTGTATGCATGGTGTTTCTTAGTTTGCACAATTGCATCTTCATGGATAGCGGTGGATAGAGATGCACGTTTGGGGAATGGGGATGAATATAAATCCCCCTATCCCCATCCCCACTTCACATACCTTTCCCCCATCATTCCCCCCCACCCCCCCCCCCCCCCCCATTTGGGGAAAATGGGGATGGAGAATTTTGTGGGGATCTATATCCATCCTCATCCCCAATTCTCCATTTTTTCCGTTTTTTCCTATTTTCCCGTTTTTTCCGTTCCCCCGTTTCCCCATTTGACTAAAATTTACAAATTAAATTAAAAAAACAAACATTCTATTACAAATACAAAATAAAATTCATTAGTGCATTTTATATAAAATGTGTATATATACTTAGAGAGTTAGGGTTTTCAAAGAATAAATAAAAAAATTAAAAATATATATTATAATTACATTTATATATGTTTGGGGGAAATGGAGAAATGGGAATGGGGGACCTCCCCCCCATCCCCATCCCCATCCCCATTTCAACATAATTATAGGGAAAATGGGGTAATGTGGATGGGGTCCCCAATCCCCTCCCCCCCCTCCCCCCCCCATTTTTCCCACATAAAAAAATCCCCAAATAGGAATGGGGACGCGGGGAGTTGAGACCCCGGGGGAAAATGTGTATCTCTAGTGGTGGATAGTTAAAAAATGTCCTCAAAAGAACAAACATCCCTAAGTTTTGGGAATATTGCAATCACATTCAATGTTTTGTTTTATTACACAAACATCTCCCGAAATACGTTGACCAAATGGTTGAGTAATTGTGAAGCTATTTGGGTGTGTACATTACATTAAAGTTCAATTATAATGAAAAGTTAAATAAAGAATACACAAATTAATAAGTGGATATCATTAAATGTCAATCACATCAAGTTATATAGCTAAAAGTAGCATTACGAAAATGCAGGATTTTTTTTTAATTTTTTTTTCAAGTTGTTTAATCATTTAAAAATCAACTTAATAGATTTAATTCATACTACTCGAGTGTTACGTGTAAAGAACAATCAACTCTTAAAAGAACAAAAACTCAAAATGCGGATACATGACCTTTATCTCACATCAATACTTTCTCCTATGAGCGTGATTTCGGTAATCTCGGAAGTGTCATATGATAATATTTTATTGACAAGCAAGATGATATTAAAAGAGCGTAAGTCAACATGAGACCATTTCAACCTACTACTCATGACTATCCACTCTATCAAAGTGGGAATCTGAGTCGTCAATTTCAACCATCTTGGTTCATAAAATCACAAATTAGAATTAATATAAACCAATTCTTCTGTTGATTCTTGCATTGGAAAGCTTCTAGTGTCATCATGGAAGAAAGATAATCTAGATATATCTATACAATTATAAGATGTAGCTTTCATGCTTTTTGTTTTTGTCTCTATTTAATAAATATCTTATTTTCTTTTTCTTCTGCTTAGATCATTTTATATGAATCAAAATATTATCTTTTTAGGTGTTATTTGTATTATTATTATTTTTTGAAATAATATTATCTTGTGTTATATGTAATTTTTTTTTTTAATTTGTAAAAAATAAAATATAAATGATTTCTCAAGATACATTATACATGCAAATGTTACAACACTTCCAACAAGTCCTCTGTCAGGATTTTTTTTTTTTTTTTTTTTTTTTCAAAGTTAATAAGATCATAAATTATATTGATTACATTTGATTGTTCTATGGAACCAAATGATTGAATAATCAGAAAATAATGATACAAGAACGAAGAGTTGTAACGTAGTTTTACTCCATGAAATCCGGAAACTCACCAGAGAACCGTCCCTGACAAGAACACAAGAAGAGATTTGTTGCAGTCTATTTGCAGATATATGCACTTATGAGAAGAAGAGACCATTTCAAGGACATCACTCGTTTCATTGATTTCCAAGCTGCACAGACAGTTATTTATATAACATGAATGTTTGAAGTGTAAATCTGAATGCAGATAATGGAAAATTAGTCCTTTTTACTTCACCTCACTAATTTGATCATCATAAACTTAGGGATGTAATATCTAAGATGTTCGTATCACAAATACGAACGCGAAAAATGAAAGGAGAAGTATGTGAACTATAAGGAGGAAGTGCATACCAGAATGAAAAATTACAGTTGCAAGTTGATCTTCTCAGACCACTTGAAGATGCCGGAATAAACTTGATCTCCTCCTAAGTCTTCTCCTGAAGCCCCAGCAGCCACCCTTATGATATCCTCTATTAGTGCAAAATTTCCCATTATATCGACATGAGCACCACTCTGAGTGCCCCGGCCCTCCAGCAGATTGGATGGAGGAGAATGATCGTATTCTCTGATATATGTCCGGCTTCCTGATGGATTAAATCTGGTTTTCCCACGCCAAGCTTTGGCACACATAAAGCCTGCACTTAAAACGGGTACAGTCTCATCCCCGTCAACAGAATAGACTCCATCATTCAGACAGCTATCTTCTTCTGTGTCATCAGCTGAAGTATCGATTTGAAATGGAATGTAGCATTCAGCTGAAGGAGATAACTTGTAAACATAGGCTCGCTCAGTTGGTATTCCAACTCCGTACATTGAAAAGATTTCCATATCCGGAGCATCTGGTAACCTGAGATACCAAAGTGATGGAGCATTACAGTTGGAATAATTGAATACTATGAGCTATTACGAAGATCTTCCCCGAGAAATTTCAATAATCAATAACTATAGCATGCAGATGAACAATAACAACAACAGAAAAGACACTTAATTGAAATGAGGAAGTGCATAGATTCTTACTTTGTTTCCAGGGGATTTGACCAATACTTGTAGTGTTTGTATTTTGGGTCGTCCAAATTGTCAGCAATTCCATAAGAGAAGTGAGCACTGCCACGAGCCATCATTTTCGGGGCAACGAATTGAAGCAGATCTATAATTGATCCAGCAGTGTAAGTTTTATATTCTGCAACAGCCTTAATTCCTCCAATTCCCATGTCATGGTATTCTGTCCACACATCTTTACATGTAGTATTTGCAACACTATTACCCTTAACAGCATCCTGCACAACAACAGTGCTAGAAAACATAAATGTCATGCCTGGAAAGTAATTAACTGAGAAGTTCAACACATTTCAGAGAGACTAATATTAGATTATGTAGCAACAATGGGCACGCTAGATAGAAGATCAGTTTAATTTTCCACAGAAAAATTATGAAAACAACACAAGCCACACAATGATTCTCAGAGACAAAAGCATATTGCATCGGTTCAACAGCGAACCAAAAAATTTAATAGATTAAGCATGTAGAGGCTGACATTTGGAAGGTATATTATTTCTACCAACATTTAGGCAGATGGTAGATAGC
The DNA here is from genome assembly GCA_035582765.1 of Acer negundo. Taxonomy (NCBI): domain Eukaryota; kingdom Viridiplantae; phylum Streptophyta; class Magnoliopsida; order Sapindales; family Sapindaceae; genus Acer; species Acer negundo. The sequence continues at coordinate 46,967,215 of CM069241.1, forward strand.
TAGAGGAATGGTTAAAGCATCGGACAATGAAACAGAAACAGCCTTCCCATAATTTATTAACTTGAAAACTAGCAACTCTAACATATAAAATGAAGAAAAGCAGAAATTCAGTGGGTTAGTTCATTTCTATCCACTTAAAAACCCACCAAAATATTTCAACTTGAATGGGCGTAATCTGTAGAATATAGTGAATATAGAAAAATGCTGAACAATATAAAACTTAAAAACTTACTAGAATCTAATGAAACACATTGCCTTACCCTAAAATCTATCATCTCAATCTCAGATGCAGGTGCCTCAGCTACATCTTTCCCAAATGACACAATCCTTCCATAATTTACGCGCTTTGTATTTCCAGTCTGCTCTCCATTTGCCTGAGTATCATTGTTTCTTTCCTTTCTGTTGATAGGAGAACAGATTTCCTCAGGTGACCAATCAATACCACCCCATATAGTATCCCCTCCTTTTGGTACCATTGACATGGTTGAATCCCACGTGCGTGTCATCTTCATTGCATGTTGCAGTGTCTGAAGGCGGAATAAATCATTGTCCAGAAAACCTGGTGCAATGGCCCTGCATTTTGAGGGACATTCTTCAATCTTTATTTTGTGCAAGAAACCAGAGAGGCATGTGTTTCATATATAATTAAACCTTTTCTGATAGGAAATTAAAAGCTCCATATACACAACTAAATAAGTATCCGATAAAAAAACGTATACATGCAGAGGAGCTACTACCTACCAGGAATATATCAGAATGTTTATGGTAGTACTAGACACAAATTTTGCTTCTCAAGAATGAAAATGAATTTTGGTGCAAAAGCAACTTTAAACATCTAGCTGTAAATAAAAAAGCATACATAAAGTTGTTTTAGAAAGACTTTCAATTTAAACTCACGGACATTGTACTATAAGACTACTAACAGCTCCGCCAGAACAGCCAAGAAGCTAGTTAAACATGTCTGCTATTAGGGTCCACAACACTGACAATATCAATCAAAACACATTAATTTGGCAGAAATTTTTAATTTTCTCCCACTCTGTGTCAATATTGTTATTCTGGAAAAACATTTTTACACCAAAACAATACATCAAAGGATTACTAATTTACTACCTCTTTGTTGTGCACTATAGAGAATGTATAGTGGATATATATACCTGGCGACTGCTATATCTTTTGCTTCAGAAGAGAAAAGCCCAGCTACAGCTTTTGGAACACCTAAAAATGGTCCACCAATGTTCATCACTGCCTTTATATGCTTAGAACACCAATCAGGTCCACCGCCACCACCCATGGGAGCAGGTGCCTCAACCCACTTCATAAAGTGTAGAAAGTACAAAACACCCATAGAATGTGGAATAATAACTGCCTTTTTTCCACCATTGGTAGCTACCATCAACTCTATGTTACTTTTGATGCGGCTGAGTGTTTGATCCCTTACCTGAGAATCAGTTAAAAAAGAGAAATTAAACAAAACAGGAGCAAAATCAATGAACTCCACAGGCATAGTATAACATCAACAACAAACATAGTCTCTTACCTCAGTGTTTTGGTATGAGATTCTCCAATCATAAGAAGCCATATACATGGTTTTCTCTTCGTATCCAATGCGTGCCAAGTTAGCAATCAGAACAGCCCACACAAAGTAACCTGGAGCAAAGTAATCAGCAGCCACAAGTCCAGAGACAGGTCTGACCCTTATACCAGAAGGATCCAATCCAGTTTCGTTGTCCAGTGACATATGCTCCACCCAACATAGAGGTCTGCAGAAAAATCCCCACTAGAAGTCATCACTAAACAAACAGAGAGCAGACAAGAAACTAAAAATGTTCATACCAGTAAATATGCAAGACAGGTTATCGATCATCCTGTCATTTGTATTTTATTTCAAGACTGTCAATCACATTAGTTGTCTCTGACACTCAATTATCAAAGAAAGACAAGTTGTTTCTCATAATCTTATAAAACACTCTTGCTATCAAAACTGAAAAATGAGTTAACACTCAATACAAAATTTCTTACACTCAGTTGTTTAAATGGAACCAGCTCCTTAAACACCCAAGTCCACTTCTATTCACATATATTTGCCACCAACTAACTTACTCAAATTCTATTTTCTAAACCTCAATTAATTGTCATTAATTGTACAAATCTTCTTACACTCAATTGTTGAAAAGGACAGTATTTTACTCAATTTTCATCTACTAAACTCACTATCCAACAACCAAAACCAATACCAAAAAAGGTAGGAAAAAAAAAATAATCAAAAAGGTCTTCATTAATTGTACAAAATATCTTACACTCAATTATTTAGAAAGCAAGTACTTTAATTCTATTCACATACATTTCCCACCAAACTACTCAAATTTCATCTTCTAAACCTCATTATAATTTAAATCCAACAACCAAAACCCCAAAAAAATCACCTTTTCACAAATTCAACAGCAGAAATCTCATTTCACTATATCAGAAAACAGGCAATCAAATTTCAAACCAATGATTGAAATCCACTAAAACATCACAAAAACAATTGTGTTATCAACTTTACCTCTTGTAGACCTCACCAAAAGTGCCACCCCACAAACGCTTCCTAAACAGCCCATCGGCACACTGCTTCCCTTCCCACAGCTCCAGCCCTCCCGTCACGATTCCGGGAACGAACACCACCGGATGCCTCGCCCTCAGCCCCTCCTTCCTCAGCTTCACCCCCGGCGGGTCCGGCACCGGCCCCGTTATCGCCTCTGTCACGTATTGATTAAACGACGCCGGCATTGCGTTGTAAAGAAACAGCAACAACCACCAGGTCACGCATATGCAGCCAATCAGCCAACAACACGTGTCCACGCACGACCACTTCTTCGGCTTCTTAGTCTTCTTGTTGTTGTCCTCTTCTTCCTCATCGATTTTCTTCTTCTTATCGTCGTCGCCGTCGTAATTGGTATTCTCCGAATTCGTAGCTTTTGAAGCTTCGCTGTTTTTTCTCCGGCGAATTGCCGACATTTTTTTTTTCTTATAAAATTCTGTTAATTCCCGCGAAAATCAACTCTATTTTCTCGAGAAAATATCCAAATGTCGAAAACGTTGAAAACAAAAATTATCAAGCCTGTTTGTCTACTGAGAAAACTTATTCAATATTTTAATTTTCTCTAAAAAATATATATAAATAAATAAAATACTGTACCTGAGTAACGAAGAAACAGAAAAACAAATAATTAATTTATTTTTAAAGGAAAAAAAAAAAAAAAAAAGATTTCCAGATTATAAGCTAGCTAACTGAAAATAGACTTCAAAGAAACTGAAAAAGTTTTTTAATTTGATTCCAAAAAAAAAAAAAACATTTAAAAAAAAAAAACGCAAACTTTAATTTTAGCTGATATTTACTTTTTTTTTAATTAAAAAAGAAAACACGTGAAGATGAGTTTTTTCTAGAGAGAAAAGTAGAATATTTGTGAATCTCGCGGAAATTATGTGTGGTGGCAAGCAGTTTTTTGAAAAATTTTGTTTTCTCGAGAAACAAACAAGAGCTGAGGGATCAGTGATTGCTTGGGCGGGAGTGGGACGACTGTAAGGTGAGACTCGAGAGGATTGAGAGCGTTGAGCTTTGATTGGTTGCTGTTTTTTTTTTATTTTTTTATTTAATTGTGTGTTGTGGATCCCGGTGAAAAAAAGAAACAAATGCGATGCTGACACGTATTATAAAGATTTATAAAATAAATTCGTTGTCTGTTGTCAGTCTGTCAGGTGATTAAAGTCGCAGCTTGACAAGGTTCTGGAAATAGAATCGAATCTGTTCGAAACGATGCGTTTTAATACCAGTAGAGTCTTCAAGTAAAAGCTTTTAAATGGGCTGTGAAACTTGAACCAGGCCTAGGTAAGGCCCTGACCCGAGCCCGAACTCTTTGGTCCGGACTGATTTTAACCGAATTCTAAACCTATGAGCAACTAGTTGACTATATTTAATTAAATGGTTTTTACAATTTAGTCCCAATCTAATTGGGAAAAAATATTTTTTTACTTGCTAATTGATTTTTCAATAAATTGGTCATAATATAATTCAAAATACAACAAAATTTCCTAATTTTTTACTTACATTATGACCAATTTGTTTTATTTTGAATTATATTATGACCAATTTGTTTAAAAATCAATTAGCGATTAAAAAAATGTCTTTTCCCAATTAGATTGGGACCAAATTGTAAAAACCCCTTTAATTAATTGTATATATAATTACAGAAGGGTAACGATATTTACACCCCTCAAAAACTGTATGTACACCCCAATTTAACATATTTTTTAAAATCCAATATTATCCTTGAGTAAAATTACTTAAATGACTAAATAGTTTGTAAGTACACACCGATAATTATTAATTGGTTTTATATCAATCCTTTGTAAAAAAAAAAAAAAAAAAAAAAGGGAGTTTCATATTAATTGTTTGATATGATAATAAAAACTTTTCTATTTTATCAAACCCTAGCTTCTATTTTAAACACTAATTTCAATTTCTTTACAAATTGATTAAATTGATAAACAATTTACTGTTATAGTTGAGTGAAGCAAAAATCAATATCAACAATAAACTTTTTTATGAACAATTGTTATTTTAAAAAAATATAAAAAATCTTTCTTAAGAACAAAGGAATTGAGACACAATCTCTTTTTACATAAAAAATAAAAAATAAATAAAAATTAATGCAATGAAAAGAAATTTTTTTCATACAAGTTTTTAGTGACATCAAATGTTTTTGTAGGATTTAGAAATTATTTTTTTTAAGAGAAATTATTTATTTCAATAAAAAGATATAAAATAATAAAATTTTCAATAAATCTAATTAGATAACAAAACAATGTGGTGTGCTAACAAAAATATAATACAATAAAATTAAAGAAAGGGTATTTTTGGCATTAAATGAGATTTATTTACAAACCAGAGATTTTTAAAATATTTTAGGGGTATATATACAGTTTTTTAGGGGTATCAATATCTCTACTCTTACAGAATCCTTCTCCTATCAAGGTGGTCTTGAAATGAGCTCACAGTCATACATTAACAAATACTCACACCCAATATGAATGTGTGGTTATGGTTAGACGTTCTTAACTTATAATTTCATGACGTCTTTACTAGATAGTCACTATATCGTTACATAGTTAGTTATAAAACGTTATATAATTCAAAAAAGCAAAATTGTTCAGTCTCAAATATTGGAAAAATAAGGTTTTTATTTTTATTTTTATTTTTGTGAAATACTAAATAAATTTGGGGTTATTTTTTAGAAAGGGAAGGACTTAAACTCATGATCTCATGATGTAAGTGCGAGGGGTTTACTACTGGACTAACATCATCTCGTCTTACAAAAAGAATAAGTCTTACGACTTATAATCTAGAGAGTAACATTACAAGATCACTAGAGTCGGAACTCGGAACTAGCATTTATTATTCAAATGGGTTGTATCACTAAAATAATATATTTTAGAGGGGCCAAAAAAAACCAGGTAAAAAAAAATACAATTTTTATGAATGATTTAGGAGGAAAAAACTAAAGAATTTTGTGTTTTTATTTTATGTTGAAAATTTATAGATATTGGTCAAAAAAAATTTCTCAATAAACACCATTTATTTAATTAGTTGTTTATTTGATAATAATAATAATAATTTAATCAGGACTATAGAAAAAATCGTGACCAGAGAAGAACCCTATTTCCTAAAACCCTTATGTAATTTTGTTTTTCCAAATCCTAATCCCTATAATTTACAATTTGATTCCAATAAAAACTAAAAACAAAAAGTTTTCCTTCACCAAAGAGAGGAAACAAAAACAAAACAAAAAACCTTTTCACTCATCGAAAACAGTTTGCTTCTCTCATTAGTACTCCAAAGAACTTACCTATATATACTGTATAGGTCTCCTCTCTCCAACAAATATTTCACAAATCAAAAAACTCTCTTCAATTTCGTTTTCGTTTTCTCCGTTTTTCAGTTTCCGTTTATTTTAAACACTTTCTAGGGTTTATCTCTCTCAATCCACAATGTCGACAGCAGCAGCAGCAGCTTCCTCGTCATCAAACTCCGCCGCCTACTCCTCCGGCGACACCACTGAAGGCAGCGTTAAGCTTTTAACTTTACAGTCCGAGGACGGCGAAGTCTTCGAAGTGAAAGAGACCATGGCAACGCAGTCGGTGACGATCAAAGGCATAGTCGACGACGTCTGCGCTAGCTCGAGGATCCCGATCTGCAACGTCACCGGCCGGACTCTGGCGATGGTCATTGAGTGGTGGAACAAGCACGACATCGGCGCCGTCTCCGATGAGAAGGAGCTGAAGGAGTGGGAGAGTCAGTTCGTCACCATCGACGACAAGAGCGGCCGGGACAACGTCTACGATCTACTGATGGCGGCCAACTACCTGAACATCCCGACGCTGTTGGACCGCTGCGCCATTGCGGTGGCGGAGGCAATCAAAGGGAAAACGACGGAGGAGATTCGCGAATTGTTCGATATAAAGAGCGATTTTGATGAAAAAGAAGAAGAAGATCTTCGAAAAGAGAACCAGTGGGCTTTTGAAAACTAAATTTAATTGTTTTTTTTTTTTTTTTTTTTTTAAAATTTTATTTTAATGTTATTAAATATTAGGATTTTTTTTTTTTAATTATTAAGAACGGGAAGATTTTTGTTTTTTATTGTTTAATGTGATTAAATATTATGAATTATTTAGTTTAATTTATTTTAACTCATTTGCTTGATTTTAAAATTATTATAAAATTAAAGGTTTACAATATGCAGCATAAAGTATTAAAATATTAATATATTTTTATATAATTTAGTCCTTTTATACAATTATTTTTTAAAAAAATATTAAAATATAAAAGGAAAAATAAAATTCTAAGTCTTTTTACCTTGTCTAATTGTATTTTATGTTTGAATTTAAGGTTTATATAATTTAGATATTATATTCAATTAGATTTAAATCTCTATATGAAATTTAAGTATACAGTTGTATGCTACTAAACTTTAAGTTTTAATATTTATATGTAGGTTATGTTTAAGTTTAAATATATATTTTTAAATTAATATATTTTTAAATTTTGATTGAATGTTTTTTTTTTTTTAATCCTAAAATTCAACCATATGATAAATTTGGTATATTTAATGGTTTGATTTTTTTTATTTTTTTTTTCTTTTGGTTGAACAAAACGAGTCCATTCGGATCGATATGAATCATCTCATCTAAACTGATTCAAATATGGGACATAAATCGAAAACCTATTTGGGACACGGGCGGGGTATTGGGAACCTTGCCCCAATCGTATTTTGGGTACGAGGCATGCAATTTGAGCCGTTGGCATGATGCCTATTGGTATCTAGAGTTGTATATATATATTTTTTAATATATTTAAAATGGTATTTTCTCACTTTCTTATACGTAGGCAAGGTAGTGCAACTCCGATGGGCAATGGTTTAGCAATTTGTTTGTATTTAAGATTTAAGACTAATAATATTTTATGAAGATGAAGTAGTAATAATTGTAGTTTAATGAGCTGATGATTCTCAAATTAAATTAAGCATGCACCACTGTCAAATGAAAACTCACGTACAGCTCCAGTAATGTATAATCAGAGCAAAGGTGATTTAAAACTGCATTTTCAACCCGGGACTGAGCCATTTATATATATATATATATATATTTATATATATAATGCATTTAAAACTGCATTTTCGGCCCCGGGGGGGGCGGGGGGTGTCTGCTGAAGTTTTCTAATTTTATAAAAATTTCCCTTATGTTTTAAAATTTTTATGTTTTTACCCTTATTTCTTATTTAAATTTTCTAATCCTTTTATAAATTAAAATGTTAATAATTTTCTCGTAATCATATGGAGAATATATTTGATTCTAAATATGCTATTAGAATAGTTTTTGGATATTGGAAAAATATTAGAGGTATAATTTAAATTTCAATTTATTTTCTAACTCTTAAACAATATTATTGAATCTTGAATTAATAGTTAAAAATTTTAGTCTATATTATTTTCAGAGTAATGCTAGATATCCCTAACTAATTGTGTGTCGATTGACAAATGGATATGTACATATTACTTATAATTTATTTCACTCGTCATATTTATATGAATTAAATTGTCTAAGTTACAAGTTGAGATATGAGTTGAAATATCTAACATTTTTCTTAATTTTATTATATTTTCATCATATTCAAGGATCATTTTAAATGGACAAGATGAGATTGGTCTGGTGGTATATTCCTCGCATTTATGCTATAAAGTCGTGGGTTCAAGTCCTCCCCCTCTTCAAAAAAAAAAAAAATATACCGAATTTATGTAATATTTCAAAAAAAAAAAAAAAAAAGATCATTTTAAATGTTTTTCATAAATGTAGAAATTAAGATAATTTATCTCAAAAAAAATTATTATTCATTTTAAATAATTAATAAAAAATGAATGTTTTAAAATATAAACAACAATATTTTTAATTTAATGTTTTGTTTAATACAACTTCTAAGATATATGTCGATCCAATCAATTATTTCACAGTGCTCCCCTGGAATATAATCATGGCTCTGTCCCTGTTTTCAACTAAATCATCATTATGAAATATTTGATTAGACTATTGGAGGTGATTAGAGCAAAATTAATTAAGAAACCAAAAATTAGACTGTTGACACTTGTGTATTTTGGACCAATAAGTGGTATGTTAATTAATATCCAAAAAGCCAAATAAAAATAGTATAAAGAAGAAACAACATAACTTATTAATGCAAAAATACATGAGTTTGTCTTTATTTATGGTTCATACAACAAGTCAATTAATGAATTGTCTTCTTTAATGACAATAAAAAGTTTAAGGCAAAAAAGAATTAAGGATTGAATTGATTTCCTTTTCTTATTTGAATGAATCCATATCTATTTCAATGAAGTCAAATATTTCCGAGAAAATGTAAGTTATAGACAATTAATCAGCTCATTTAATCAGTTTATTGTAACGTCCAAATGTTGATTTACTGGAATATCACAAAACAAAAAACAAACAAAAAAGTGAAAGGAAATAATACTAGCTGTGTTTCAGACAGTAATTGAATTAGTATAGTAAAACTTCCCATTTTCCTAGAAAATTTATTTTATTGTATCCGTTTAATTTCAGTTTTAGTAACTGTGTAAATAAATTAAAAATCAGAATTAATTTAAAAAAGGGTACCAACTTCTCTCTTAAAAAGATTAAAAAAAAAAGCCATTATTTTCTCTAATTTTCACAGACACCCAAAAGATAACAAGTGATACAGAGATGATGGGTATATCTTAATTGTAATTTAATTAAGATAATACCATTATCAAAGTTTATCATGGTTTATTATAATTTCCTCTTGTTTTCCTTGTTTGCATCAATATTAGATCTTACCGATAAATATGCCATAATTCTTTTTTTTTTTTTTTTTTTGAAAAATAGAATATGCCATAATTCTAATTTGAAGTAAATATCAATATTTTAATCGAAATATTCTCGGTATAATCAATATAAAATGCAATAGAATATCGAAATACTTGACCACTGTATCCGAACATATCCATAAAAACTCTTATATTTATATGAAGGTAACAAGTACAATATATTTATAATATAAATATGTGGGGATTCAATCCGTTTGGAACGGGTTTAAAGCACTTAAAATGAGGTTCGAGTAGTCAACCAATTACATCTCGGTTGAACCAATATTTATACAATTATTTTTAAAAATATTAAAATATAAAAGGAAAAGCAAAATTCTAATCTTTTTACCTATGTGCCTAATTGTATTTTATGTTTGAATTTAAGGTTTATATGATAAGCATGTGTAGAAACTTATTGTCAATCTAACGACAACAGAATCCATGTAAGCATCTAAATATGTCATGAATATGTAAGTTGTTAATTAACTAAAATCCCTGCAAACTTTAAGCATGTCCATCTATTAGATGAGCTATGCCTTAAAGGCTAGAATTTGGTTACTTACCAAAGAACGGTTATGTACAATTACACGCCATTTCTGTTGTGCGTCCTGATAGCTTTCTTCTATATTAAAAAAAAAAAAAAATACATATTAAAAACAATCAAACAAATTAATTATTATACTTAAAAGAACAAATTTACATGATCTTGTATTGTGTAGAACAAATTTACATGATCTTGTATTGTGTATGCGACTATGGTGAGTGGATCCTCCTTGTAAAATTTAGATTTGTAAAATTTAAAAGGTATCCATCAAATTAATATCCAAATATCAACATACAACGGTTCTCCCCACACGAATTTGAATTCACTATGATCTCAACAAATTAATTATTATACTTAAAAGAACAAACTTACATGGTCTTGTATTATGTACGCAACAATAGTAAGTGGATCCTCAATAAAAAAACATAATCTCCTTGTAAATTCTAGACTCATCAAATTTAAAAAGTATCTTTCAAATTAATATTCAGATATAAATTTACAATGGTTTTCCCCACACAAATTTGAATTCACTATGATCTCAACAAATTAATTATCATACTTAAAAAGAACAAACTTATATGATCTTGTATTATGCACGCAACTACAGTAAGTGGATCCTCAATAAAAAAAAAAAATCTCCTTAGTAAAATTTAGACTCATCAAATTTAAAAGGTATCTGTTGAATTAATATCCAGATATCAACATACAACGGTTTTCCCACAAAAACTGGATGCAGCACAGGGCCATGAAATCGAGAAGTTCCTATCTTATTTTAAACCATGTATCATACCTCAAGAAAGTGGAGTTGCATCTGGATTTAAACATGTTGAGGAGGAAGAACATCAAACACGTTTATTTTTTTGTAGAGAAAGCATATTGTTCATGTAAAAAAGGAAAGGCTATTTGACATAGCTTTTTCCACGATGAGAGATCATTCTCACCGATGAGTGTCTATACATGCTGCTTCTTTGTGACTTTTGTTTTGTGTTGGTGACAGATTCCTTTTGCTCTATCATCACTCAACTATGGTGATATTTTCATTCTAGATACTAAGTCTCTGATTTTTCAATTCAATGGTTCCAATTGATCTATTCAAGAGAGAGCAAAAGCTCATCACTCAACTATAGTGATATTTTCATTCTAGATACTAAGTCTAAGATTTTTTAATTCAATGGTTCCAATTCATCTATTCAAGAGAGAGCAAAAGTCCTTGAAGTTGTGCAGTACATTAAAGATTCTTATCATGATGGCAAGTGCGAGGTAGCTACCATTGGTAAGTCAATTTACAGGTTGGAAAGTTTTCATTTGAAATCTGACTTGACTTACATTTTTGATTCTGATTGCTTGCCATCAATGTAGAGGATGGTAAGTTGATGGTTGATGCCGAAACTAAAGAATTTTGGGGTCTCTTTGGTGGGTTTGCTCCACTGCAAAGGAAAATAGCTAGCGAGGGGGACAAGACTGTTGATTCTCAACCTACTAATCTATACCGGCAATTTATCATTTTAGTTTGCCCTCTTCTCTTTTACTGCAAATTTCAGTTGATTGTTGCAGCAAATGTATCTTGCTATTTCTAATTGGACTAATAGGCTGCCATTTTATAGAAATTGGAATTTGTATTATGCATGTGCATGTGTAGATGCATGTTCCTTCTCCATGTGGTTTTCTGTTAACTATCTTTTGAGATGATTCAGTTAAAAACCTTAAAATAATAATTTAAAAAAAAAAACAATTTAGATTTTCTATATCAGTTTAGAGAATCTATGGAGTTGTTTGTTTAGAGAGAAATTTAATAATTTTTAATGAAGCTAAAGAGGCTAGCAACAAACTTTCATGGAATAAGGCTTCCTTCAAAGTCACTATGTCAATATCCAAGGAAAACGATTTTGTTGATTCGGTGGTTTTGGTTCGAACACTCACTTTGTAACTTCACTGCCTTAACTTTTTGTTGATATATTTAGACAGGTGCCAAAAAAAAACCTTTAGTTTTCATTCCAACAATCCACATAACTGTCACAACATCATTCTCAAGAGTTGCCTCTTGATCACCACGCCACTTCTTATTATCAACATCACTATTCTTAAGAGTTGCCTCTGTCACATTTAGCTCAAAATGACTAGTGTTGATAGCCAAATCCTTCCTCACCTCATTTACAATACTTGATTTAAGCACATTCTGAAAACCCAAATATTTTTCCTTGTCTTTTCTTTTGGCTTTCGACTATTCATTAATCACATTCCCTCTCATATCCTATTTATCTCGGTTCACACAAAGAAAAGGGACATCCCTTCCATGCCTTTCCATTTTTAGCAAAGTCACCAAATCTGGAAGAGACCTAAAGTCCACCGTCTACAGCCTTAGAAAGTTTGTTAGCCAAGAAGAGTTCACTAGAGAAAAATCTTTGGAAACCATGACACAAAAAGAACCACCTCCAAGTGAAACCTTTATTTGCTAACACAACCCTGGTCTTGAGGGATCACAGCAAGCACTCTTCCTCTATCAAATCTCTTTTTGAGCAAGGTATCTTCCTCAACCATTAACGCTGTGTTTGGTTGGATAGAAAAATGGAGGGAGGGAGGAAGAGGGTTGGAGGGAGAGATCAAATCATTTGTTTAGTTGGATGGATGAGATGGAGGGAAAGAAGGAGATGAGGGAGAGCAAATCCTCTTGGGCCCACCATTTTGGATCCTTCCAATTATGGCGGATGAGAGGAGTGAGAGAATGTTAGAGGAGAATTACTATAATGCCCTCCAATTTTATAATACTTTCCAATTTTTTTAAGGGTAATAGTAATTTTATAAATTAAACACCAATCCGTCCATTCAACCCTCTTTCCAATACCAAACAACATAAATGATATACGCTATCCTCTCCATCCCTTCTACCCTCTCTCCCTCTTAATTCATCCACCCCTCATACTCTAGCCAAGAAGAGTTCACTAGAGAAAAATCTTTGGAAACCATGACACAAAAAGAACCACCTCCAAGTGAAACCTTTATCTTGCTAACACAACCCTGGTCTTGAGGGATCAAAGCAAGCACTCTTCCTCTATCAAATCTCTTTTTGAGCAAGGTATCTTCCTCAACCATTAACGCTGTGTTTGGTTGGATAGAAAAATGGAGGGAGGGAGAGGGTTGGAGGGAGAGATCAAATCATTTGTTTGGTTGGATGGATGAGATGGAAGGAAAGAAGGAGATGAGGGAGAGAAAATCCTCTTGGCCCACCATTTTGGATCCTTCCAATTATGGCGGATGAGAGGAGTGAGAGAATATTGGAGAATTACTATAATACCCTCCAATTTTATAATACTCTCCAATTTTTTTAAGGGTAATAGTAATTTTATAAATTAAACACCAATCCGTCCATTCAACCCTCTTTTCAATACCAAACAACATAAATGATATACGTTATCCTTTCCATCCCTTCTACCCTTTCTCCCTCTTAATTCATCCACCCCTCATACTTTTCACCCCCCCATTTTTGCCAAACATAGTATAAGGGTTCCCATAGTTGCCAATCAATCTTAAAGAAGAAAGCTTCATTTCAATATCTCAAAGGAACTCCAATACTATCTAACCACACTAAGCGAGCTTGAGGATTAGAAGTTTCAAACCATTTCGAGATTGACGAGAATTTGTCGTTCCATAGAAACCTGTTATTGACGAAACCATCTCTCTCCAATTAATATTTAAAAACCCAAATAATACTTTTGACACCTAAGTAAGTTGAGGAAAAGAAGAAGCCCCATGACCTCAACCGAAAATTCACACTAGAAACATTGTTAAACTCTTTGAGAACGCCCACATCACACTTTTAGAGCCACTCATCCTTATTGATGTAGCTATTCCACAACATTTGTATCTCCTTCTCAACCCCATCAACCTCAATACTATCATTACATTTCTAATAGCTTAACAGCACCTCGACAAATGACCGATTTCTGTAATGTCCAACCTTACGAACACTGTTCAGACCAGTTCCAGCTCTCACCAAAGACTTTCCATCCACTCCATGCTGACCGTCTTTTTTTGCCACCGAAGTTCTTATACTCTTCCACCCAAAGGAGGTCAGCTTCACACTTATAGGCCTATTATGAACATATATACCATTCACTAACATTACCACATTAATCGCTTCTTCCATCAACTCAAAGCGAATGAACCCAAAACAACTTTTTCGAAGCTAAGAACTAGGGTGTGCATTTTCGGTTTGGTTTGGTTTGGGTTGAAGCTCAATGTCAAACCAAACCAATATATATCGGTTTGACTATATTTCAACCCAAACCAAACCAATATGATTTATCAAACCAATTCAAACCAAACCAAATAAAGTCGGGTTGGTTTGGGTAGATTTATCAGTTTAGGTTTAAATCCAATAATCATTTTTTATATTATTATTAAAAAAATTATTTAAATATAAAAATATTAATATATGTGTTATTTAATTATTTAAAAAATTAAAAATATTATATAATTAACAAATAAACAATAACAGGTATCATAACAGAAAAATAAAAAATAAAACATAATAAAACTCATATTCTATAATGCATCGAAGGAGTAATTATATTTTATTTATTAAAAAATATATAATATATAAAAGAGAGAGGAGTGGTACAATAGCAAATGGTTGATGACAATGAATGAGAAGAAAAAAAAAACTTATTTATATAAGAAGCAAATAAGTATAAATAAAAGTAACAAAACCCCCAAGAAATATGAATTTGACTTTTATTAAATATATGGGTTGGTTTGAGTTGTATGGATTTTATTTTTAACAACCTAAACTGAACCAATCTTTGATCGGTTTGTTAAATGACAAACCGATTAATAAATATTTTATATGTGAAACCGAACCAACCCATAAAGTTTGGGTTGGGTTTAGTGGGTTGGTTCGGTTTGACGGTTTTGTGCACACTCCTACTAAGAATACATCTCTCGCCTTCCCAAAGGGCTTAAAATCTCCCGCAAACACTTCAAATACACACAAGAATGTAAATTGTCTATGAACATTGAAACTAACCCATCCCGAAAATCCTTTTTCCGCCATTTGCCGTTGAAATTTACCCGACTCCCTTCACGGTCAAGAGAGTCGGTCACTATTCTCTCTCTAGTTATCACTTTCTCTGTCATTTTATGGTAGCTTGCTATTGATGGAAAGAAAGTGATAGTTGACAAAGTTTGTTGACAAATATATGGGTGTTATAATTAATCATCATATATGCAACTAACTAAGGCCTAATTGTCACAAGAGAACTTTTGGGGCACATGGATCTCCTTGCCAATTTGATCTCTTCACTCCATATAGTACTATGTCTTGACCATTGATAATCATTATAGAATCAACTTATAATGTTTTCAATTACATGCATATAGGTCAACGATCAAAGAATCTGAAGTCATAGAATAGAAAAAGATCTAAAATAAAAACTGATCGAAAAGTTAAAACAGGGTTCAAATTATAGTTTGAACACTTTAGATGAGAAAGATACCAGGAATTCTTTAGTTGGAATTTTTAATTAAAAAGTACAGAACTTATTTGGTAATTGAGTTTTTTTTTTTTTTTTTTTTTCCATTTCATTTCATTTCTATATTATTATTTAATTTTATTCATTGTTATACGCTAGGCTCGATGTGGTAACGCCTGAGATGGTAGAAAAGGAATTTAACCCATATCTTCATGTAAGTTTGTATTTAATATATATATATATATATATATATATGTATATATAAATGCTTTGATTTGTACTTCATGATATTAAAGATTGTAATTTTTTATATAATATTTATTATGCAAATGCATTTTATATATCCATTTACCGAAAACGTTGACAAGTATTAGGGTCGTAATTAGGGGATGTACAAAGATTCAAGTATCCGGGTCTTGATTATGCGGAATTATTCAGATTTAAGTATAGTCATCTTTACTATGACTACAACCAAAACTTCCTAAAATGGTGTGTTTAGGTACGGGTTTGCATTAAAAGATTGGACCATAGTCATAGTCATAGTCATCTTTTTATATATATATATATATATATATTTAAATGCTTTGATTTGTGCTTCATGATATTAAAGATTGTATTTTTTTATATAATATTTATTCTACAGATGCATTTTATATATCCATTTACCGAAAATGTTTACAAGTATTGGGGTCGTAATTAAGGGATGTACAAAGATTCAAGTATCCGGGTCTTGATTATGCTGAATTATTCAAATTTAAGCACAGTCATCTTTACCATGACTACAACCAAAACTTTCTAAAATTGTATGTTCAGGTACGGGTTTGCTTTAAAAGATTGGACCATAGTCATAGTCATATTTAATATATATATATATATATATATATATATAAATGCTTTGATTTGTATTTCATGATATTAAAGATTGTATTTTTTTTATATAATATTTATTTTACATATGCATTTTGTATATCCATTTACTGAAAACGTTTACAAGTATTGGGGTCGTAATTAGGGGATGTACAAAGATTCAAGTATCCGGATCTTGATTATACGGAATTATTCAGATTTAAGTATAGTCATCTTTACCAAGACTACAACCAAAACTTCCTAAAATGGCGTGTTCAGATATGGGTTTGTTTTAAAAGATTAGACCATAGTCATAGTCATAGTCATCTTTAATATATGTATATATACATATATATATATATATATATAATTACTTTGATTTGTGCTTCATGATATTAAAGATTGTATTTTTTTTATATAATATTTATTCTACAGATGCATTTTATATATCCATTTACCGAAAATGTTTACAAGTATTGGGGCCGTAATTAGGGGATGTACAAAGATTCAAGTATCCGAGTCTTGATTATGCGGAATTATTCAGATTTAAGCATAGTCATCTTTACCATGACTACAACCAAAACTTCCTAAAATGGTATGTTCAAGTACGGGTTTGCTTTAAAAGATTGGACCATAGTCATAGTCATCTTTAATACATATATATATATATATATATATATAAATGCTTTAATTTGTGCTTCATGATATTAAAGATTGTATTTTTTTATATAATATTTATTTTACATATGCATTTTAAATATCTATTTACTGAGAACGTTTAAAAGTATTGGGGTTGTAATTAGGGGATGTACAAAGATTCAAGTATCCGAGCCTTGATTATGCAGAATTATTCAGATTTAAGCATAGTCATCTTTACCATAATTACAACCAAAACTTCCTAAAATGGTATGTTTAGGTACGGGTTTGTTTTGAGGGAACTAGAACCTCATAAAATGTTAAGAACACTAACAAATAATTGTAACAAATTTATTCATCTTATTATTATTACCGTTGAAAGCAAATAAAAACCTTATGTTTTTAATGAACTGTCCGAGCCTTTTTAACAATTTTTTTTTTTCTTCGCACAATCTGTTTAAGGTTTACAAAAAAGTGTTTTAAATTGAAAAAAAAAAAAAAACAACTAACAAGACGGTTTGTATCTCATATGTAACTAACAAATGCTGGAACATAAAAAAAGTTGCTATTGTGTTTGGTCGTGATCCACCGTCGTCCATTGATGAAGGATTTTGAAAGAAAAAAAAAACAAAATGGTGAAGAAGATTACTGTGGGGGGCATTTTTGTCCGTTCCCCATAATAGGTGCTTTTTAAACTTAAGTTATTAAACCGGTGACTTTCTTACAAAGTCAGGCCCAAAAAGTGACAAAAAAATTTTGAGCCCCTCGAGATGAATTTGAACTGAAAAGTACTTACTGGTTACAAAAAGGTGCTCTCTTGCTCGTCTAAGTTGCTTTCACTTTCCTTCTATTTTCTGGCTTATTGTATAATTGATGCTAATTGGTTACAAATTACAGTTACTAGCTCTTCGTCTTGACAATAGTGCAAAAGTTTTATCTTTTAAAGGACTTTGCAGTTTCTGAGCAAGTAAAAGAAATTCTTAATGACATACAACCAAACTTGTTTGAAGCTGCAAAATCCAGACAAGAAGAATTGTAACAAGTTGGGATGAATTTGTGGAGGTTTTTAAATTTGATAGCACAAAGATAGTTTTACAGTGGTTATCACATATATTTATATGTACGAAAATTTTACTATGAGGATGCCCTGATAGAATTATATAAGGGCATTGAATGTGAGTCATTCGTTTTACATACTTTGACTTGGTATGTGTGCACTTGTCAAATCACTTTTATAAATGAGTAACTCATATTCAATATTCTGATAAAGTTATATAAGGATACCCTGATAGGAACGAGGCCATATATATATATGAGTAAAGTTAAATGCTAAAAAATTAAAAATATATATGTGTGTAAAGTTAATAATCTATCTATATATAATATATATAGGCCGATATTGACACCCATAAATATGATAAGTACACCCATATTTTAATAAAAATTTTAATTACAAAAATATTCCAATAGGAATTTACCAATAAGGACAAATTAGTTTAATTAAAAATAAATAAAATACTATTTACACCCATTAATTACACCCATTTCTGCACCTATATTACTTTATTAAAAATAATTAAAAAAAAAAAAAAAACCCGATTCAACTTTAACTCTATTTCTTTTCACAGTGCATGAGGCTAGCAGCTCTCACTCAACAAAATACTATGTTTTCATAGTGCATGAGGCTAGCAGCTCTCACTCTACTTTAGTTCTAGTTAAATAAATCAACTAACCAAACTGGGAACATTAAGTAAATACATAGTCTAAAATTGGCATGAAGTAAAGATTCTCGAAATTTAAGAATTTAAGAATTTCTGAGACTGTGTTTTCGAGTTTGGAGAACTTAAAAATTTATCATTCGTAAAATTGGGTATGTTAATAATTTATGAGGGTTTATAACTAAATTGTATTAAAATGAAAACATTCATTTAAATAAGGGTACTATTGGCATTAAGATGAGTGTTTCTAGTAATATTTTAATTTTAAATTTTAGACATGGGTGTATTTATAAATATGAGTGTGCTTATCATTTTTATGGGTGTCAATATCCGTACCCATAATATATATATATATATATATATATATATATAAAAAATTTCCGTATGAAAAATGCTAAAAAAGGAAGTGTTTCAAGGAATATAAGTGTTTTAAATATAATCCCTTAATTTACTGATATTGATTTAAAAAAAAAAAAAAAAAAAAAAAAAAAGTGGAAACCGTGCTCTGTCACTACCCAATTTACAAGCACTTATGTTATTCCTTTTGGAATTAAAATAAAAATTGTTTTCTTTTCAAAGAGGATTTCATATTTCTAGCATGAGTAATTCTACATTCAACTGTGAAGTGCACAACCGCCGCGTAACCATTTTGGAAATGAGTGAATAAAACATGGGACACCACTCTTTTTCAAAGCGGTTACGCGACAGTTACGTACTTTACGGTTGTACGTGGAATTATTCTTCTAACATGCATCCTCTCTAATTTAACAAATATATCTAAGATTATGAATTGGTGCTATTTAAAATATATATTAAAAAAAAACCATGTAATTTTTATTTATATATATATATATATATATATATGACAAGTTAGAATATTAATAGGAAATTATTTACCAAAAAAAAAAAAAATCTTTTTAAGAAATCAGAATATAATTTAGTCAGGCCGATGACAAGTTAGAATCATCACAGGAAATCAGAATCCTAAATAAGTTAGGATTATATTATGTAAATATACGTTAGTAATTTTAAATTCTATTTGTTTTGGGGAAAGAGAAAACTTGTGAAGAACCTTCGGCGGCAATTGGAAGACGTACGAAAAAGAAGAAAAAAAAATTGGTTTTTTTTTTAAAAAATTTTTATTTTTAAACACCTGCAATGTCAGGCTGTTTCTCTTTGTTGAGTTTTGAATGTTCATCAAGTCTTCTTGATATTTCTTTTCTTTTTATTGCAATATTCAGAAGAATTAACAGCTTAATTAATCAAGTTAGGTTGATTACTATTCTGATCAATTTGCTGTAAAATTCGGTGTAGAATAAAAAAAAAATAAAGAATTAAAACTAAGGTGTATCAATTTTCTGTAATACTTTTTTTTTTTTTTTTGTGATTTATTTTTCTGTAATACTGTATGTCTTAATTGTGTTTTGACTGTTCATCAAGTCTTCTTGATATTGCTTTCTTTTTTGTTGCAATATTCAGAAGAATTAACAACTAATCAATCAAGTTAGGTTGATGTATTAATATTTCCTATCAGGGGAAAAAGAAAAAAAAAAACTTTGACAAACGTGTTCGACCTATATCTGATCAATTTTCTATAAAATTCGGTGTAGAATAGAAAAATACAGAATTAAAACTAATAACACGAAATAATTATAGCTTGTTAGAATTATAAGTTTTGACATGCTTATTTTTTGTGTGTTCTCATTTATAGTATCCACTGTTTGTCCTCTTTTCTTTTTATTGCCTTTGTAAATTGATATGCGTGTTTTGATGGATATTTTGTTCAGAGAAGATATGACTGATGCTGAAGAGAGAAACTCTGAAGGAATTTCAAGCTATGGTGAGTCTTATTTTTACATTTTACTAGTCTTCCTCATTGGATATACGTATATATAGAAATTCTCAAGTACAGGCCATCTAATATCTGATCGTTAATTTATGTCCGATTTTGTCCAGATTAATTTACACACCTAAGAATGACCTATACTTGAAATATATTTATTAGGGTAATCAAGTGTGCATTGCATGCATGCATGCATGTATGGTACGTATTAATTTTCTAATTGTACGTGTTGATCACTAATTTAATTTACAGGAAGGAGAAAGAAGGTGGTGGGGAAAGAGACTCGTTTAGGACTCTCACATGGGAAAGATGAAGACTTTGGGAAGTGGTATTCTGAGGTACGCTTATTTAAAGATGTTTATAATTTTACGGTGTTCTGTAGAAAATCTTGAGGTTCAATAGGAAAAAAGTCACTGCAAAAATAATATTTTGTCTGTAGTGTACGTTTTTAGGTACATATATATATAGGTACATTTGAAATATTGTGATCTTATATTGTTATTCTTGTTCATTTTGTATTTACTTTTCTAGGTATTTGTCAATAGTGAAATGATCGGCTATTATGACATTTCCGGTTGTTATATCATAAGACATTGGGTGGTGGTGATTTGGGATATTATGAAGGTGAGTTTTTTTTTTTTAGGTTTCTATTTAATCTTCTGATCTGCGAATTAGAGTCTATATGAATATGGACTTGTTAATGGTGTGCAGGAATTTTTCGATATGGAAATCGAAGAAATGGAAGTGGAGAAGACTTCTCTGAGAAGTGCATGTTTCCTCTTTTTGTTACTAGTGCTGTTCTACAAAAAGGAGGAAACCCACGTTGCAGGATTTGAACCCGAGGTAAGATTTTGAGTTCTTTTAAAAAACACTACGTACTGAACACGTTACATTTTTTTTTAAAAAAACAACATTTTAAAAATGATACCAATCTCCTCCATAGTTTCTCAGATTTTTTTTTGGTCGGATGTATAGGTGTTCTAATTGTATTTTAAAGCCGTTACTCAACGCATTCAAATTTTTTTTTTTGTTGTTGTTGTTGCTGCTAATTCTTTAAGTCTACATCTTGCAAACTTTCTTTTATTATGTATAAAAAATTTATAAGCTGGTTACTTGGCTACCTAGCTAGGCTGTGTTCATATATATATATATATATATATATATGTATATATCGATCCCGCTCTTATCAGGACATCCTTATATAACTTTATCGGATATTGAATGTGAGCTACTCATTTATAAAAGTGATTTGACAAGTGTATACATACCAAGTCAAAGTATGTAAAACGAGTGGCTCATATTCAATATCCTTCTATAATTCTACCAGGATATCCTCATAGAATATATATATATTGCGAGGACTTGGGATGAATTTGTGAGGCTCTCGGGCAGAAGAAATTGATCTTAGCTCCCTGGTGCGACGAGGAGGTATATATATATATATATCAATCAAGATTTAAATCAAAGATATATATATATATATATCTTGGAACTATTATGATTCATATTTTCTTGTAACTTTGGTTGATTATATTTTATGTGTCGTAATTTATAGGAGGTTGAGAAAGATGTAAAGGAACGAACAAAGGGCAATACTGGAGCAGCTAAGACCCTTTGTACACCATTCGATCAGCCAGAAATGCATGAAGGTACCTTCTATCGAATTAGTCTAACTTGTACTCTAAAAGCATACGTTAAAAGCGATATTCTTATTTTTCTTGCTTCAAAATTTGTGTAGGTACTAAATGTTTTGCCTCCGGGAAGCTTGCAAAGAAGTGGAGCTATTGGGGCAGGAGTTACTAAAAAAATAATTACCTTCTAATTTCTAAACTTTAGATATTAACTAAAAAAAAAAAAAAAATTTGTTTTTGCCTAATTCTCGAATGTTAGATATTGTTTATTACATGACATTTATAATCCAAATTTGCCTAAATCTCTTACACATATATCTCGAAGTTATGGGTTTGAGTCATCTCCTAAAAAAAACTGAATTTATGTAATACTTATATATATAAAATTAAAAAAAAATTAAAAAAATTAACTACGGTTTGCTTGACTATTAAACATAAATGATATTTCGTTTATTGCTCAATCCGGTTATTAATTTATTATTTCAATTATATCACTAATTCAAACGTCGGAGATTCAGAGTTCACTTGACTGGTACCACCCAGGTCGCCCAAGTGATTGTCAATCACGTTTTCAGTCTTGTAGCTGATTGTCGATGCCCACCTAGAAATTCAATTATAGTTAAGAAATATGTCACGATGCATAATAAGATACGAGGAAATCTTTCATCATGCATAATTAACAGCATATGCAATTTTTTTTAAGGGACTACTTTTAATATAAAATTTTCGTTATCTATAATCTCTATACATATTTAGCAGCATCTGGGTAAAGATATTAGAATCGAACTTGTAATATGTATATGAGAGTAGATATAAGAATCGAACATATTTGATCTCACATGTAATATTTACAAGTACCCGTATGATCTCATCTCAACAAACCATTTTTTTCTAATTTTTTTTTTTATTTATTTAAATTGGACTGACCTAAGGCATATCCAATTGAGACTATACGCTCATTTTAATTATCAAAACCATCTTCAATAGAGAGTTAAATTAAGTTGAGAATTGTTTGAGTGAGTTATATTTAATAGAGACGAGAGTGAGAATTATATGGTGGGAGTCGGTGGGACTTAGTGTAAGGCGGTGGGGCACAAGTGTTGGATGAATAAAATGGATTAAGATCTCCTACCTATCTCATTTGTGCTCATCTTTTACACATCTATATACATGTGACAACCAAACAAATAAATGTACGGGATTAGATTTCTAAATACATTTTTCATCTCTCTCCTCCAAACGACAACGTTTTCATCAAATTCCAACAATCCACTTTCACTTTCTCTCTCTCTCCCCTCCAAGGCTCCAAATGACTTATGAGTTTTTTTTTTTCTCTCATTTTCATATGACTCCACCCTTTCTCTCCTCCAACATGGAGCAGAACACCATCTGCCATTTCTACAAATTTACCAGAAAAAAACCATTGAAAACCAAATTTGCCATTTTTATCACTCTCAAGCTCTCCCTTCATTCAAATATCTACAATTTTTTCATCTTTTTTTTATGGCTTTAACAACTCCTTACTAGCAACCCATATCATCATTCTTCTATACAACTCCATTCTTAGCAATACAGACACAATCATACAAATTAACTTCTATGATTCACTGATTAGCGGAGCGATCTCCTCCATGCCTTGATCGATTGATTTTTTTAAAAAACAAAAATTAAAGAATTGAGTTTTAGTTGGTCTTGGACTCTGATTCCATCTGCAAACCTTTTGGAGTTTGACTTGGTGATATGGTTTGGGTTATATGAGAATTGGTGCAAATATTTTGCAGATATGAGAATTACTCATTTATAGTCGTTTCCAGATGGGATTTTTGTTTTTATTATTCATCAAAATCATCTTCAATTTGCTTGGTTTCTAGATGATGTTGAATCTGGATTTGGGTTTGCCTTGGATTTGATTTTGGCTTGATGATGATGAATCTGGATTTTGGTTTGATGATGATGAATCTAATCCTGTGAAGAACCCAGATTTTAAAACCTAATTGTAAAGAGCTTAGACCAGGTCAAAGCATGTTTTAACAAATGTTGCATCCATCCTAGTTCTTTTTTCAGTCCCATCACTTCCTAAAAAGGTTGCTTCTTTGATGAGAAAGTCCCCGAGCCTATCCACCACGAACGAGACTACTGCATCAACCATTGTTGCTCACAATCTTTCTTTCTTCGGATTCTTTGAAAAAATAATTAAAAGATCAAAGCAAAAGATTACTGTTTTTTTTTTATGTTCTTTAGATGGTTGGGATTTGGAGATAACTAAAGTAAAACGAAGACAATAATTTTGTAGAAAAATGATTTTAGAACTAGTAGTTCCTGTTTTTTGGAACATTGTCGTATCTGGGTGGCAGAGAATAAAAAGTGGAGCAAATTAATCCTACCCATCCATTTGTTTGGATGACATATGTTGACAGATGGTTAAAAGATAAGTACAAATGAGATGAGCAGGAGATCTTGATCCGAATAAAATAGTGATATTTTTGATTTTTTTGTGGGAACCATACCACAATTAAGAGAGATGAGTGGGTGGGATCCAGTTGGATTTGTTGATCGTTGAAGATTGAATCAAATTTATTGACCGTTAGAGATGAACGGTCTACAATTTTTCAGATATTAAAATTTGAAATAATCTAATTTTTTTATCACAAAAATACTAGAAAATCAACAAAAAAATCAACAAAAAATTCAAAATAAATTATTAAATTTGTAGTTCAAATTTGTGATTTACATTTATGTTTGTGATTTACATTTATGTTTCAAATAAATTATTTTTTATTTCTTAAATTTTATTCATAGTCGATTTCATAAACTTATACTCCACAAAAAAAATTCAAATCAAAATTCATAAAAATCAATATTATTTCATTAAGATTATTATCGAAATTAAAATAAATGATCTCTTATAAGAGACTCACTATATATATATATATATATTTATAAATATTCTCACACCGGTGGCATATTAGCTCCCTTCTATAGAGGTGGTGGTTCGAGTCATTGTAATAGTAGCCTTAGAAGTTATCTCCTGAATGTAAGGATAAATATTTAGACCGCACAAGTAAATTGTAGTATTTAATCCCGGTATGTAGGTATATATCGAAAAACCAGTTAGCTCTCAGATATTAAAATAAGAAGTTATAAATTAATTATTAAATATTTGTTTCCAAAATCAACCAATTCTGAAAAAATTACCTCTTCTGTCGATTCCTTATTAGACAAAGATTAATTAGTTATTAGGGCACGTTTACTAATCGGGAATAAGAAAAATCGGAAACAAGTTCCACCGGAAAGCGAATGGGAGGGAATCAGAATTAAGTTACTAAATTCCATTAATGTGTTCACTAACTTTCTTAGAATTAGAGATGGACTCAAATTTATACAAAATTGATTACAAAAATACCCTTGTCTAATATATATATATATATATATATAAGATGTATTACCGTAGCTAATAAAAAAAGTTTATATTTAAAAGAAAAAAACAATAGAAATCCAAAACAAAAGCAATATGAATTAATGTCAATTAATTATTATTATTATTATTATTTTTGCCGTAGTATAGTGTTTTGATTTTCATCAAACTTTTTTTTTTGTTTTGTTTTTTTTTTTTTTTTAATTAACAATTCACACACATATAAAGCCAAAATCAAATGCGAAGTATATACATATATATATATATGGTTATTTATTTATTTATATATGTATATATAGTTATATATATATATATATAGTTATTTAAAAAAATAAGTGGGGATATTTTAGTAAAAACATATGAATTCCCTTTTCAATCAGGAAAGGGAACTTGATTCCGAGGGTGATTGAGGGGAATTAAGTTCCCTTTTGATCAGGAACTTAGGGCCAGTTTGGTATTGTTGTAACTTTTATAACATTCATTGTTAGTTGTGCTGAAGGAATAATCAGTTGTGAAGTTAATCAGCAGATGTTTGATTAATTATACTTTTAAAACTGCTGTATAGCTGAAAAACAGTATACGTATGTTTAGTAATTTTATTTCAAAAGTGCTGAAATTAGTTATAATGACTAAAATAGACATGATTTTATAACTTTATTTTATTTTTTTTTCATTAATTATATTTATTAAATCAATATTTAAGTAGAATATTTAAATTATAAAACAAAATCCATAAGAATAATAAAAATATTTTTAAAAGATTTTATAAATCAAATCAATATTTAATTAGAATTTTTAATATTGAGATGAAATAAGGTATATAAATGATTTTAATTTGATTTCATAAGGATGATAATGATATTTGAAAAGATTCATTAAATGCTAAAATAAATTATTCCATAATCACTTTCAAAAAGTAACCCCCTACATATTTCTCAAAATCATTGTCAAAACTTTTTAGATTATGAATTAATCACTTTTGGAATATTTTATGTCAAATTATAAAATAAGTTGATTTTAACTTCTTAAAAGCAATACTAATCTAGCCCTTAATTTCTGATATATGTGTGGGGTCCACAGAACTTAATTCCAAAAAAATATTAGTAAAGATGAATTCGAAAATCAAGATTTTAGGGCTTGTTTGGTTGGGCTTTTAAAAAACTTCTATTCGTAAAAGGCTACTTATAGTAGATCTAATTGAAATAGAGCTTTATATAGTTGTTTGGTTGGTAATTAAAAAAAAAACACTTTTATAACAATAAACCGTTTGGTTGTAAAATCTCAAAAAGTCTACAGAAATAATAAATTACTGAAAATAACATATTATTTATTCACTCTAAAAAAATTTGAACTTAAAAGATTTTCTATATATTAACTACACTTTCTATTGCACAATAATAATAAAATTCAAAACTTGCACCATATAAACTTAAAAGATTAAAATAACAACCAGAAAATATTAAATTTTCAACAAAATGGAAGCATTGTCAAAGATTAAACAAAAGGAAAATGATCAATATCTCATACAAAAGTAAAAAGTTAAATAGAAAAAAATTCAAAATTAAATAAGTTATCATCGAAACATGAGAAGAGTCGCAATATTATCACGTTTTTTGTCTATTTCACGATTATGATGTCACTCTTCATAAACATCTTAAGTAGTATTCTCTTATTCATCATCACTTTGTAGTTTATCCTCATCGTCATCAAATAATATTTGTGAAAAGCCAAAACCAACAAAAAAAAAAAAAAATGAATTTAAGAAACATATATATATATATATATGATTTTACTGAACAAAAAATCAATTTTTTTTGGAGTCAATTGTGGGCTCCCTTGGCTTTGTGAGTTGTCATTGGCTGCACTGTTTACAATACAAGAAATAAGATTTCAAAATTGTTATATCATTTATTGAGATAGTAATTATTGGACTCTCTTCCTCGAAAATTATTTTGGTGAAACCTGTAATATTAGAAATATTTTAAGACAAGTAATTAAAAAAAAAAAAAAAAAAAAAACTAATTAACTATTTGTTTCCAAAACCAACTCCTCCTCCTTCTCGAAAAAGGAATTTTCTCCTATAACACCTCCAATTCCCTCCGCTATTTCCTCATATAATATATATCTTTATACCTCATCAGTCATCACATCCAAATTCACTTCTATTTTCAAGTTTTCAAGCTCTTTATTCACTTTAAGCTTTCCGGTTTTCGAGTGTTTTGAAGTTCTTTTAATTGTTTTCGATCATGTCAACCCCATCCGTCTCTGGTAATAGGGTTCTGAAGCTGAAATCTTCCGACGGTGAGATTTTCGAAGTGAAGCAAACCGTGGCAGTGCAATCGGGAGTGTTGAAACAGATGATGGAAGACGGCTGCACAGAGGGCGAGATACCTCTCAACAACGTCGACTCTCCGACCCTAGCGAAGATTATCGAATGGTGCAACAAGCACCACGACAACGACGTCGAGGGCCGCGTTTTATCGGAGGAGAGGGAGAAAGAGAAAGAAAAAGAGAAGGCGGCGGATATGAAAAAGTGGGAGAGCGAGTTCATTGATGCTCTGAACCGTGACGAAATCTACTTTCTCCTGACAGGGTCCAACTATATGGATATCAAGGAGCTGCTTGACTGCGCTGCCCAAAAGGTGGCGGACATGGTCAAAGGAAAAACGCCGGAGGCGATTCGTGAGATGTTCAATATCCAGAGTGATTTCACTGAAGAGGAAGAAGAAGCCATTCGAAAGGAAAATCAATGGGCTTTCGATTGATCTAACTAAGCTATATATATATATATATATTCTAGTTTCTTATTATTATTATTGTTATTATTTAATTTTTAGTGAGAGTTGTAATGCTTTTTTTTTTTTCTTTTTGGTTTATTAAATAGAAGACTATTTTTGTTTTTTAACTATTATAATATTTTTCGATTCTTCATACCACTAGTCAACCACATCTTATCTGATATGTATGTATTTATATTTCTAATTAAATATATATATGAAATAAAAATCAAAATCAAAATCGCATTAAAAAAATAATAATAATAAATAAATAAATAAAATAAAAACTATACTTTATCATCGATGTATGCACTTGAACACTCTGCTACTTGATCACCAAAAACACAATTATTATTTCTATGGCTAGAGTAATCGCTAAATGGAATACAACTTTGATTATTCCAATTATGATGCCCTCTTACAAGTTTAATCCTGATCAATAGATCTGGCAATCTCAATGTATGTTTATCGTCTTCTTTATTTATTCTAAGTATCGAGTGCCCCGTTGAATGCGACCTTGTAAACTTCTCAAGTTTTTGATCCCATGTTTCCTCTTGTTTTATCGAAATATTACCTTGTTCATGATCTCTTTCTCTTCTACCTTGTCTGTTATCGTTATCATCTTCTTTGATGTAAATGCTAACGGCGTCTTCTAATATTGACCCATTGTCACTAATTATGTCATTCATTGAGTTGCTGCGGTGGACAAGTACCGGAGATTTTTCCAATGTTTTTTCTGGCAAATCGAGGTCTCTACGACAAACCGGGCACGTCTTATGAAATTCAAGCCAAAGATCAATGCAATCTTGATGAAAAACATGGTAACAAGCTGTTAGAAGTCTAAGCATACTATCGTCTCTAAACTCAGCCAAGCATATGGCGCATTCTAATCCGTACTTTTCGCGATGAAAATCTTTGACAGTCGAATAAGCAAACGTGGGAAACGTTTGTATCAGTGAAGGATCAAGACCGTGATAGGTAGTAGCTGCCGCGACCGCGTCAACAATATTGCCTGAGGGACTATTCCGGAGTTGCATTGAGTGAATTATATTTTGCATGAAACACGTACACAAATATATGGATAAAAAACCTGCAAAGAAGAAGATTAAGAGGGTGAAAATTAGAACAATAGTTATAGGAGGCGACACTAAGTAGTTTCCAGGTTGTTGAGCGTGAGGGGAATTCGGCGACATTGAATAGAGAATCGGGGAGTGGCCGGAGATTGGAAGGTTCCGGCCTGCAGGGACGTGGAAGAGAGAAAACGAAAAACTGGAAATGAATGTGTGTATATTAATGTAGTGATGGCATAATAATAATGCCAAATTGTTTATTTGTTTTTTGATTGAAATGGAATGCAAAACAGTTTTTTTAGTGAGCAAATAAAATGGGTTACTTAATTTGGATGGTTTATGTGAAGAGGGTTGGTTTCTTGTCTTTGGTTAGAGCATCAATTATTGAACGAGTCTTTCTCACAAGGATAAGGACTTTTGAGTTTTAATTCTCTTTAAGATTGATTAAGTAGTTTGGTGGTGACCTTTTTCTACCAAGTAATTCTTATTAAATATAATATATGGATATTTATTATATGTAAAAAACAATGATTTATTTATTATTATTATTATTTTATGGTGTCATGGGTTTGTTTGTTTGTTTTTAATCTGAAAACTGAATAGTACTGAATTTTACTAAATAGTGAGTGAAACCTGAATCTGAATGACATGTTTGTTTTTTTTTGTTTTATCACCACCGAATAGAATGTCAATTTTTTTTTAATATAAAATGGTTTTAAACAAGTAATTTGATATTTATACCCTTATTACTATTAATTGTTATATGTATTTTCATTTTATATGATACAAACAATTAAATAAAAATAATTTAACACAAATCTTAAACCGTTTTTATGTAATAATTGCAATATGTTATTCGTGATTAAGATATGATAAATAATTGTTTTTCTTTTAATAAAATAGGATATATACTGATTTAGAAATGATTTTGATTTAAATAAAAATTAAAGGTTCAACAATGGTGATAAAAGTTACAATATGATTAATGTGCTTTTTTATTTATTTATTTATTTTATCATAAGTAATAGGTTAAAAGAAATGAATGTGTATAATATAAAATTATGATAAAATTGAAAATATACTATCTTTGGTAAGATAATCTTTGAAGAACATATATTAAATGGAATGATAATCTTTGGTATTTTTAAGTTGTTTGACAACTTGAAAAAACAAACAAAACAATTTAATAATTTCAATTTAGACCTATTAAGTTTTAAGTACAAAAAAACAAACGACTATTGACTATTCATTAAAGGTATTTTTATTTTTTTAAGCTTTTTGCCATTTGTAGGATCTGAGCCGCCGACTTGAGAGTTACTTATCCAAATTCAAGCTTGTCCATCTACCTGGGGGCAACAGTGAACTATCTAGTAAATTTGGATCGGTTGATTTCGATAAAATTACTATACCCATTAAAAAAAAAAAAAAAAAAGCATATGGTTATATATAGCTCTCTCACTAGACACTAATGACTATAATTACAATAACATAGGATGCATGGCTCCGAGCGGAGGTGCACCCAAAATCAACGAAAGAGTTTTCGACAAAAGAGAAGAAAGAAAGAAAGAAAATGAGAAAATAAATAAATAAAGGAAAATGAGTCTTGAAGAGAAGTCTATGGCTATTTTTATCGGTTTATTACTTTTATACTTTATTTCTTTAAAAAAAAAAATTTAAAAAAAAAAAAAAAAACCTTAATTTATTAACTCAGTGAGCAGTGACAATGCCACAATTTCGACCGAAAAAGGTACTATTTACACTAAATTTCACTTATAAATTATAATCGGAGATTTGGCCGAGAGTTAGGAAGCACAGATACTCCATTTGGTGAAGGTAACTCGTATCTAACTCGTATTCGGTTCAGATATGTATCCGATATATCAAATGGCGTATCCGTTGACTTTTTCACAAGTTTGACTAGAGGATACTTGGTGGATACTTGAGAGATATTTGAGAGATACTTTGAGGATGCTTAGGGGATACTTGGATGATATGTTTCGGGCAATATTATAATTATTTTAGTATAAAACATGGTCAAAATATAATTTCAAAATTTTAGGAGCCAAAATGAAATTGTAAGAAAATTTTGGTTTTGATTCCATTGACATGGAGAATACCCCGATACTTGAGATTACAAACATTTCTCTTGATTAACCAGAGTCAGAGGCCAAATTATATCGATCCTTTAACAATATGAATGATGATACTAAAGTTAATTAAGAATTTAAAATATGTTTTATGAGTTTTATTTTTTATTTTTTATGTATTATTTGGATTTTATAATATGTTATGACTTATGTGACATATGTTTTGACTTATGTGGCATATGTTTTATTTGGATCCTGTAATATATTACATTGTTATGACTTATGTAGTTGTGTGACATATTTTATTTGGATTCTAAATATGTTTTTATTTTGAATTAATTATCAAATATGTTTTCATATATCATTATTTTTTTAGAAATAAATATATATTATTTTAATTGACATATTCTGTCGTATCCGTATCCTAGTTTTTAAAGATTTATCATATTTCTATATCTTGCTATATCTGTATTCCGTACCTATATTTTTATCCATGCTACATAGATCGGAAGAAACACAACTCAAATCTATAACTTTAATGGTGTAAGTGTAGATGTGAGTGGTGTCCTATTAAACCATCATCACATCGTATCGTGTTGTCTCAAACTTTAAATCTTAGAAATACAAAAAGTGACTTATCTGCTTCAACACAAACATTTCTTTAAATAAGCATCATCTCCAAACCACCGCCTCTCTCTCTCTCTCTCTCTATATATATATATATATATATATATATATGCTTAATGTGCAAATAAAGGTGGAGCAAAAAGCACTTGTAGGCTTAGTTGGAAGCCGACTAGAACAAATTAAAACTTTTAATTTTTTTTATATAAAGTACTCTCACTCTTGTAAACTCTAGTATTAAGGAACTTCTTGACTTTTTCACTTTGTAAAAGAATGATTATGGGAGATTGTCATCATCATTAAGAAAAGCATAATAGATTAAACTTTTCTTTAATGTAATTATAATTTTGTTTTCTTAATTATATTAGAGAATTCTATATATGTTTTTTTTCTGTTTTTTTTTTCTTTTTTCTTTTTTATTTTTTTATTTTTAGTAATTGAATTTCTATGAATATTGACTATTCATTTACATTATTAGATGCATATAATAGCATATCATAGTTAATTATCATACGCTTCCAATTTATTAGCATGACATTACAAATTTTAGAATGAAATTATTAGAGAGATCTCATTAAAAATTCTACGAATATTGACTATTCAGTAATGTTATCATATTCATATAATAGCATTATCATAATTAATTACCGTAAGGTTTTAATATATTATCATGGCATTATCACGAACATCTCCCCGAGTTTTATTAAAATTTATCAAAACCATTGTAAACTTGTAAAGAGGATTTTTGTCTGGTTTATGAACTAGATTAAATTCAAGAATAAAAAATATATATATTTAAAAAATAATAAAAAAAAATTGATAAGTTTTTTAATTTATTGGTTATAACTTATAATATTAGATTATTAGTAGTCCACGTGACACTATCATTTGCATCGTGACCATATCTTCCTAAACAATACTTTAATAAAAAAAAATATTATAAAAATAATCAAGTTGATTTTAGTTTAATTAGGGCACAAGGGATTGACAAATACGCTGTCGTTTTCAGTATTTTTTTTTCTTTATTTATTTATTTATTTTATTTGAGATTTTGAGTTAGTCATTATCAATACTGTCAAAAAAAAAAAAAAAAATTTATTGAACCTTAAATGGGTTATGGGTCCCACATAATAG
The DNA here is from genome assembly GCA_035582765.1 of Acer negundo. Taxonomy (NCBI): domain Eukaryota; kingdom Viridiplantae; phylum Streptophyta; class Magnoliopsida; order Sapindales; family Sapindaceae; genus Acer; species Acer negundo. Next base: position 47,000,445 of record CM069241.1, read on the forward strand.
TGATTTTTTTTTTTAACAATAATTATTAATTTTTGACCAGTTCCAAGTGTCAAAATCACAATTCACCTTTAACAAATCTATCCTTCCATTGCTCCATTGATTTATTATTATTATTATTATTATTTTTTTAAGAAATAGATTGAATTTAGAATAAGGTTAAAGATATCGTCTACTTTGCTTTCGCTTTTTATATATTTTTATTTTTTAAAATTTAATTTAATATATATTTTTTTAATAATATAGTCAGAATATAGCTAAAGATGATCAAATAATATTAAAAATGATTTTATTCAAAAAATAATCAATATATATATATATACTTGATTTTTTTAAATTAATATAAATTCAGAAGTTGAGAGAAAATATTTGACTTAAAACTACAATCTAATAGACTTGACTACCTCAACTTATGTTATACATTTTAATCACTTAATTATTGAAAATTTATTTCAAGACGCATCATGTAATTAGTTTACGAACAAATTATGATGATTGCATATTGTATGATAATTGATAATATTATGAATGCTACTTGAAATTATGTCAATATCACCAGCCATGTTTAGGTGTTATTTATTTTAGTTTTATTAAAAATAATTCATATATATATATATATATATAGACACTTAATTAATGTAGCAACATTTATATGCATATAACACCTAACTCAAATATTTTTTTTTATAGCAAACCTAAAAGTGTCACGGTTTAAATGTAGTAATTTATTACCAAGAATTGGTTGATAATTCATGGTAATTTACTTGTGTTGCCATTTCTAATCTTATTATTAAAAATATATTTTATTTTATTTTTAAAATCTAATATAAAGAAAAGTAATACTATTTTGTCCAAATTTATAGTCAAAATAATATGGTATCCTTAAAATCCAACCATTTAAATCATGCAATTTTAATATAAAGAAAGCAAACTCTTTAATATATATATATATATATATATATATAAAAAGAAAGAAATCAAGGATCTACATTATTTTATTATTATTATTATTATTATTATTTGAAGCATACGATCTACATATTAAACATCAAATTTGGATAAAGTGATATTATTGTATAAAAAAAAAATTAAAGCAAAAGCTTCATATAACGAAAAGAGAAAAAGGATTACAATTGCCTTGGACATTCATCTACATCCACTAGGTTGATATATATAAAATCGAAAGGGTAAATTTTACTTAAATGATTTTTTTTTTTTTAACCCATTACATTTAAATTCATGATTTTAGGATAAGAAGAGGTTAATTTAGTAGTAAACCCCCCCACACTTAGTGGGTTTGAGTTATGTCCAGGGGTGAAACCAGTAATTTAGTTTCAGGGGAGTCAATACAAAATTTAATATTTAAGAAATAAATTATTAAAAAAAATGTGATACCTTTTAGTCTTAAAGGTAGTGTCACCAATTTTAAATTTTTTTCAGAATTAAAATATAACTTATCGCAGTTTTTTATCTTGAAAACCATCTAGAACCAAATATTAAAATTTTTCTATAATTAACAAACAATGTAAAGTAAACTCAAAGAATTGTATCAAGATATAACGAGTATCGTAGAATAAAAGAGTAAAGCCTCCAATATTTATTTAGCTTTTTACCATGAAAATATATTAAATAATAATGTACAATAGACTAGACAATAAATAATGTATGAAATAATAGGAAATTATTTATTATTTGATTAGAAATTAAAATCATAAAAGGAAAAGAGATTGATTTTGTATTCTATAATCATGGGCAATAAAATAGGAAAAATATTTATTAATGAATTAATATTATAAAAATAATAGAATAAATCAAGCTAATATTATCATCTATATTATATTATTATATCATAATTTTTCCATAATTAAAATTTATAGTATTTTCATTGGTCGCCCTCGGTTATGTCCATCTTTACGGTCTTAAAATATTGTAATAGTTCAAATAAAAAATTCAAGATTTTAAATGGAAAATACAATTCGAACCTACGCACTCAACGTAGTAGGTGTGTGAGGAAATTTTTTTTATTTGAATAATAGTTTTTTTATTTTTTATAATTTTATTATTCTTGCATTTTAAAGAAATTTGTGACACATCACTGTAGATGTTGTAATCATAGTTATCAAAATATACAACTTTATTCTTATCATAAGTTTAACTTATTAGCATAGTAACATTATCAAGAAAAAGTTAACGGAATGAAGTTGATCCAGTATTATATCACTGATCTAGTATTATATCCTTTATAAGTATAAATACATCACGAGATTGTAACTTCGATTCTTTTTTCGATTATAAAATCCTGAATTTATATAATACTTAAAGAAATAAAAACAATATTAGAAAAAAATTACTTAACGGAAATTGAGGTGATTAAGTAGTAAATCTACCGTAATCCATTCTCAAAAGTCTGGATTAAATAATTTCTATAAAATTACTCTCCCGATAAAGTAATAGACTAGTCACAGTACCACTACAATTTACAATAGCATAGGGTGGCGCCAAGCGGTGGTGCACCCAGAATCGACGACACAACAAAACCCCCGCCGCCGCAGCAGCCCACCAGCCGCCACCACAACCCACCTTTTTCTTTCTTTTTTATCTCTCACCTTCACTTCAACCTTCCAGTCACTATTTATTTATTTATTATTATTATTATTTACTTTCAACTCATAAATTTTTTCACTTTATATATTTATATATATATACACACAAATCACAGTCAGACACCCCACTTGCTTCTCGCTGCCCAAATCTCCATAGCCAACCCACCTCTCTTTCTCTCTCCCTCTGGTCTCTCTTTGACATTGAACTAGGAAGAAGTTTGATTATTATTATTATTATTATTATTTTTAATGTTTTGTTTTTTTTTTTTTAAATTTCCCGAGAGACAGAGTGTTTATTACTCAAATTATAAAGACAGTGAAATCACAATTAAAAAAATATTAACTTTGCCTTCAATATCGCCATAAACCATGCCTTAATTTCATTTCTCACCTTCTCTCTCCATTAACGGTCACTTTTTGTTTAGTTTTCTAAAAAAAAAAAAATAGAATTTTTTATGTGGGATCTCACTGTGATCGAATTTCTTCATGTTTGAGCTAACCGTGTGTACCTGTGACTTGTCCTAGTTGATAAGCTAGAGATTCGAGATTCCATTCTCCCAGTGTAAGCATTAAATCATTTGTATTTATATGTGTGTGTGTGTGTTTACATGTACACATATAAAATATATATACATAAATGTCAAACTAAAATTTGGAGGGTCTCATTTTTTTCTCAAAAAAAATTTCTGGGTTTGTGTTAATTTTGGTTTTCAATGAGTTTCTTGACATAAAAGTATAAAACTGATCTGGGTTTGTGTTATTGATGTGAATTTGATTGAATCTGATTTGTTTTGTTAATTTGTTTTGTTGCAGGAAACAGAGATGCTGACTTGTATAGCGTGTTCGAAGCAACAGCAGCAGCTCAAAAATGGATCTCTGCGACCGGAGGAGGAGGAAGATGTCGTCGCGACGCCGAGGACAAAGCAAGCCATCAAGGCTCTCACTGCTCAGGTAATAGTTGCTCTCCAATCTGTTTGGTTGCTGAGAAATTGAGAGAAAATGAGTGAAAGCTAGAAAGTTTGATTCTTTTTGTGTTTTATCATAAGTATTTGGAGGAATTGGGATTTATGTGTGATGTCATTTTTGTTTTTTTTCTAGGATAAAGTTGAGGTCTGTTTGGGTGATGAGAAAGTGAAAGAAAATGAAAGAGGAACTGGAGTCTATATGTGTCTTCTTGTTATTTTGTTTTTATGGAGCTTAATAGGACAAATGATGATTGTTAACTTTTTTAGTTGGGTTCATTTTAACATCTGGGGTGCTAAAAATTGGAACCCAGATTTTATTTTTCCAGAGTTTTCTCTCTATATTTTCCTTCATTTTCTCTGCAACCAAACAGTTTCTAATCTCAACTTTTTTCAAATGAAAGCAGTGGAAATGATGAATTTTTACTTCTAATCTCGACCAAACAGGCTCTGTTGGGTTGTTGAAAAAGAGGAGAGCTCATGAGTTTTAGGCCTTTTGTATTTTTTGTTTTTTAGAGCCTAACTAATGGGACAAAAGGAAAAAGTGCCACCATTTGTTTGTTTTTATTGTACTGTTTGGTTGATGAGAAAGGGTAGGAAAATTATTGGAATCTCTGATTTAGGTGTTTTCTTCTTCTTCTTTTTGCCTTTTCTTTTTTAGTGATTTTCTTTAGGAGGTTGTGGGGGCAAAAGAAAAAGGGTCCAGTTTTACTTTGTTTTTGGTTTCTGCAAAATGTGCAAAAAAGAAGGATAATATAGGAGGTTTGAATCTTATGATTTTGACAGAAAAATTGAATTATGATTCTTGTATTTTGAATATATCGGAGCCGGAAAGACGAAATGGTTTAATCGGATTAAGGTTACAATTTCGTGAAGTGAAAATGATAGAACAAACAAGAGTTTACACCAGAGAACTTTTTATTTGACACCATTTTCTCAACCATATAAGAATTTGATTATTTTCTTTCTTTTGAAGAAGTGGTAGAACATGGAGAACTATAGAACTTTTCGATTGCTTTTTTGTTTTTTGTTTTAATTTATATTTTATTTTTAGATTAAGGACATGGCAATGAAGGCATCAGGTGCATATAAAAACTGCAAGCCATGTTCTGGATCATCAAACCGTCACCAGAATGGAAACTATGCTGATTCTGAGGCTGCCTCAGAATCGGCAAGGTTCCATTGCTCATACCGTCGAACGGGAAGTTCCAACTCGACACCGAGAATATGGGGGAAAGAAATGGAATCGAGATTGAAAGTCTTATCAAGTGGGGAAGGGACACCTGCGTCTGTGAGCGGACGGACCGAGTCTGTAGTGTTGGAGGAAGATGAGCCCAAGGAATGGATTGCACAAGTGGAACCGGGTGTTCTCATCACTTTTGTTTCTTTGCCCCAGGGAGGGAATGATCTTAAGAGGATTCGATTCAGGTACACTCTCAATTCTCAATTGTTAGATATTGAAGCCTTTTATTTGTTGGTATCTCATTCTTTATGTGATATTGAAAGTTTTTTTAGAGAGTGTTTTATCGTTTTCACAATTTTTTCCGGTTTGCTGGTAATAATCGGAAATCATAGGTTCGTAGTTGACAATGTCATTTCAAAGTTTCACTGCACTGAATTTGTATATGACTTCATTTTCATTATCCAAAATATGAAGTGGTTCCCAAGTATGATTCTGATTTTTATGACTTCTCCTTCATATCCATCACTGCTCTGCTGTAATTCGAGAAAGTTTTGTAATCCCTGCATTAATGTATGGTGCAGTGCACTGAATTTGCATGTGACTTGTTATTGTATCAAATTAATTTTGCATTTGCATGATTGAAGTGGTCCCCAAGTATGGGTCTGATGGCTCTGTTGTGATTCCTGTAAATTGTTCTAAACCTGCAATAATTGATAATCACACTCTTCATTAGAAAAACTTTAATGGAAACTAGACAGAGATGTTCTATGTACTTGTTGCTTTGAATTGCTAAACATTAGCTCCTACGGACCTCTATCCATTTACGGTTTAAAATGACTGAAATTTGAATTTCTGTTTTGGGTCAATTTTTTTAATGTCAATTTATGAGGCAGTAAAATCAAGAACTACTGATCGATGAAATAGGCAGCATGACAATAAGTACTAAAGACATGTCTGGTGCACATGTATGTGTTTGTACTTCGAGTTCATTATTTTACCTGCTTGGAACTTCATAGGAAAAAGAAATACATCACCTGATGAAAGTGACCATCAACTGGTCCAAATCTTTATAAATTTGGTTGTATCATTCTGTCGTTTTTCGTCAACTAGTATTTGTTCTTTGATGGACCAGAAATTTATATGAAAATATTCTGCATTGGATGGCAGACAATTTGGGTGTTGGGTTCGTTGGTAATGGTTAATTGTGATGTGTTTTTTTTTATTACTTTCGTTATAATTAGCAATGGACAATACGGAGATTTGTTTCTATACAACATTGTAATACTGGTCACAAAAATAGTAGTAGTCTTGGATGGAACATAACGGTCAGAAAACAGGAATTGCTCCAGTGTTCCTTTTTGCCGTTTTCGTCTATGAAGATGTGGCCTAGGATTGTTGCTTTTCAACGAAAAGCTCATTTATTTGTGTGGAGAGTTAATGGAGTTATACAACTACAAAACTGAAATTAGTAAATTGGCTTATTTAACTGTTGATTTTGGCTTTATATTTTGAAGTTGATAAAAAAAAAATTAATGGCGGCTTCATATTTTACTTTTTAATCTTGAATTTGCTGTAATCTTCACAGCATCTTTATTCCTGGTTTTACATCACGTCGCCAGGTCCTGTTTGTGACTGAGCTGCTATTTTGTGGAATTTATGAATCACAATATGAGAAGAAAAGGTTTGTAATTGCATGAAGGCAGTTTAGAGGTTAGAATTTAGGTATGACTATTGCATCACAAGTTATGTAGTAATAAACTTTAGGACTGGTCTATTTATAATCAGTTCATCGTTCTATCTTTCCGGAAACAATCTCTAGGCGCGAGGCCTTTATCTAATGCTAGTCTTCTTTTTATGCAATCGTATATGTGATTTCATGTTATGAATATTATGATAACAACTTTTAGATTTTTAATTGTCTACTCTCAAAGCAACTGAAATTTCCGATTATTCTTAATTTTGAGCAAAACATTGCTTTATTGTGATATTTAACAAGCAGCTAGTAACATAAATTGAAATCCATTATTAAATTTCTAGTGTTTAGCATTTAGAACTTTCTTTTGTCATTGTAGAAGTGCGAAAATCTGCTCGTTTCATTCTCTGGTATTCTTCTCGCTCAACTTTCCTGCACACGCTTAGGAGTGCTAATCTTTGTTTTCATTGTTTCATCAGTCGTGAAATGTTCAACAAATTGCAAGCTCAAAGGTGGTGGGCAGAGAACTATGACAAGGTCATGGAATTATACAATGTTCAGCGGTTCAATCGTGAAGCAGTTCCACTTCCAATTTCGCCAAGATCTGAGGATGAGGTTAGCTCACACCATAACTATCATTTTTTGGATTCAATGAAATGAATTTTTTGTGTACAAATGAAATGATTACCAATATTTTTTACGTTCTTCCAGAGCTTGAGGGTTGGATCTGCCAAGCACAGCCCTATGACTCCCCCGTTGGGCAAAGAGCGCCCACGCAACTTCCACCGCCCAATGGGAGTGGGTTATTCCTCATCGGATTCACTGGAGCACCAACCAGTGCAATCCCGTCAATGTCATGACTCAGCTGGTCTTGCTTCTTCGACACCTAAACTTTCAAGCATCAGTGGGACAAAGACGGAGACTATGTCATCAGTAGATGGCTCCGCAAGGACTAGTTCATCAAGAGAGGCTGATCGATCTGGAGAGCTTTCCATCAGTAATGCCAGCGACATAGAGACTGAATGGGTTGAACAGGATGAACCCGGTGTGTATATCACCATCAGAGCTCTTCCAGGTGGTTCTCGGGAGCTTAGACGTGTTCGCTTCAGGTTAGCAGAATTCAAACTTTCTATGACAAAATTAATAGATGGAGACATCTGCGAGTCTTGAACCTTTTTTGACAGCATAGTAGTATTCGAATTGTGAATCCGATCCCTGCCTAATATTTCATAAACTGTTAGTTAGCAGCCCTCGTTTACCCATTTACGAACATTAGTCCACACATTAAACCTGCAAATTACTTGATATTGTTAATTAACATCATTTCGGATAAGAAAAATTCTTAAACATACGTTATTTTTGTTCGATATGTTTGATGCAGCCGGGAAAAGTTTGGAGAGATGGAAGCAAGGATGTGGTGGGAAGATAACCGGGCCCGGATACAAGAACAGTACTTGTGATGAAGAAGATGGTGATTGGACAATCTCTTAACATAGCTTTTTACAGATATTTAATTTAACTTTTTTGCTCAAGAAGCCATTAGCTTTGTTCCAATATAATCTTCATCAAGGTTGTGTTTTTCTCTCAATTTTTTTTTTTTTTTTTGATTTCTTTTTTTCTTTTCATATTGGGAGGAGGTGGATAATGTGCAATTATTGTTGGATGTTTCAGAGTTTGGTGAATGGTAGTGGAAAATGAAAATGAAAAAAAAAAAAAAAAAACTGGTGGGAAATTGCTAATTTCTATATTTAGTTATTTTATTTTGTTGAGGATCTTGCTGAATAGTTAAATCTAATATGGTGTTATTTTAGTTGCATTTGTAATAATTTTATCTTAAATAAATTTCAACATATTAAATCATAATTATGTGTTTTTCTTTTCTTTTGATATATGCTTATAAGTGTAGATCCAATATTAAAAAGAGTAATTGACACCGATGCCTCCAGAAGTGTACGTGAATTTGTATGTTGTCTCTTGAACTTTTTTTTAGGCATTAAAACCCCTGAACTATTGTTTATTTGCAAAATACGATTATAGATATCTCCTCTTAGGAGGAATAAGTCTAACTGTTTGCCAATAAACGATAGTTTGGAGGGTTTAATGTCTAAAAAAAAAATTTATGGGTCAACATACGAATTAACGTACACTCTAGGGGTATTGGTGCCAATTACTCTATTAAAAATTATTTTGAATCCCAAAAGGCCAAAATAATATTTTGATACCGTAATTAAGTTATTTTCTAAACTTATAATGAAATTTGATTAAAAAAACCATTAAAGATATTTATTTTTAGATCAAAATCAAAATATTACTTTTATTTTTATTTTTTTGCATAATTTAATTTTGTTTTTAATAAAATAAATTTGATCATTTATGTGTGGATTACACAGCCAGCCCAGCCCAGCCCACTTTTAGTATACTTAGAAATTGGACCAATCCCTCCATTTGCTTACACAAATAAAAAAGTGGTCAAAAATTAAATAGCACTTTTTAGGGGAAGGTTGGTACAAATAACACCACTTTAATAAGTCATGTTTTAATAGAACCAAAATAGGTGATGAGATCAAAATACCCCCTCTTACTCTTTTCTTTTTTATTTTTTTTTTCTCAAAAATTCGAGACTTATTTGTGTTTTCGAGACTTATTCATACGTTTAGAGACTTAATTCAAGTTTGTTCGGGACTTGTTCTGTTTGACCTCCATCAATGGTGACAGTGACGATCCGACGACGGTGCCGGTTGACTTTGGAGATAATTGGATTTAGAAGATCGAACGATGCCAGGTTCGTTGGCTCCATTAGTTTCGTCAGATTTGCAACGGATAGTCATAGATAGGACGATGATGATTCTCGACGGTTTGGGTTTGGCTTCGTTTCTCTCTCTATACAACTCGAAAATGAAAACAAACACTTCAATTATAATGATTGGCACTCGACAAACGTTTTTCCAGTGGTTTTACTGGTCAACTCGTTGGTGGCACCTCCATTGAAGTTCCATCAGTAGAGGTTTGGGAAAAGGGAGAAGAAGAAGGTAAAAGACACATAAAAGAAAAGAAAATAAGCTGGGGGGGGGGGGGGGTATTTTTATCCAAATTCCATTTTTGGTGCTATTAAAGTGTGATAGTTGTATAAGTTAAAATTTAAAAAAGTGCTATGTACCCTTATTTTCTAAAAAGAAAAAAAACGCACCCTTTATCTTTTTTAAAAAAGAAGAAAAATCCAAAAAGCACTTCTTTGAGATTTTTTTTGATGGAAGTACTTTTTTGAGAATTGACAATTGCTTTTGCAATTAAATTTAAGTGGTTGTTCGATTTTGTCTTAAAAAAAAAACCAAAATGTCACAAACAAAATGCATAAATTTTTGTTAGACTTCAAAACATGGTTATCGAAACTTCTACATTGGAATAAATTATAGTGAAGAATATACTCCATAGTTGAAAAAACATTTCAATGAAAATAACTTCTATTTCATCAAGTTAGGTCAAGAGATAATAAACTCATAAATTTAGACATTTCATAGTTGATTAGATTTAGTTGTGAATATAAAAATATTTGAAATTTAACTAATAGTTATGACCTAGAAGTTGCAACAATTATTTAGGGTTATTTGAGATCAAAAGTGAACAAAGATTCTTTAAAATTAAAGAAGAAAAAAAAGAAAAGAAAATTATTTTCAAAACTTTTGTCCATTTTTAAATTTAAATATGTACCAATTAACTAAAATAATCAATATTTGAAAATATTTTAAGCTTTTATATATTATAAGAAAAATTCATTTTTTTTTTCCCTACATAAGGAGTAGGTCAATTTTTTCCACGCTTTTTTTTCCATATTTATGGTAGGGTTAAGTCCTATAAATATATTTTTTTTCCGATGTCGTAAGAGTAGATACCCGGTAGTATATATAGTATTTGATTAGGCATGCCCTAATTGTTGTAAGAAGAAATATCACCAAGAAGAAGTTGAAAGAAAAAAAAAAACAGAAGGGTAAAAACGTAAATGAGCCCAACAACTAAGGGGCAAATCCGTCAAATAAGATAAAAATCAGCACACAAATTCTAGGCTTCAAAGAAGTCTTATTTGAGTGGTAAAACGTTTTTCAAAACCCCAACCCAAATCAGCAAACATAAAGCCGTTCCCTCTCTCTCTCTCTCTCTCTGTCTTTTTGTTTCTCTCTCAATGCAAACCCTAATAAACCCAGAACCCTAATCTACATATAAACCCCGAACCACCCTTAAAAATCGTATCTTTACACACAATATCTTTCACATTCACAATTGATGATTGGACATTGAACGTTGCTTTCTCGCTGTGTCTTTTTCTCGGTGGGGTTTGGGAACTTTTTCGTTTAGCGTGCGGCGGCGGCGGCTGCGGCGGAGTAAGTGGTGGTGGTTGATTCTGAGATGGTCACTGGTGGTGTGAGAAGCAGCAGCGAAGGAGGAGGGACGCGGATTTTGTCGGCTGGAGTGAGGAAGACCATCCAGACGATAAAGGAAATCGTGGGCAACCACTCGGATGATGATATCTATTCCGCTTTGAAAGATTCTGACATGGACCCTAACGAGACCGCCCAGAAGTTGCTCAACGAAGGTCTCTGCCGGTTCCTGTTGTTTAATTTCGATTTTTTTCTTATTTGATGGTTTATGTTGCTTTTTGATTTTGTGGGGTTTTGTTGTGGAAAAAAACTGTTTTTTTTTTCCCCTTTTCTTTCATAGTGTTTTGATTAATGGGTTTGTATAATTGATTGGTGGGTTTACTTATGTTGGGAGGTTTTTGTTAGGTGGTGGTTTTGTATTGATATTGAATGTTGTTGCTTGTTATGTGATGAGTTTGTCTCTGGAGTTAAAAAAGAGTATTAGTGGTGTATTGGAGTTTTGCTGGTTCACATGAATTGCTCTGTATTTATAATTTGATTCTGATGGTTGTGGTTTCTGTTTTTGGGGTTTGTTTTCATGGTCTTGGAAGTTTTTGGTTAGATGCATTTTGTTTTCTAGGTGTTGATTAATTGTGGGTTCACCGGGATACTTCAGTTAGCATTTTGTTTTGGTGTTTTTTTTTTTTTTTTTTTTTTGTTTTTCATTGTGGCTGCAGTTTTATAATTATTTCATTGTTTTTTCCTTTGTAAGAGTGTTTTTTGTTTTTTAATGAATGTTGGTTACCTTGTGTTGATTTCGAATTTTCAGTTGGAAAGGTACTCTGACCTCTGTTTGAGTATTTATAATGGTATTCTTATTTTGCATTGATGTACTCTGTTGGTAGTGGGGTTTTGAATTTTGATAATTGTCTTTTGAAACTATGCTATGAGTGTTTAGTTTATTTTTGTTTATTTGGATTTGTTCTTCTACAGATCCATTTCTTGAGGTAAAGAGAAGAAGAGACAAGAAAAAAGAGGTACAACTTTGACCTCTGAGGCAAGCTTGTTCCACGCTTTTATGTTTCTCCGTATAGGGATAATTTGAAGTTATTTTGCTTATAGTTCTCCAAATTTCCTTTGTTTTGGCTCCCTCGTTCTTTAACAGTAACCTATATGCTCTATAGTGTTCAAGTTGAGTTATTTATATTAAAGCCATTGAGCAATTAAGTTTGCAAGTCACCATAGTAAATGTTGTTCTAATTTGGTATTTTTCTGAATGCAAATGTTCATAGCCCCAGATTGTCAACTACAAGGTTTCATCTGATACAAGAAAAAACTCTGAGAACACCTTGCCACTAGTGAAGTCTCGTCCATTTACTGATCGTAATGCTCGAAGAGGTGGCTATAATCGAAATGCAGTGCCTGGTAATGCAGAATTTAACTTGTTTATTGTTTATTGCGGTGCTTGTTACCTTAAACAAAGTATTATACAGTTCGATTTTTATTTTGAATTTTTTGAGACACTGCGGTGATGATATTCAACTTTTTTTGTGGAATAATTTGATATTATAGGAGAGATGACAGAAATCTTGAAATGCGACATGTCTTCTGGTACGACAATGCATGAAAAATTGAATTGACCATGAGGATCAACTTCTGAACTGTTGCTTGGCCAAGTTTTTTGGGCAGATAATATATTTTTATAAAACTAATTAAATTAAAACATACAAATATTCGACCATTTTATAATGTTTTTCAGATAAAGGCAGTTTGCTCAGACTTATGAAACTAAGTTTATTATGAATCAAATTTGTAAAGTACAGTACCACACTTCAAAGTACTAATTGTTAATTAGATCACAATTTCTTTTTCAGCTGATAGAGAGAATCCTTATTTGTCCACAAAATAGAATTCTTCAATGTTTTAGGCATGATTTAATGCATTCACATTTCACAATTATATTTTGAAATTTTTAATCATCGACACTATGGTTAATCTGTGTTGATTGTTTCACATCTCCAATTATTAAATCCTGTTAATGTAAGAATTATAGCCGTTTTACTTCTATAATATGGTGTTATCAACTGTTTATTATGAGGCCTTTTCCATGTTCTTGTGCTTGATGGAAGCGCTGTTACTAGATGCAGGAATGAACAAAGAGTTCCGTGTGGTGAGAGATAACAGAATTAACCGAAATGGAAATAGAGAAATCAAGTCTCCTCCACTACAAAGCTCAACATCTGCCAATGAGAAAGTGGTAGCAAATATCACTGAAAAAGGGTGAGTTCATGTGGGTACTTTCTATTTTATTTTTAATCTAAATTTGTGCTGTTCTGTTAACCTTTGCATTACATATATTGCGATCTAAATTGTCTTGTAAATTCCAACATTTTGGTAATGTACCTTTTTTAGATGAAACTAGAACATTCTATTTATGTATGTTTTGATTATCATTTTAAGTTATAAGTAGACTAGAATTATTAGGTGTTGACTGTTGATACTGTTGGCATCGCCAATTACCTTCATACCTTGAAAATCGTTGTTATCCATGTTGGAAAATATATTCTACTTGACTGTAGGTAGTTTGTTGAGTATCTCTTGTTTTATCGAATTGAGAAATGAGGACATCTAATATAAGAAGAATAAATTGGTAGTGGGTAATCTGAATGATAGAATAAACAACAGTTGGTGTTTCGAAATAATGTAAGCTCTGCCTGTAAATGTATTAGAAAAAATTGAGGAAGCTTTGATGGATGTGGGTTCTATTAGTAATTTTTAAGTATCTAGATTATTGTTTGAGAAGGCCCCTAATTTTTGGTGTCCGATTTTCAGTACACTTTCTTCAATCAATAGACAATTTTGCTTTGATGTTTGTTGTGTTTATAGTTGCTGAATCTTGCTTGTCATGGAAGACAAATTGAATATGGCTCTGTTGTTTTTTCAGTAGCTCAAGAGGAATTTTAAGTGGTCAAAAACCCTATGGCGGCCGGAATTTATCTCGAGCTTCAAATGGACCAGCTGATTTACAACCCAGACATGCCAGAGATGCTAATGCTAGTGGTACTCATAGAAAAGAAGTATCAGAGGAAAAGCAAACTAAAGGTCCTGGTGCAGAGTCACGTGCACACGTGGCCAAACGTAACAGTTCACAAGCACCTTCTGCCTCATTGGCATCAAGCAATTCGGTTGTTGGGGTGTACTTCTCGTCTACAGATCCTGTTCATGTGCCATCTCCTGATTCTAGATCATCTGCTGCTGTTGGAGCTATTAAGCGCGAAGTTGGCGTTGTGGGTGGAGGTCGACTGTCTACTGACAGTGCTGGCAAAGATCCATCAGCACCAAGTGGTTCTTTCTCAACTTCGCTTGTGGGAAGAGATAATTCTTCAGAGTCATTTAGACCATTTCTTCCTATTTCTAAAAATGATCAAGTGAGTCAAACTGCTGCAACAGAGTCTGGAATGCCTGGCATTCCAGGCAGCAGGGCATTGTTAAGCAATCAGTATACTAGCAGATCACACCAACAATCTCTAGGTCATCAAAAAGGTACTTTTCACATATGGGTTTACATGACGTATGACTCCTAGTACAAGGGAATAGGGTTTTATTATAAAATACTAAAATACTATTCGCCTTGGTGATTTTTTTGTTGTTGCTATTTTAGTTGCATAAATTTAACCATATGTTTCTCTCTCTCTCTCTTTCTCTCTCTCTCTCTCTCTCTTTCTCTTGTACTTCATCAAGTTGATATGTTGTATGCTAGCATTGGAAAAGAAATATGTTATTTCAAAATTTAACAGAAGCTTGACTATTTTTGTCCTGGTTGAAGCTGTCACTAATTTTGATATGATGCCATGTTATTCTTGGTTTTAATGCTTTTGCAGTTTAATGTGGTGTCTTTGTAGATGCTGTTTCTGAATGATTCAGAGTATGATGTCTTTTCATCAAAATGGTTCTTTCTAAAATGTATTAGAAACCATCACTAGCCTTTTTTATTTTTGGATTTTTACTGTTAGGAATTTGAGAAATTAGGTTGTCATTAGATAAAGTTGAATGTTATAGAAATAGTTGATTACTTAATTAATCAGTCACGCCATGTTGGTTAAGGAGGTGGATTTTTTCTGTTTATGTTGAGTTTCGAGAGGACATTGTATATAATGATGCATTTTCTGAGTGCTATGAAACCTTAAAATGTTGTTATTGTGTTATTATATTTTGATTTGCCAATTTCCATTTTGGCCTTGCGAATCAAAGTAGGCGGTCATGTTCATTCTTTTCCTTTAATGAATGAGCGTCTAAAGTTTAAAGCTTACTTTTTTTTTTTTATATCTGATGCTTTCTGAAACTTAGTGAGTTCATGGAAAATAGTTAGATTGCTGCTGTAATGGAATTTAATTATTAGAGGTTTCATGCTTCCATGTTTGTCAAATTTTCGTGAAATAATTATTTACAAGTTTTTATGCAGCTTCACAACATAACAAGGAATGGAAACCAAAATCAAGCCAAAAATCAAGTGTTACTGGCCCCGGAGTGATTGGAACGCCTACTAAGTCTGCTTCACCTCCGGTTGACAATTCTAAGGACCTGGAATCAGATGCAGCAAACTTGCAACATAAAGTTTCTCGAGTAAACATTTCTGAAAACCAGAATGTAATCATTGCACAGCATATTCGAGTCCCTGAGACCGATCGCTGCCAGCTGACTTTTGGTAGTTTTGGAGTTGATTTTGATTCTTCCCAGAAATTTGGATCTGGATTTCAAGCTGTCAGTGCTACTGAAGGATCAAATATGGACTCTGCAGCTAGGTTGGTGTTCTTTTTAAGAAATTAAATGCATTTGAGTGATGGCTATACTGTTGCACATTTGAATATTTAATTTTGAATATATGTTTATATAGAAGTTCTCTATAAAATCGTGACTGAATTCAATTCTTGATGATGAGTAACTGTTTTGCTGATCTGACTTCAGAGTTATAATTACATTATTTTGTTATTGTTAATGTGTATGTTTGAATTGACATGTATGCCTATAGAAAACTTGATTTGTATCAGTGTAGTGAATTAGTAATCATGGGACATTTTTATAACTAAAGTGTGACATGTTAATGTTTATGGCAGCTCATCTGTACCTGCTTCCAAGTCTTCTGGTATTGATGTTTCTGGCAGCAAGCCAGCAGAGATTCTAAATGATCAAGTTATAAATTCTGAGTCTAACTCACCAGCATCGGGTGAATCATCGGAGCATCAATTGCCTGATGACATAAAAGATACCTCAAGTCCCCAGAATTTGGACAATTATGCTGATATTGGATTAATTCGGGAAAATACTCCATCCTATACTCTTTCAGAGTCGCAACAGCAAGATCCTCCAGAATTGGCAAGTTTTTCGGTGAGCTCATTTTTCCAACACTTATTTTACTCATTGTCTCTGAGCTTATGAAGATCGAAACTTGTGTATGCATGACATTCAACTCTAATTTATAATTATTTTTAACATTTTACTTTGAAAAGAAGTATAGTCGCACTTTTTGGCCCAGCTGTCTTATTACTTCGTATATGGAACATTCTCATCTTCATTGGTTTTCTTGCAGGCATATGATCCCCAAACTGCTTATGATATACCGTACTTCAGACCCACAATGGATGAAACTGTACGAGGGCAAGGTCTACCAACTCATCAGGAGGTCAATGTGAGTTTCTTATTTTCATGTATTTATTAAATCAGTATTCAGTCCATCTCTCTTTCAAATATGTGTGCACTCTGTGCTCATGCTCATTTATAGCTCTTCTTGATAACAGATGTGTCAACTTTTTTTTCTTTTTTTTTTTTTTGCACAATTTGTTCATAGACTTTTTATTGCCATAAAGTTTTAGGTGGAGTTCTTTCAACTTTCAACTTTTCTTCGTTGAAGTTTGGTCTTTGTTGCTTTATGTATGTGTGCGTGCCTGAATGACTTACATTTCTTCATATGCACAATTTATGTCGTAATGGCTTTGTGCTCTAGGCAGGTTTTATAAGGGCATCGCCGCTGCATTTAGTTTGACTTATTTTCTGTTAGTTAATTGAAGGCCACTATTTATTTTCGTCTCAACTAATGTTTTTGTAATTTTATGACTACAGGCCTTAAACAGCATCCCTGCATCAACAATAGCTATGGTACAGCAACAACCGCAGCAAATGGCCCAGATGTCCCAGATGTATCCTCAAGTTCATCTTTCCCATTTCCCTAATCTTATGCCATACCGCCAGATCATCTCCCCGGTTTATGTACCACAAATGGCTATGCCTGGCTATTCTAATAATCCTGCCTATCCACATCCATCAAATGGCAACAGTTACGTGTTGATGCCTGGCGGTAGTTCACATCTCAGTGCAAATGGCGTCAAGTATGGAATTCAGCAGTTTAAGCCAGTTCCTCCTGGCAATCCGACTGGGTTTGGAAATTTTACAAGTCCAGCTGGGTATGCCATTAATGCTCCTGGTGTGGTTGGGAGTGCAACTGGGCTTGAAGATTCAACTCGAATGAAGTACAAAGATAACAACCTTTATGTTCCGAATCCACAGGTAAAGCTGATATATTCTTCTAAGGCAATGGCAACAAATCCTTTGCTTTATAATTATAAGATTGAATGTTCTCCGAATTGCTTAACCATGTTTTTAATAAATGACATGGCAGGCTGAAACATCCGAACTCTGGATACAAAACCCTAGGGAGATTCCTGGATTGCAATCTGCTCCATACTACAACATGCCTGCACAATCGCCTCATGCTGCTTATATGCCATCCCATGCTGGTCATGCTTCCTTCAATGCCGCAGTACCACAATCTTCTCATATGCAATTCACCGGCATGTACCATCATCCTTCTCAACAACCTCCTGCAATGGCCAATCCGCACCATCTAGGCCCTGCTTTGGGTGGCAACGTTGGAGTCGGGGTTGGCCCAGCTGCACCTGGGGGACAAGTTGGTGCTTACCAGCAACCTCAATTGGGAAATTTCAATTGGACACCGAACTTCTGAAAGATAAGATACAATACGCCAAATCTAACCCTTGTCGCTTGTAAGGGATTTAAGTAGCTCTATAGAAAGTTTCTAGTTTCATTTGTGAAATGAGTTACCCATAATCTTTTCTCATTTAATGCATCATTTGGTGTTCATTTTCCAATATCTTCGGTTCTGTTCATTTTGGTCGACTCTAATCACACTGAGATTATGCAAATTATCTTAAACCTGCTTTAAAAGACACAAGAGACTTCTTGAAGTCCGTAGAATTCATCTGAAACCTCATCGATTGTAATTAGATCAAAACCTTATAGTAAGATGCATGAAATTTACCTTTATTATACTTTATAGTTAATATATCAATGTGATGGAATCAATCCCAGCTTCACATTGATTGCTTTTCTTTTAAAAATTTAACTTAGGTTAGCTCAAAACTCAGTTACATTGCATGAACATGAACATGAACATATCTGCTGTGGGTAAAAAGCATAAAGCAGCTTATAAGGATATATGATTATCATGTGCCAATGTCATCACTGTTTTTTGGAGAATAATTTCCAGTGATTGTTTGTGTTACATAAATCAAAATCAGAGAGAAGAGTTGTTTTTGTTGTTTCCTTTGTCAGAGGAAAAGAAGAAAAAGTGTGAAAAAAACGAGGAAGGAATTAGAGCATTGTTCATTGCCGTGTCTTTGTTCACTTTAAAATTTTTTATTTTTCTTAAAAAAATGAGTACTATTCTGTGCTTTCTTCCTAGGGATCACCAAACATTCCTTTTCATGTTTCATGCCACAACACAATTCTCTCTCTCTCTCTCTCTCTCTCTCTCTCTCTATTTTGCCTAGCATAAACCTTCCTTTATCTCCTACCAATGCCTCTCTCTGGCTCCTCCATGTGAATTCAAATCCCCAGTTTGATGTCCTTAGTTGTCTATGAATTACTTTCCATGTCATTTTTTTAAAGATATTTTGAGTTATGGAATACATACATATATGCATTGTTTTGTACTAGCTTAGTGGGTTCAAAAGAAGAAAAGCAAATTAAGGTTGTTTATGGCATGAGATGATTTGCCATGATCTCTTCTGTTGAGCTTGTGTGAGATTCCTTTCTTTTCTTTTTTATATTTCCTCATTACAACAATTAAATATAAACCGAAAACTTACTAAATCTAGATGTGGTGAGATTCCAGTCTAAAACCTTTTGTATAACAAAAGATAGTTAGAAAAAGGAATAAAATGAAAGAGAATTAATTTGGCGTTTGGTTGGCTGGAATGGCCGGGAATGGAATCCATTCCATACGTTTGATTGGTTAAAATCCAATGAAATGAACATTCCATTGGAATGGTGGAATGAGCATTCCATCCAAAAACCAATGGAATGCCCATTTCATTCCAAACTAAAAAATTTATTCCTTAAAAGCCCTCATATGCACAAACTACATTCCAAAAATAATATATTATCGTTATATATTATATATTATATATAAATAATATTATAATATAATATAATATAATATAATATAATATTATGTATATTTATATATAATTTACTTTTATATTTTATTATTATTATCCATAATATATCATGTTATTATGAATGTTTTATAATTAGGGGTATTTTGGTCAAAATACAGTTAATTCAATTTAGTTGTTAACCAAATAAAATAATTCTGATTCAGATGCTAATTCTAAAGTCTCAACCAAACAAAGAAATCGGTTTTCCATTTCATTCTATTCCGATCACCATTCTGCCATTTAATCAAACGTGACCTAAGTTCTATTGGAAAGAGAACTTGATTTCTGTGGTGGGATGTATAATTAAGTTTCCTTTCCTACAAAAACTTGGCTAATTTTTTGGGTTGAGACTAGTATAATTTAATTCTTAACTGGTTTTAATAATCACTATAATCAAAAATCAAGAATAAAGTTTATTTTCCCTCATGTAAGTCCATTTTTGCTTAACCCACCTTCAAGGGTGGTCCCCCCTTCAAATGGATGAAATGTGTCATAAAGGGGATAAATTTATCCAAACACTATCATTTCTTGGGACAAATTTACTCCTCCCTAAACAAGTGTCATCCATTTGAGAGGGGGATAATACTCAACTCCTTGGGGTGGGCAAAAGTAAATTCTTAATTGAATACCTGGTACTGACACGTGGGAATGTGGCCCAAATTTATAAGCATATATTGTCAAAAATTGTCTTTATTTATTACAAATAAAGAAGGGGACGTTATAAAAGACTATTCACATCACAACCATTTTGTTTTTTAAATGGAGTTGTGAGTTGTCCGCAATGAAATCAAATCACCTTCTTTGTGAGTCTTAATGTTATTATAATGAAAAGATTGAAGTGCCAATATGGGCCAAGCATGCATATCTATCTAGGGTTTTGATTAATGGAGCTAATAAGGTTGGAGGTGACCCACACATTTGAAATGAAGATCAAAAAGAAATGATGGAATTATGGAAAAGTTTGATCCTCTTGAAACAACTATCCTTTCCGAGTATAGAGGATTTGTAAGTGTGTGGCATGAAAGTGGAGGCACATGCACTTTATATATATATATATATATATTTCCATAGTATACATCGATGTTATTACATCAGTGTAATATATGTGGATCATTGATTAAATAAAAATCATTGTTGATTATCCCTTCGATGTGCACTTATATAACCAATCTAGTGTAATGTATGTGAGTCATTGATTAAACACAAATCATTATTGATTAAGTTAAAAGAGATGAACTTAACGGTTGATAATTGAGAAAATTATTATATCGGTGCACGCCATGGAGAAAATGACTAATACATATTTCAATGGATGGATGATCAGTCTTTCACACCACCTTCTTGTGGTAGCCACCACACCAGCATTCATACAAAGTGGTGTTGTGACCCAACAAGCAATATGGGTCAAATTATCAAACAACATTGTTGTCTAAGATTTATTTTCAACTTTTTTCCAATATTGTTGTCTAAATGGTACAGTTTATATATAGACTTAGATTTACCAAAATTTTTCCACTGTACTAAAGGTTGTTGAAATTAAAAAAAATAAAAATAAATAATGTTTTTAATTTTAACTAACTCATTGAAAGAGATTTTTAACAAATTTTCAATATAATAGATAGATCCTTGACCGATTTTCAAGTTATTATGTAAATATATATGTATTTAATTAGATCATAATATTCACAAGAGTAATGTTATTTTACCTAAATTTGGTGTTCAAATCTAATCATTTAAATTTCGTGCAAATCAATCCATTATGAGTTTATAACATGATGTGTCAACAATTAATATTTTCTTGTCTTAAGTGGGTATGATATTCTTTATTTCTTCAAATTAATGATAGCACATTATTATTATGTGCTACCATACAAGAAAATTAATGAGTAAATAGCCCCAAAAAAAACCTTTTATATGTGCTAACACCCTTTGCATTGTATATGCAATAGGACAATTTCATTAATGTGCTACAGGAAAAATTAACAATGTCATCTCATATGATGTGTCAAATCTGGTGGGCTAATGCATCCACCAATAATTTATATATATCCTTTTGGTATGTGTTCTTAGGTGGGATGATGGTGGATTGGAAAAACATATATGGGATGAAACTTTTCCTTGTTAGGGCATGTCAATGGGGCATTTTAGTTGGGGTTTTTTTTGGGGTCCCTCTAATTGGTCACTCTCCATGATCTGAATGGAATCTTGTGTTTCCATGTAATTCACATCAATCGTCCATGATCTGAAAGGAATCTCTCAACCTTTTATAATTTTATTTATTTAAACCTAATTTATTTAAACTTAATCTCTACAGTATTATCTCTTTATAAGTGCCATTGTTGTTGCCCAATGTTATATATATATATATACACTATTAATTGAAAGGAAGTTGTGTTGATATTTGTCCAATGCTCTTTGAATAAGAGCATATGCTTGAATCTTGATATAGTTTTACTAGAAGCAAACAATACAAAACATACTCCGAATTATAGGTCACAAAATAAAAATGCGAGTCATTGAAGCTTTGTAGAGTGGTCACATTTTTATCCTTCCTTAATTTTTATCAAGGTGTTTTTACTGATCAGAAATCCAAGAGAACTTAATTCATATTGTGATTATATTGTTTACTAGAAATTGTTAGAGATCAAATTATGTAGACTCCACTCACAAATCGAGAATCTATTTGTGAATCAAGTTCCTGATGGAAATAGAACTTTAATTCCCCCTCCCACATAGTGAACTGTTTTCACTTTCTAATGAAAGTTGATTCGATCTCTTTAATTTTCATTCCTGATTAGTAAGCAAACCCTTAATGTAATACATTGATGATGATCGCTTGAAGCTTTTGAATGCATTATTATATGAACCAGGCCAGTGCAATTATGAGAAAATTTCTTGAGTTTGAAGGGAAGTCTAGAGGGGAAAAGATAAGAATAAGAGGAATAGAGTACATGAGTACATGTGAGGAAAGGAAAAAGATAGAGAAGAGAATTTGAAGAGGAATTTAATGCACACGCACACGTAACTTTTTTGAGAGACCCTTTTTCTTTTTAGTTAAACAAATCATGACCATTATCAATTTAGTTATCTAATTAATCTTCCCTTTTTTTTTTTTTTTTTTTTTTTTCTCTTTCTCTCCACACACACAACACATATTCTCTTTGCCTTAATACTTCCTCAAAACAATAAATAAATTAATAAGTTAATTAATCAAATCACATTGATCATCTTATAAAGTTAAGGATCCACGAGTGTAATCATTGTACAAATAAACACCACCCCACTTACAATAACATGCTCTCTCTCTTTTTGTAACCCCGGCCCTCCTCATCAAATCCTTGGCCTCCATCCTGGTGTGAGCGGATTTCGAACCCAAAACCTTTTATTTAATTGATATGATCAAGAGACTTTAATTTACTGGTTAAACTAATCCGTACCCCAATTTCTCTCTCTCTCTCTCACAAAAAAGCACATGCACACACAAAAAAGAGAAAGATATATATATATATATATATATATATATATATATATATTTATGGGTAGCCAATGGAATTAATTAACGAAGGGCATATAATTATATATATATAGAATAAGATGAGGTTGGTCCGGTGATAAAATCATTTACACCTGTATCACGAGGCTGTAGGATCTAGTCGATCCTCCCGCTCAAAAAAATAAAATTATATATATATATATATATATATAGTATTATAGTGTGAAAGTTTGATCAATGTGATGCAGAAATTAAATTAGTTTCTTTTCTAAAGTTGTTTACAGTTTTTATAGATATCTTCATTGGGCCATATATATATATATATATATATATATCTTATATACCACAGGTGTGGCGACTTGGATTCGGGACATTGTAAGGTTGAATGAACGTCATTTGTCAACGAGCCATATTAGATCGACAGTGATTCATGAGACTATATTTGGATGGATATATATATATATATATATTTATATATATTTGTTTTTGAACAATAGAGCTTTATTAAAAGCCAGGAAAGACATGGATGGATACTTATGGTGAAATGTATAGGATGGGTACATGATGGTTTGATAAAGCAAGATGATGATGTGCATGAATCCTCTCAACAGCTCATTGAACGTGTGTTGCAAGATATCTTGTTATGATCATTCTACAAATCTGATATAAAATATAGGAAAATTTTTAGGTGCAGATGTTTACATTTTTCTTTAAACAAGGATTTTTCAATTTGTGATGAATTTTTCACATCAAGAATTACTGGTTGAAATTTGATATTCGAATGGTAATAAAGTATCCATCAATTAAGGTTCGCACTAGATGGACTTTTATATGCTTATTCATATTATTTATATGCATGCATATACATACATATGCAAATACTCATGTCTCTCTATGTTTTGTGTGAGTAAGAGATTCCATCGTCTCTATATGTTAATTATTTAAGAGATCATTTTCACGTTATAACACATAATTAAGTTAGGAAGTACACAGCCAAATGATGTTGAGATTGGACAATATATGAACGGTTCGAATATCTACTTACATAAACCTTGGATAGAAACTCACTCGCATGCTAAAACTCCCACAAAAAGTGCACGACAATTAGCTAGTGAAGCTACCAACCAATGTATGTTATCAATTACCCTAAAATTATGATTGTAAGAACATGAATATATTCCTTTCAAAAAAAAGAAAAGAAGGTAAGAACATGAATATATAATCACTTTCACCCAAAATTTTTGGAAGTACTTGTAAAAAATATATAAAATTAAGATGATAAAAAAAAAAAAAACAAAAAACAAAATGGGAGTGCCCACTAGTGAAGGTCAAATGGGTGACAAGGTAAATTTAATTAGTTGTAAAAGGAAAAACACACCAAATCATATTTCCTTAATTATTGATTGTTTTGTTAATCAAGATTAGTGAGAGAGGTAATTAGTGGATGTTCACTGTACCAACTGCATAATCATATGATTTTCCATTTGAAAGGCTAGCTATTTTATAGGCTTTAATAGAAGATAATTAATAATTAATCTTATTCTTGGTAGTTAATTAAATAAATTATAATATCATAAATATTGCTTTAATTATGTCTACTAAAAAAAATCCCTGTTTAATTACCCTGTTTAAGCCATATCAACCCGATAATTATATTGGTTGATTTGCTACTTAAATGGCCTATAAGGCTATAACTCTAAATCACTAGAGGATTTGCCGACCATCACTGTTTCTCATTACTATAATATTATAAAAATGGTATTATTGATGCTAAATTTGATAACTTTTTTTTGTTATGAAAAACATTTATAATAGTTTTTTATATGGGTCAAGCTTCTAATTACTTAAAAAAAACACTCGATTTTTTGACAATAATATTTCAACCATTGAATTAAAAAGCATATAAACCGATGGGCTATACAACGACTCAAATATAATACATTATCGACTGAATGAGTCATCTTTACCACAGACAACAAAATTATTTTTAGGATCAAAGTTATCGCAATGTTATGAAACTAAATGTCTATTTTTGTAATGTATTGTCACATTGGTTCAGACATCTGTAACCCCACACGTATATTAAGAAAGGGCAATGCTTGTATACTGACTGGTCAGTATCTAAAATAACTGGCCCACCAATGGAGCGTTGACACATGTTATTTTTTTTTTTCACTTTTTACATTTATCTCCTTACGTTTTTTCAAAATGGTCACGTGCTAATGGGTCGGTACCTTAGAAACTTACTGGCCAATACACGGGCATCATCTGAAATGAAAAAACAAGTCTGAAAAATCGAAACCAACTTTAATTGGTTGAAAATACAAAAGGGGGCACAGCATAATTTATGTTCATCTGATTGGTTGATGGTGAAAAAAAAGTCAAAAAATCAAAGGGGCCGCATTAGTTGACTGTTCAAGCTATTAATTAGCAATTTAGCAGGCACAATAATGTTTCCTATTGAAAGCAAATGCTAGCGGTCTCCAAATCTCTACAGTTCCCACTAAAATTACATTTAATTCATTGCCAAAAAAATTATAATAAAATCTTGGATTGCTATCTCTAAATCTTGTTTTTGTTTTTAGATTTAGACTTAATATCACCGCACCCCCCAAATTATACACGAATTTATAAATTGCCCCATAAATGTTTTTTTCAACGGTAAACTTCTTGAACTCTCATTTTCTTTGTATCTGTTTGTTTTATTGCCTCCGGAGGAGGGGGCATTTCCATAAGGGTGGTGCAAAGAAAAGGAGAGTTCGAGGGGTTTACCGTTGAGAAAAAACATTATTGGGACAATTTATAAATTCACGTATAATTCAGGGGGTGCAGTGCTATTAAGTCTTAGATTTAATAACAAATAAGTATTTCATGTATGCAAAAATGAACTACGACTACTTTTAAAAACAGAAAAGCCATTTTAATTATATTGTACAAATTAAGAATGGTTTAAAGGTTGCCAATAACAGATCAGAGATTTAAACTCGATCGGTGGTTAACCATATTCTGGAAACTTATTTATTTAAAAATATATATATTTATATCAAATAATACCAAATGGCTTTGAAATAGCATATATTAAATATATAACTTGATCAGTCAATCGAGACAAATTAAAAAAAATAATAATTAAACAATCTTGCAATAATAAACTTAAAAATTATAAGTTCGACCCATAATTTAATTTAATTCATCGTATTTTTATAAAAATAAAATAAAATAAAGAGAGATAGAGATAGAAGATCTTTTTGGGTTAGAAGAAAAGAAAAATGATATTATAATTCAAGAAAATCAAAGAAAGTATATGGACCCAGATGAAGATTGGCTTAGTTGTTAGTATCAACATATCTTCTTTGCACAATCATAAAAAACACTAATAATTATTTACCATCCCTTTTTCTTTTTTTGAAGTAAAAGCAAGGATCTTAGGTCACTTCATCAACCAAAATTTATTAGTGTAAATTAAAATTTATTAGTGTAAATTAAAGAAAGAGAGATACTCTCCTCAACTGAACTCTTATTTTACTTCCATAGTTCTTGATTTCAAAAGCTCTTGTACCGCATAGATATTATTAATATCTAATGCTTTTAACATGTTTAGGTTGAATAGTTTGTAGATTTGAGTTTATATATATATATATATATATATATATATATGAGTACAATTTGTTGTTAATAAAAAAAGAAAATTAAATGAAAATAAATCCTAATCACACCGCAAATGACCGATGATTAATAATGTTAGTGGGTTTGAATCTCATTTCATTCCTTAAAAAACAAGGGTGAGAAGACAACTCTCATGTATACAATCTTTACTACATTGGGTGTATTGTTGACTTATGCACCCGGTCACTGAAGATCCAATATGAGCAGTATTAAGAGTGACTCAGATGCATTTCTTAACATATGTCACATCTTCATTCTTCAGTATCTCGATGCATTACTCATCAGTACTATACGATATATTTAAAAACTCGACAAAAAATTGGTATACGACGGATCGGATCCATTGGATTTATCATATTCTTCAATCCGATCCGTTTGGATCTAGAAAATTACAATTCGATCTGATCCAATCTTATAGTGAAATCCAATCTGATTCGATCAAATTGTAAAATATTTAAATTTTATCTGATCCAATCTAATGGATCATATTCAAATTAAGCAATTCTTTATATATAAAATTTATAACATTCTTAAAATTAACAAAAAAAATAAAATTAATAAACTAAAAATTAGCATAAAATCAATACATAATTGTATACTTTAAAGTTCAAAAAGTCTAACGAATTAGAGACATTGAACATAAATTCCAAACACACATAAATAAAATCATTCAAGAGTTTAAAATAAAAATATAATCATTTGTTATAACAAAATACAATAGCACCAAAAATTTGATCAAATTTCATTTATATAAAACAAAATAAATTGGCTCCATATAAATCAAGCGTATATTTTGACGGATTCAGCAGATTTTTATATGGAAATCTAAGATACGATCCGATCCAATGGATTTTAGATTTTAGGATCCAATCCGATCATTTATGTCATCAAATCCCATTCAATTCAAAAGATCATATTGGATTTGATTGGATCTTGCACACCTCTAATCCGAAGCTCAGTGTTAATACTCAAATTACCTTAGAATATATAGTAGAAGATCCAGACTAGTTAACCAAGACTAGTAGTGTAAATCTTAATTAATTATCAATTATAAGCCCCATCATGAATGCCAAACTGGCACACTCTTTGTTAATCCAAAGCTAGCTTATTGACAAAAGCTAGCATGGATTCTTTGGCCTTCTTATAAAGCCTTTTGTGAAAGAGAGTTTCACAAAAACTCTCTCTCTCTCCATTTCAAT
Source organism: Acer negundo (assembly GCA_035582765.1). Taxonomy (NCBI): domain Eukaryota; kingdom Viridiplantae; phylum Streptophyta; class Magnoliopsida; order Sapindales; family Sapindaceae; genus Acer; species Acer negundo. Next base: position 47,028,106 of record CM069241.1, read on the forward strand.
AATTCTCTCTTCTCTCCAGGCGTGGCTTTTGGCTTTCATTACACAACAACACACACAATTCTCTTTCTCTCTCTCTCTCTGGAGAACTAGCCCCCCATAATCAATGGCCATGTCTGTGTTGTTTCCTTCTGATTTGTACCCACAAACTCATGAAACACAAAAAAGAAGACAATCTCATGTCTCTGCTGCTGCTGCTTCTAGCTCTCTTCCTTTAATTAATTTCCTTCCATATTTCATCATTTGATTTGATTTTCTCTCCCAAAAACAACTTTAATTTGAGTGCCACCACCACCACTACTCTCTTTGAAGCAGACAACAATATCATTTAAAAACACCTCCCAAGTACAGTGTTTGTTCTTGAAACTGATCTAATTGTATCATATAAAGCTGTCATGGATGTCTGGGAGAAATCGCTGAGTAGAGAAGATCATCACAACACAAAAAGGAGAGAAAACCCCTCTTTCTCTTCCACTCTTCTTGATGCTATCTACCGTTCCATCGACGAACCAAACGGTAGTAAAGGAGCTGATCATCATCATCATCATCGTCGTCATCGTGACCAAGAAGAAGAGCTGATTTTCTACAAAGAGAAAACCATGAGGAAGAAGAAAAATAGCTGTAACATTAATGAAGAAGAAGTAGAAGAAGAAATGCGAAGGGCTTGCATGATTGAGAGGTGGATAGAGAAGAAAAGCAGCTGCGAAAAGGTAGTTGTTCGACGAAAATCCATGGCCGATTTTGACAGAACGAAGAAGCTGCCGCCTAGAAACGAGTTGCTGATGAAAAATTCGAGCTCCAGCTCTTCGGATTCCAGCTGCGGTGGTGGGTTTTCCTCCTCCGAATCAGATTCCTTCTACGCAGCCACTGCGAAGAAAAATTCTTGTTATTCAATGCAGAGGCCTAAGCCTATTCGAACCAGCATCTCCACAGGGCAGCCTGATCGATACGAAAAGGCGGTATTACATCAAACACGTAGTGAAAATTCTTTTCAAGTATTACAGAAGCCGATCAAGAAAAACCATGAAAATGGGTTCATGAAGACGAAATCCAAGGCCATGAAGATTTACAGCGACCTCAAGAAGGTCAAGCAGCCGATCTCTCCGGGTGGAAGGCTTGCGAGCTTCCTCAACTCTCTTTTCACTGCGGGAAATGCGAAGAAGGCCAAGATTTCATCGTCAAATAATGCAGTGCATGATCAATCGATGAGTAGTAGTACTACTACTTGTTCTTCAGCTTCTTCATTTTCGAGGTCTTGCTTGAGCAACACTCCTTCTTCCAGAGGGAAGCTTAGCAGCAGCAACAACAATGGCATGAAAAGGTCTGTTAGGTTTTATCCCGTTAGTGTGATTGTTGATGAAGATTGCAGGCCTTGTGGGCACAAGAATTTGTCATATGAGAATAATAATGATCATGATCATGTCATGAGCGAAAATCGCCGCGTCGCGGAGGCTGCAAGGGAGCTGTTGAAGAGTTATCAAAAGAAGAAGGAGGACTTTGATGATCATGATCATCAAATGATCAGGGATATTTGTGATGTAAATGGACGGTTAGATGTTGAAGACGACGATGATGCAGCAAGTTGTGCAAGTTCTGATCTGTTTGAATTGGATACTATTGGGATTGAGAGGTATAGAGAAGAATTACCGGTTTATGAAACTACTCATCTTGGTACCAATAGAGCCATTGCTAGTGGGCTGATCCTGTAATTTCAAAACAAAAAAAAAAAAAAAAGTTTTTCTAATTACTAGCTTTAATTAATGAAATATGGTTTGGGGGTTTACATCAAAGAATAAGATGTTTCTTTCTCTTTATTAATTCTAATTAACCTCTTTTTTTGTTTGTGCATATCTTTGTTATTTTTATCCATGTTTGTACAAAAACGAAGATTAATTTCAGATTCTTAGAGATGAATCGAACATGTCGATATATATTTTATTTCAAACCTGCAATCTCATGGTGCAGGTGTAAATGAGTTTACCACCGGACCAACCTTATCTCATCGATATATGTTTTACTTTTAGTAATTTAGATAGTTTGTGTTAGCGAATAACGACAAAAATGAAGATTATATCAAACATATGGATATTAGTTAGATTAGACATATATACACAAATCTTGAAAACAATTATGAGTGAAAAAAATGTGATCATTGTATAAAGATAGAGATCAAATAAATATAAAGAGGAAGTATATTAAATTAATTAATTAATCAATTAAATCTATGGTGGAGATTCTTGAAATTGCATTCACACACTTGAAAAAAAAAGGTAATTAAAAAGAGAGGGTGTGAAGAAGATATGAAGATGAGGTTAAAGCAAAGGGCAGATTTTCTACCCCATCAATCCATGGGGAAGAGAAAGAGAGAAAGAGAAAGAAAGTTATCAAAACTTTTGCTTTCTCATTCTCTCACACATACAGTCTCTCTCTATTTTCTCTCACTGTATATGTGGGGTCCTTAATTGCTTGAACTTAACACTAACTTGATGATCATGACCACATATATAAATATATGAGAAGGAATATTAATTTTTAGTAAAAAAAAAAAAAAAAGTGACACCAATTTTACTTTTATTTTTTTTATTTTTTTGAACTGCAGGATTTATAAGTTTAAGTTTAAGTTTACTTTTATAAGTTTAAATTTTGATTAAAGTCGCCCGCAGGCTGCCGGATAATATTTTCCAGTAGCCGGAGATGGGAAGAGAGAGAGATAGAAATTAATGAAATGAATACATGGTCTCTAAAGCTGTGGACAGAAGGATCTAATCTTTGATCCTCAAAACCCTAGTTGTCAAATTTGGTTGGCTCATAAGCCATGAGTATGGTCCAAAAAGTAATTGAAAGTTTTCTCCAAATTTCTACCTAAAATATTGCCCACAAAACTTCATTTTCAAACTCGCCACCATATCAAAATACTATTGGTCCATTTTAGTTGTTTAGCTTTTTTTTTAATTTTTTTAATTTTATTTTTTTTATTTTTTTCCACTCTCTTCCTCTCAAATGCACATAAAATAACAAAGGAACATGCGCAGCATTAGGGTTCTAAATGGGAAGGATTTTGAAATTAGATTTTTTATGAATATTTAAAGTTGGAAGCACTAATCTAGGACAGTAGAGTTCAAATGTTTCGGGAAATATTTTACCCTTTTAAAATTCTTCTACTTTTTTTTTGTCTAATTCTTTACATTTGTCTCTAATATTGACAGCATAATTATTGAGAAGAAGCATTAAGAATATATAGATCTATATCTTCAAAATATTGAGGGTGCGATCATACCAGCACTAATACATCGGATCCCATTAGAATTGTGAAGTTAAATGTATTTGGACGAGAATGGTACTATGATGGGTTTCTGGAAAGTCCTCATGTTGCACCACTTTAAAAAAGAAAAAAAAAATCCTCAATATATTGATGTCAGATTAAAAAAATAAATCATAAATGCTTCAAAATCAAAATGTGACATGTCAAATACAAAATTTAATAGCATTTTGAACTCTTTAATATTTCAAATGCTATAGATCTATTTCCTCCATTCTCACAAATTTCTTCCATTAAAACATACATTGCACACATATAATAGATATGATCACCATATATAAGTGTCAATTATTGGATTTGGATCCTACGTACGTTGATCTTAACTTTGCTCAGATCAGCTTTACAAAATCTTGTAATGATAAACATAATTACAATACAAGATCGACTTATATATATACACACACGAATTACAAACCACAAGCTTTTCATGTGTGCTTGTATAGAATCTCGCACTAGTAGGGATGGACATTTATCCTCAGATACTCAAATCCCCACTCCCCCATCCCCATTTGGAGGAAATTTTTTGAAAAAAAATGGGTGTGGGTGGGGATGATTTTCATCCCCAAATTGAAATGGGTCCCCCCATCCCCATTTCCCCCAAACCTTATATATATGTATATTCTTAATTTTTTTTTCTTTTTTTCTTTAATATTTTTTTTATTTGTATTTGAATTTGTAATGAATTGGTTTTTTTAGTATGTAATTTTTAGTAAAATATGGAAAACAGGGAACAAGGAACGGGGAAACGGAGGAGGGTGAAAACAGGAAAAAACGGGAAAACGAGGAAATGGGGATGGTGCACCTCCCCCCAAAACTCGGGCTCCCACAATATTGAAAAGAAATCTATTCATACATGATGATACTTGAACCGGTCTCACCACAAATGTGGAAGATGTTACACCACTCAACCAACAGTGAATGCATCCAAATCCTCTATTGTTTATATTATTAAAAAAATGACTATGAACTACAAATTCGGTTTTGATATTTGATTTCTCAAGAATGAAAAAAGAATTGGTATTAACTAGACCTATCATATGCTTTATTCAATATTGATAGCATACTTAAATTTATAAAATTTTCACCAACCGATAATTTTTATTTATTTATTTATTTATTATTATTTTTTATATACCACATATCGTGACATGCGTCAACGACTCAAATATGGAATATTGTCATACGAAATGAGCGTTCTTTTCATCAAATCACATTAGGTGGAGGTCACTGATTGATATAATTATTCTTGCTTAATTATATAGATTAATTAGTTGGCCCTTCTTATATGATCTAAATACCAAATTCTTATATTATAAAAAATAGGTAAATAGAGTACCATGAACAAATTATCTTCCTCATAATATTATGAGAAGCACAACTCTAGAGATCTAAACTCGGGAAGGACCACTAAATCATAACAGTTTGATATACTAATTAAGTGATCATCATAGCATAATTTTCAACTAGCATATTTTATTAAGGCACAATTTTTTAAATTTTTAATTAATTAATTTAATTAGAGTACTACTTGTTGAAAAGAAAAGGCTAAACCTATAAGTCAAAAGTATACTGTAGGCTCTAAATTACCTATACAATTCAAAATTATACTTGGGGGCCATAAGATTAATTAATTGTTAATCAATTAATAAAACAATATACTTGGTAGTAGCTTTAATTAAACATCAAGAAATGACATTGCCATGCAAATAGAACATCATTGGGCGTGAAACTTAAATATTAATTTTCTAATAGCTAGCTATACAAGTTAATTGTATTAAGCTAGTTAATGGATATTATATAAGATTTAATCGGTTTCGATTAACAACAAATCTCTAATTAATACTTGGCATTTAAATAAAGAAGAAGAAGAAGAAGAAGAAGAAGAAGAAGAAGAAGAAGAAATTATTGAAATGTAGTTAAAAGCTTTTTAATTTGAAAATTAAATGGTTGGTGAAGTGGGAAGTTGAAAAACAATGATGAGATTTGATGGGTTATGGGTCTTATACTAGTGGTGGGTGTGACTTGTGAGATCATGCACCAACCCATGCATTCATGCGTTGACAATACTTTTCTTCAACATATTCCCTAATCATGATTTCTTAAACATATTAAGAATTTCTCTAATAATTATTATTATTATTAAGATTCTCGATGAGAACTTGATCGGTACATATAGATAAAATGTAAATAAGTCAATTATTGTCACAAGGCAATGTATTATATGATCATGAGTTCATCTATTATACCGTTTCAATATAATTACTAAGTTATTACATATTATTGGATTTCAATCCAAGGGTTTATTAAAATCAAAGATTTAAAATTATAAAAAATAAAAAATTAACAAATGATGAGATAAAATCATCCCTCATAAAACAGCCAATGCATAATTGCAGCTGTTGTATCATAACTAAATCCTGTCATTATATATGTTAATTATATATGGATGTTCATGTGATTGCTCCTGTATCCGGAATGCATAGTGTTTGCTCTAGTTAAATCTCGGCGGATCATCGTAAGCATAGAATGTCATATCATGAACTTGGCCAAGCTCATATATATAACACACATGCTTTGCTCATATAACAGCCTCACTTGCCCAATAATTAAATGAGAACTCTCTGCATCACGAACCAATTAACTCGAAAGAAAAAGCTCAAAAAATATATCTATATTAATTGGATATGACCCATTTTAGTGTGTTTTTAATGAATCATGTCCTCTAACAAGATCGAATTTTCACTATCATGTATCATCTTCTTTCAAGTAGTACAAGACATTTGGGAGGCAACCAATTTGCCTTGGCTAGGGTTGTTACTCACCAACCATGCACAAATAATTGGTATGCAGTCATGAACAGATTCAGAGAAAGTTTAAAAAAAAAAAAAATCAGGAGAACATATATATATATATATATATACTCTTAACAGAGTGGTTGTGTACTTTTTTTCTTCACTTTAGTGATAAGAGTTTGAGTTTCACGTTTACCTATTAAATCTTTAAATATGTGGAGACCCCTATTCGTAGTGGGAGTTGCATGTGATTTAGCGGTTGAACTTAACCAAATCGTTCCCTGCTGACTCTGGTATCAAATTTCAAAAAAAAAAAAAAAAAAAAGCATGAAAACCAACTTAATTAGTTATATGTGGCTATATATGTAGCAATAGCATTATTGAATTGGGTCTACAAATTTGGATTAGGGCTCCAGTGTAAACCACAAGTGGATTGATAATTGGCTAGACCACCTTTTCTAGCTGTCTATTTACAAGGGCGCAAGTCGGGTCAAGTAAAAGTAAAATGGAGAAAATATGCGAAGAATAAGAATTGCTTTGTCTTTAGGGATATATATATACATTACATATAAACTTGAACCTCAGATTTGTTAATTTTGGATTTGATCTTTTTCCTCCTCAATAATTAATTTTGGAAGCATTTGGACATTATTATTAATTGACAAATATACACAGGTTAAAAAGTTTGTGAAATTCCAAGTTGTCAAGTTTGTTTTTTTCTACATGGGATTTGGAGTTCATTTTGTTTTATAAACCATTCATTTTATAGATGATAGGGTGCAAATGTTTTTTTTTTGTTAGCATGTCTAATCAACTAAGATACAAGAAGGAATTATAAAAGTTAATAACCTATGGATACATCGAGATCTCTGTAGAAATCAAACAGTATATGAAATTAAAATGACAATTTGTGTTATGTATAAGAAATGTTAGGACCGAATCTCATCTATGATCACAATTTTGAGGGTTTATTTTACATTTAATTAAGTTATGTTGTTATATAATTATGTGTAAGAAATAATATATAATAAAATAAATGTAATTAAAAGTGAAAATATCAATTCGCCACTATAGGTTATCATGGTATATAAAAAAAGGGAAAATATTGATTCATCTTTACTATCTTAATATGATATTGTTTACTTTAAACTAATATATTCAATAAAACGATACATATATATATATATAATGAATCGATTGATGTATATTTTATCATTGTTATTAAATGACAATATATATATATATATATATATATATAATAAGAACATCTTATTTAGGTGATAAACAATTTTTTTTTCCTTCATAATGCAAATTTTTTTTCCCTAATGTTACATATAGAATTTTTTTTATAAAAAAAAAAAAACCTTCACGTGCGATTGCGATTTCAATTCATTGAACTTCGTTTAAAAATAATTGATCTTTACAAATGAAAAAAAAAAAAAAAAAGAAGAAATAAAATTCGAAACCTTGCAATCTTCAAATCCAAATCTTAATTATCTAAGTTTTCTTCAATTTTTATATATAAAAAAGAAAAAACAGAGAAAAAAAGAAAAAAAGAAAGAGACGATAGATTAAATAAGAGAATGCAAGTGGTACCTACAAGTTCTAAACAAGATTGCAAGCCAACTCACAAACACATACAGACGAGTGAGTTAAAACCTTTTAAAAAAATAAATTGGGCCGCACGTGACAATGTGGTCCACGTGTCTCGATCCTATCATGCATGCACACGTGCGAAGTATTCTTCACTGATCCCCGTACGATCCTCTGATAGTCTGATCTGATCATCGAATCAAATCGCACACACAAACACAAAGCATAAATATCATATCAAGTTGAGTAAGGGGCCCACCCCTTTTTTTTTCTTTGATTAAACCTGCACCCCTACTGCCTAGCAAAAAATACCACCACCGTTTGCTTGACACGTGTCCGTACATGCACGTGTGTGTTGATATCACTTTATTTTATTTTTTTATAGACAAAATTACCATTTCGTCCATTAATAAATTAAAGATTCGAGTTTCAGATTTAGATTTAGAGTTTGTTTGGTTGAGCTTTTAAAAAACCTCTATCGATAAAAGACTTACTTGTAGTAGATATATTAGAAATAGTTTTTTTTTTTTTTAATTTTATTATTATTATTATTTAATTTTTTATTTTAATTATAATTGTTTGGTTGGTAAACTTATTAAAAAAAAATGTTTATTTGAAGAAGCACCTCCTATAAGTTTTTGTCCGGTAGAGGTTTAAACTCTATTAGCCTCTACTCAATTAAAAATAGATAATTTTAAAAGCCTAACCAAACAGTTCTGAAAAACTCAAATAGACGTTTATAGATCTTTTGATATAGTAGAAAACTCAACTAAACAAGAACTTACTTATTTAATTATAAAGTATAAAGAAAAATAATAACATTTCGTATTATACATAACGATTGATCTTGACTGGTCTGGTGAAAACATGAATTGGTTGGCGACTCGGTGTCATATTTCAAAAAATAAAAGAATGAGAAAAAAGAAGTAGACAAGGCAGCTTTAACAAAAGAAAAGAAAAGAAAATTAAAAGAAAAAGTTGAGGGAGAATTTTGGTGATCCCAAGAAGATTACATCTCTGGATTTAAACTGTTTCATCCGTTGCAGCTTTTTTTGAGTATATTTTTTTCTTTTCTATATTCCCAGAAAATGACAGCGACATTGGAGACGGATCATATGAAATTAATATTATGAGAAGATGACATTTTTAATTGAGCATAGCTTTCACTTTGGTCTGAGTTGAGTTGTTTTCTAAAAGAGAAATACAATTTCGTATTCTATAATAGGATTGTAATAATCTCTTAAGCCTATAATAATCGGTTGTAATCGACTTTAAATACAGTCAATGATACATAAATTAAAGATAAAGTATCTTAATTAAACTATTTATCGAAATAAGATAGACAAGGTTAATACTATAAATTTTAGTTTGGGATTTTAATATAGTAAAATAAAAGATTTAGAAAGCCAAAGTGAAAATATTTTTAAATTTATTGGAAATTCAATAAATTTTTAAAACAATTTTAAATGTTTTAGGGAATAGGGACCCCGACGTCCAATGCCCGACGGCCCCCCTTCTCTTCACCCCCTAGATAGGTGTATTTTCATATCGAATATATCTCTAGTACTCTACTTTCTCTTCTTTTTATTGAAAGATAAAAAGCAATTTATTTCATGAAAATTCTCTCATTTGGGAATCTGCAATGACACATTGATTCATCCCAATTCCCATTGATTCCACACACTATTTTTGTACGTATATCGTATATATTAAGAATTGTGTTTTCATTGAATCTTTAAACTCATTTAAATGTAAATTGAAATTATACAAGGAAGAGTACTATGCCACTCAAAATGGTTTCAAATTAAAAAAATATTTGTTTATTCTATAGCATTCGATTTAATAGTGTTTCCTGATGAATAGGAATCTTCTCTTTATTTATTTAATTTATTTAATTTTTTTTTTCTTGGTCTAAGAAGTATTGGACTAGTGTTTATAAGGTAAACACCAACCAAAAGTGTTTATTAAACAAAGTTCTTTTGCATGAAGTCGAAAAAAGCACCCTCCACCAACCTCACACTCCCATATAGTGCATTAAACAAAGTGCATTTTCATATTCCAATTAAGCACTTTTTGGCACCACGTTTCTCATATATTTAATTGTAATTAAAAATATGATCATCACTAGACTGAAAACTAACCATCAAAAGATAATGATTGCATGATGACTAATTATTGTAATTAGATTCTAATAAACATATAAATAAACCTTTCCACTTGAACTCTCACTTTCAAGTTTCTACAAGCACTTTTTATCTTTTGAGTAAAAAAAAAAAAAAAAATTAAATTAAACTAACCACCATTGTACACCAAGACCAATTGCAAAGGAATTAACTACAATTTTTAGGATAAATTTTGGTGATGAAAATCACACGCTTGTAAATTAGATAATCTTTCTTCAATTTCTTAAGTATAAGTTAAGTTTTATTGACATTTTTGAGATATGCAATCTAATTAAATACAGAAAAACCCTATTAAAGTTGTCGATGTAAAAGTAACTAATCAATATACATAACTTTCTACATAAAAAATAATAATAAATAGAATATTCCATATTAGATCTGGTGGTGTGTACTTCCGATCATTTTTCGCGTTAGTAGTGAGAGTTCGAGTTTCACTAGACCACACATGTAGCGTTTAATTTCGATAGGTTCCAACAGACCTCTGACATGTTCGGTATCAAATTTCAAATAAATAAATAAAACATGGAAAGTTATCTATTGTTCACTTTGATTCTCATCCGGTTCCGGCCATGAAAGAATATCTCTTTGATTTTGATTTTGAATTTTTGTTTTTGAAATTAAGTTGAATATATGTGTGATTTAAGCACAAGTTTCATGAACTATTATAAATGTTGACTTGAGAGGAAAAAACAAAAGACCCGCCTATGGTGGGAAAAGCATTATATTCGTTGAAAGTGAAATTGTTTGCTACGACTGTTTGTGTGGTTGCAGGATTAGTTAGAGAGGCTTGAGAGAGGTGACTGGTGACCCACCTTGGCTTTTGCCTTTAGCTAGGCTTTAAAGTGAATGGGTTGCTATATAGTTACACACATAATAATTAGCTAGGTTAGCATCTTTACGCACACTTGAGGATTTAGATCCGTTTAAGTAACTACAAATTTTAACACAATATGTGAATATGATATAAAAAGGATAATTGAACAAGTTAGGGTTGTAGGTTTTGGTAGGGGGGTGGTGGTGGTGGGAGGGGGCGGCCCCGGAGGGGTTACAACTTACAAGTATGTTAGGTCTGGATTTATATGACCACAGTAAATGCAAATTAATTTTGCTATCCTATTATCCTAGACTCCTAGTGCTTATTACATAACTAAAATTTAGGTTACTGTGTACGCATATTTACTTATTTTTTCTAAGGGTTCAAAAATTTAATAACACTCTTTAAAAAG